>OX463778.1:38759322-39359322 GCA_949825025.1 Siphlonurus alternatus | reverse complement strand
GTCAAGAAGTTGCTCCTTATCGAAACAAGACCTTTCAACCCATTTTCACCAAATTAATCGCAGCAGGTTCCAAGGAATACGTAATATTCTGATATATAGCTACAAATAAAAGTGCACCGAATTTCAATTTTTAGTAGGGCTAGGGCATCTCCTTGTCAAGCAGACTTTGACAATATAACTTTCAACTCTCTCCCTTAAAGGTATACAGGCCTCAAATTACAAATTAAACAGACATTAAGTGTTGCTCAAGTTTATAATCAACATTCGTATTATTTTTACCTGCGCGCGGTACGTCTATGCGAAGTCGCGCTGTAAAGAAATTCCTTGCTGACGTCACAACTCAGAGCTAGTACCGATTAGCATTGAGTTGTGACGTCATCAAGGACTTCGTGACGTCATCAAGGACTAAATTTCTTACTTTGAACTGCGACTTCGCACGGATGCATCACGCGTGGAAAAAAATGATGCGAATGTTGATTATATACTCTGAACCCACTTGGTGACTGTCTAATTTGTATTTTGAGGCCTGTATGCCTTTAAACCTATACTGAGATAATGGGATGGCAATTTTGGTTACGTTAGAAAAACCCCTTTTTTGGAATTTTAAAAAGTCAATGTTATATATCGAAAACAAAGTGTTAGGAATGGAATCGATTCGTTTTGCCATGACAAATTCAAAAAAAAATTTAACATTACTCTCCTTGCAACTACAAGAAAGTTTTCAGGAACGAAACTTTGAAAATACCAATACCCCCCCACATGTTCACGTAGGGTCACTTTTCCACTTTATTTAAGGTGGCGAAAGTGATTTTTTGCGCGTTAAAAAGTGGCTCCTTATCGAAACAAGACCTTTCAACCCATTTTTACCAAATTAATCGCAGCAGGATCCAAGGAATACGTAATATTCTGATATATAGCTACAAATAAAAGTGCACCGAATTTCAATTTTTAGTAGGGCTAGGGCATCTCCTTGTCAAGCAGACTTTGACAATATAACTTTCAACTCTCTCCTTTAAACCTATACTCAGATAATGGGATGGCAATTTTGGTTACGTTAGAAAAACCCCTTTTTTGGAATTTTAAAAAGTCAATGTTATATATCGAAAACAAATTGTTTGGAATGGAATCGATTCGTTTTGCCATGACAAATTAAAAAAAAAATATAACATTACTCTTTTTGCAACTACAAGAAAGTTTTAAAGAACGAAACTTTGAAAATACCAATACCCCCCCACATGTTCACGGAGGGTCACTTTTCCACTTTTTTTAAGGTGGCGAAAGTGACTTTTTGCGCGTCAAGAAGTTGCTCCTTATCGAAACAAGACCTTTCAACCCATTTTCACCAAATTAATCGCAGCAGGATCCAAGGAATACGTAATATTCTGATGTATAGCTACAAATAAAAGTGCACCGAATTTCAATTTTTAGTAGGGCTAGGGCATCTCCTTGTCAAGCAGACTTTGACAATATAATTTTCAACTCTCTCCCTTAAACTTAAACTGAGATAATAGGATGGCAATTTTGGTTACGTTAGAAAAACCCCATTTTTGGAATTTTAAAAAGTCGATGTTATAAATCGAATTCAAAGTGTTTGGAATGGAATCGATTCGTTTTGCCATGACAAATTAAAAAAAATATTTAACATTACTCTCCTTGCAACTACAAGAAAGTTTTAAAGAACGAAACTTTGAAAATACCAATACCCCCCCACATGTTCACGAAGGGTCACTTTTCCACTTTTTTTAAGGTGGCGAAAGTGACTTTTTGCGCGTTAAAAAGTTGCTCCTTATCGAAACAAGACCTTTCAACCCATTTTCACCAAATTAATCGCAGCAGGTTCCAAGGAATACGTAATATTCTGATATATAGCTACAAATAAAAGTGCACCGAATTTCAATTTTTAGTAGGGCTAGGGCATCTCCTTGTCAAGCAGACTTTGACAATATAACTTTCAACTCTCTCCCTTAAACCTATACTGAGATAATGGGATGGCAATTTTGGTTACGTTAGAAAAACCCCTTTTTTTGAATTTTAAAAAGTCAATGTTATATATCGAAAACTAGGGGTGGGGTGCAAACTCGCCTACGCTCGTTTGGTTTCAAGTCTTTTAATTAATTTTGTCAATCATATGTTGCCATCTATATAAGTATTCAGTACGTGATATCATAACGGTATTGTAATGCAAAATGGACAACCTACATGAATTTTTTTTATTACAGAATTGAATTGAAGGTACCAAATTATGCTACTCTGATTTTTTCCAGATTTTTTTGAAACCCAGAACTATTTTTAAATAATTATTAAATGTGCTGCCACGCCCTCTGGAGGCGTCAACAGGCATCTCTGTCCTATCCTTTTTATTAACGATTCAGGGGTGCCAACTTAAATTACAGAACGTTCAATAATTATTTAGAAATAGTTGCAGGACTCATAAAAATCTAAAAAAATTCAGAGTAATTCAGAGTAGAGGTGGAGCGTGGCGTTATGCATTGACCGGTTCTCGTTAGATCACTGAAGTCAGGCTACGTCAAGCGTGGTTAATACTTGGATGGGTGAACATTTCAAGTATAAAAATACGCCGCTCCCTCCCTGGGATAAATTCATCTTGCTTTCCACCCAGTGCAGTGATGCACTTCCAAAAATCTCTCAGCCATATGTTGACAGATATTATAGTGTTTTAAATTAGCGAAGATGAACAGGCTCAGATAACGACTCAGACGCAGTTGTTAGACCCCTACTATTTTATTATTATTTATTTCATTTTATTTAATATTTTTTTTAAGGAGTCAGACGCAGTTGTTAGGCCCCTATTATTTTATTATTATTTATTTTATTTTATTTAATAATTTTTTTAAGGAGTTTGGGAAGATTCGAGTTAATTATTTTCTTAGCGTCCGGTCGTGTTCGAGCGAGCAAGGCAATGGGCTTACTCCGGACACTGCCCATCTTCAACACAAAGAGGTGGCCAGTTGTAATTAAACCTCGTAATGCTATGATGTACCGAACGCAAATTACCTCTGAAAGTAGGCAACCACAACCTACATGCCCCTGAAAGTATGCAACCCGCATTAATTACACCTTAATTTGATAACCCCCCTAGACCTAATTGGGAGATGATCCGAGCATTATTTACGAAAAAATTCGTTTTTATATAAAGTTATTATAAGTTACCCCTAAAGGTAGGCAACCTTCACTTACATGCCCCTGAGAGTATGCAACCCAACCAAACTTCCCCTGAAAGTATGCAACCACAACCTACATGCCCCTGAAAGTATGCAACCACAACCTACATGCCCCTGAAAGTATGCAACCCGCATTACTTGCACCTTAATTTTATAACCCCCCCTAGACCTAATTGGGAGTAAATCCGAGCATTATTTACGAAAATAATCAATTTTATATAAAGTTATATTAATTAAGTCACACCTGAAAGTAGTTTGCTTGGAATGTGCTACCATATATGGCATCTCCATCTATGGGAAAAATATCGAACTTCTGAATGTCTACAATATCTGTGCTCACGTGATTCCATTTGCGGGCAGCCACCATCTTGAAACTATCTTACGCACATATGCGCGCACTTGCGCGGATATTCACATGCGCATTTTCGCGGACCAATCTTCGCGCGAATTTCACATCACTGCACTGAGCAGTCAGATCCCCTTTTGCAATGTTGCCTCTAAACAGAAGCAGCCAATGGGATGGCAGCAGTCACACAAAGAAGGTTAATAAAGTATAATAATTTCAAAGCATTGACGATATGCAAAAGCTTCAGTCAATCCCAGTTAGCAGAACTCTTTCTACCAATGGTAGACTTGCATTTTTCCACCAACATTCAAACTTGAACGACAAAGAAGCTGTTGAAGTTGGTAACCATAAACTTTCCAATGGCAGGAAACACTGTATGTATAAAAAATGGAAAAAGTAGCACTAGTACGTTGTGCGTTACATGTCTACGTATCAGAAAACACAAATCGAAACCAACGAAAAGATGAACTCAGGGAGGAGATCCCCTAGCCGTGGAGTCACGCGGCACAAGGTCACCCCGTGTCCACAATGTCCACATTTGTGATTCAAAGTGCATGATAGAGGGCCATAACACATCAAAGTGACACGTAATACGTCGCAATAGCATGACGTCCTCACTACACGGCCACGACAACACACCACGCACCAACACTCGAACACACGGTGATTCGAAACACAGACCACACGACACCGAAGAGCCGAAATTTCCAAACGTAACCTCACGGGCGGCGTGCGCTGCCGAAAGGGTGTCCGGTGTCCGTAACCGAACACGACTCGGCAGCAACAAAAGTTCACCGGGCAAAGACCTCCACCGGCCAAGGCCAGGGCAGGGCACCGGAAGAGCTCGGAGGCCGAAAAACCCCAAAAATCTAGATAAAAAAATTCACCCCCAGTCCCCCCCCGGACGTGGATTTTTTATTATTTTCCCGGTTACGGCGGCCACCCCCGGGAACCCCCAGGAAAAGTTTCGTCGGGTTCCGACGAACCCAGACGCTCGCCCAAAGGAAGTGCGTCCCAGCATAGGAAAACGCTGGTTAATTTTGGGGTCCCGAAAGTGATGTTTAATAATAAGGACAAAGTGTTAGGAATGGAATCGATTCGTTTTGCCATGACAAATTCAAAAAAAAATTTAACATTACTCTCCTTGCAACTACAAGAAAGTTTTCAGGAACGAAACTTTGAAAATACCAATACCCCCCCACATGTTCACGAAAGGTCACTTTTCCACTTTTTTTAAGGTGGCGAAAGTGACTTTTTGCGCGTTAAAAAGTTGCTCCTTATCGAAACAAGACCTTTCAACCCATTTTCACCAAACTTATCGCAGCAGGATCCAAGGAATACGTAATATTCTGATATATAGCTACAAATAAAAGTGCACCGAATTTCAATTTTTAGTAGGGCTAGGGCATCTCCTTGTCAAGCAGACTTTGACAATATAATTTTCAACTCTCTCCCTTAAACTTAAACTGAGATAATGGGATGGCAATTTTGGTTACGTTAGAAAAACCCCATTTATGGAATTTTAAAAAGTCGATGTTATAAATCGAAATCAAAGTGTTTGGAATGGAATCGATTCGTTTTGCCATGACAAATTAAAAAAAAAATATAACATTACTCTTTTTGCAACTACAAGAAAGTTTTAAAGAACGAAACTTTGAAAATACCAATACCCCCCCACATGTTCACGAAAGGTCACTTTTCCACTTTTTTTAAGGTGGCGAAAGTGACTTTTTGCGCGTTAAAAAGTTGCTCCTTATCGAAACAAGACCTTTCAACCCATTTTCACCAAACTAATCGCAGCAGGATCCAAGGAATACGTAATATTCTGATATATAGCTACAAATAAAAGTGCACCGAATTTCAATTTTTAGTAGGGCTAGGGCATCTCCTTGTCAAGCAGACTTTGACATTATAATTTTCAACTCTCTCCCTTAAACTTAAACTGAGATAATGGGATGGCAATTTTGGTTACGTTAGAAAAACCCCATTTTTGGAATTTTAAAAAGTCGATGTTATAAATCGAAATCAAAGTGTTTGGAATGGAATCGATTCGTTTTGCCATGACAAATTAAAAAAAAAATATATAACATTACTCTCCTTTTAACTACAAGAAAGTTTTAAGGAACGAAACTTTGAAAATACCAATACCCCCCCACATGTTCACGGAGGGTCACTTTTCCACTTTTTTTAAGGTGGCGAAAGTGACTTTTTGCGCGTCAAGAAGTTGCTCCTTATCGAAACAAGACCTTTCAACCCATTTTCACCAAATTAATGGCAGCAGGATCCAAGGAATACGTAATATTCTGATATATAGCTACAAATAAAAGTGCACCGAATTTCAATTTTTAGTAGGGCTAGGGCATCTCCTTGTCAAGCAGACTTTGACAATATAATTTTCAACTCTCTCCCTTAAACTTAAACTGAGATAATGGGATGGCAATTTTGGTTACGTTAGAAAAACCCCATTTTTGGAATTTTAAAAAGTCGATGTTGTAAATCGAAATCAAAGTGTTTGGAATGGAATCGATTCGTTTTGCCATGACAAATTAAAAAAAAATATAACATTACTCTCCCTTTAACTACAAGAAAGTTTTAAGGAACGAAACATTGAAAATACCAATACCCCCCCACATGTTCACGGAGGGTCACTTTTCCACTTTTTTTAAGGTGGCGAAAGTGACTTTTTGCGCGTCAAGAAGTTGCTCCTTATCGAAACAAGATCTTTCTACCCATTTTTACCAAATTAATCGCAGCAGGATCCAAGGAATACGTAATAATCTGATAAATAGCTACAAATAAACGTGCACCGAATTTCAATTTTTAGTAGGGCTAGGGCATCTCCTTGTCAAGCAGACTTTGACAATATAACTTTCAACTCTCTCCCTTAAACCTATACTGAGATAATGGGATGGCAATTTTGGTTACGTTAGAAAAACCCCTTTTTTGGAATTTTAAAAAGTCAATGTTATATATCGAAAACAAAGTGTTAGGAATGGAATCGATTCGTTTTACCATGACAAATTCAAAAAAAAATATAACATTACTCTCCTTTTAACTACAAGAAAGTTTTAAAGAACGAAACTTTGAAAATACCAATACCCCCCCACATGTTCACGTAGGGTCACTTTTCCACTTTATTTAAGGTGGCGAAAGTGACTTTTTGCGCGTTAAAAAGTTGCTCCTTATCGAAACAAGACCTTTCAACCCATTTTCACCAAATTAATCGCAGCAGGATCCAAGGAATACGTAATATTCTGATATATAGCTACAAATAAAAGTGCACCGAATTTCAATTTTTAGTAGGGCTAGGGCATCTCCTTGTCAAGCAGACTTTGACAATATAACTTTCAACTCTCTCCCTTAAACCTATACTGAGATAATGGGATGGCAATTTTGGTTACGTTAGAAAAACCCCTTTTTTGGAATTTTAAAAAGTCAATGTTATATATCGAAAACAAAGTGTTTGGAATGGAATCGATTCGTTTTGTCATGACAAATTAAAAAAAAAATATAACATTACTCTCCTTGCAACTACAAGAAAGTTTTAAAGAACGAAACTTTGAAAATACCAATACCCCCCCACATGTTCACGCAGGGTCACTTTTCCACTTTTTTTAAGGTGGCGAAAGTGACTTTTTGCGCGTCAAGAAGTTGCTCCTTATCGAAACAAGACCTTTCAACCCATTTTCACCAAATTAATCGCAGCAGGATCCAAGGAATACGTAATATTCTGATATATAGCTACAAATAAAAGTGCACCGAATTTCAATTTTTAGTAGGGCTAGGGCATCTCCTTGTCAAGCAGACTTTGACAATATAATTTTCAACTCTCTCCCTTAAACTTAAACTGAGATAATGGGATGGCAATTTTGGTTACGTTAGAAAAACCCCATTTTTGGAATTTTAAAAAGTCGATGTTATAAATCGAAATCAAAGTGTTTGGAATGGAATCGATTCGTTTTGCCATGACAAATTAAAAAAAAAATATAACATTACTCTCCTTTTAACTACAAGAAAGTTTTAAGGAACGAAACATTGAAAATACCAATACCCCCCCACATGTTCACGGAGGGTCACTTTTCCACTTTTTTTAAGGTGGCGAAAGTGACTTTTTGCGCGTCAAGAAGTTGCTCCTTATCGAAACAAGATCTTTCTACCCATTTTCACCAAATTAATCGCAGCAGGATCCAAGGAATACGTAATAATCTGATAAATATCTACAAATAAAAGTGCACCGAATTTCAATTTTTAGTAGGGCTAGGGCATCTCCTTGTCAAGCAGACTTTGACAATATAACTTTCAACTCTCTCTCTTAAACCTATACTGAGATAATGGGATGGCAATTTTGGTTACGTTAGAAAAAACCCTTTTTTGGAATTTTAAAAAGTCAATGTTATATATCGAAAACAAAGTGTTAGGAATGGAATCGATTCGTTTTACCATGACAAATTCAAAAAAAAATATAACATTACTCTCCTTGCAACTACAAGAAAGTTTTAAAGAACGAAACTTTGAAAATACCAATACCCCCCCACATGTTCACGTAGGGTCACTTTTCCACTTTATTTAAGGTGGCGAAAGTGACTTTTTGCGCATTAAAAAGTGGCTCCTTATCGAAACAAGACCTTTCAACCCATTTTCACCAAATTAATCGCAGCAGGATCCAAGGAATACGTAATATTCTGATATATAGCTACAAATAAAAGTGCACCGAATTTCAATTTTTAGTAGGGCTAGGGCATCTCCTTGTCAAGCAGACTTTGACAATATAACTTTCAACTCTCTCCTTTAAACCTATACTCAGATAATGGGATGGCAATTTTGGTTACGTTAGAAAAACCCCTTTTTTGGAATTTTAAAAAGTCAATGTTATATATCGAAAACAAATTGTTTGGAATGGAATCGATTCGTTTTGCCATGACAAATTAAAAAAAATATATAACATTACTCTCCTTGCAACTACAAGAAAGTTTTAAAGAACGAAACTTTGAAAATACCAATACCCCCCCACATGTTCACGAAGGGTCACTTTTCCACTTTTTTTAAGGTGGCGAAAGTGACTTTTTGCGCGTTAAAAAGTTGCTCCTTATCGAAACAAGACCTTTCAACCCATTTTCACCAAATTAATCGCAGCAGGTCCCAAGGAATACGTAATATTCTGATATATAGCTACAAATAAAAGTGCACCGAATTTCAATTTTTAGTAGGGCTAGGGCATCTCCTTGTCAAGCAGACTTTGACAATATAACTTTCGACTCTCTCCCTTAAACCTATACTGAGATAATGGGATGGCAATTTTGGTTACGTTAGAAAAACCCCTTTTTTGGAATTTTAAAAAGTCAATGTTATATATCGAAAACAAAGTGTTAGGAATGGAATCGATTTGTTTTGCCATGACTAATTCAAAAAAAAATATAACATTACTCTCCTTGCAACTACAAGAAAGTTTTCAGGAACGAAACTTTGAAAATACCAATACCCCCCCACATGATCACGAAAGGTCACTTTTCCACTTTTTTTAAGGTGGCGAAAGTGACTTTTTGCGCCTTAAAAAGTTGCTCCTTATCGAAACAAGACCTTTCAACCCATTTTCACCAAACTAATCGCAGCAGGATCCAAGGAATACGTAATATTCTGATATATAGCTACAAATAAAAGTGCACCGAATTTCAGTTTTTAGTAGGGCTAGGGCATCTCCTTGTCAAGCAGACTTTGACAATATAACTTTCAACTCTCTCCCTTAAACCTATACTGAGATAATGGGATGGCAATTTTGGTTACGTTAGAAAAACCCCTTTTTTGGAATTTTAAAAAGTCAATGTTATATATCGAAAACAAAGTGTTAGGAATGGAATCGATTCGTTTTACAATGACAAATTCAAAAAAAAATATAACATTACTCTCCTTGCAACTACAAGAAAGTTTTAAGGAACGAAACTTTGAAAATTCCAATACCCCCCCACATGTTCACGGAGGGTCACTTTTCCACTTTTTTTAAGGTGGCGAAAGTGACTTTTTGCGCGTCAAGAAGTTGCTCCTTATCGAAACAAGATCTGTCTACCCATTTTCACCAAATTAATCGCAGCAGGATCCAAGGAATACGTAATAATCTGATAAATAGCTACAAATAAAAGTGCACCGAATTTCAATTTTTAATAGGGCTAGGCCATCTCCTTGTCAAGCAGACTTTGACAATATAACTTTCAACTCTCTCCCTTAAACTTAAACTGAGATAATGGGATGGCAATTTTGGTTACGTTAGAAAAACCCCATTTTTGGAATTTTAAAAAGTCGATGTTATAAATCGAAATCAAAGTTTTTGGAATGGAATCGATTCGTTTTGCCATGACAAATTCAAAAAAAAATATAACATTAATCTCCTTTTAACTACAAGAAAGTTTTAAGGAACGAAACTTTGAAAATACCAATACCCCCCCACATGTTCACGGAGGGTCACTTTTCCACTTTTTTTAAGGTGGCGAAAGTGACTTTTTGCGCGCCAAGAAGTTGCTCCTTATCGAAACAAGATCTTTCTTCCCATTTTCACCAAATTAATCGCAGCAGGATCCAAGGAATACGTAATAATCTGATAAATAGCTACAAATAAAAGTGCACCGAATTTCTATTTTTAGTAGGGCTAAGGCATCTCCTTGTCAAGCAGACTTTGACAATATAACTTTCAACTCTCTCCCTTAAACCTATACTGAGATAATATGATGGCAATTTTGGTTACGTTCGAAAAACCCCTTTTTTGGAATTTTAAAAAGTCAATGTTATATATCGAAAACAAAGTGTTAGGAATGGAATCGATTCGTTTTGCCATGACAAATTAAAAAAAAAATATAACATTACTCTCCTTGCAACTACAAGAAAGTTTTAAAGAACGAAACTTTGAAAATACCAATACCCCCCCACATGTTCACGAAGGGTCACTTTTCCACTTTTTTTAAGGTGGCGAAAGTGACTTTTTGCGCGTTAAAAAGTTGCTCCTTATCGAAACAAGACCTTTCAACCCATTTTCACCAAATTAATCGCAGCAGGTTCCAAGGAATACGTAATATTCTGATATATAGCTACAAATAAAAGTGCACCGAATTTCAATTTTTAGTAGGGCTAGGGCATCTCCTTGTCAAGCAGACTTTGACAATATAACTTTCAACTCTCTCCCTTAAACCTATACTGAGATAATGGGATGGCAATTTTGGTTACGTTAGAAAAACCCCTTTTTTGGAATTTTAAAAAGTCAATGTTATATATCGAAAACAAAGTGTTAGGAATGGAATCGATTCGTTTTGCCATGACAAATTCAAAAAAAAATATAACATTACTCTCCTTGCAACTACAAGAAAGTTTTCAGGAACGAAACTTTGAAAATACCAATACCCCCCCACATGTTCACGAAAGGTCACTTTTCCACTTTTTTTAAGGTGGCGAAAGTGACTTTTTGCGCGTTAAAAAGTTGCTCCTTATCGAAACAAGACCTTTCAATCCATTTTCACCAAACTAATCGCAGCAGGATCCAAGGAATACGTAATATTCTGATATATAGCTACAAATAAAAGTGCACCGAATTTCAATTTTTATTAGGGCTAGGGCATCTCCTTGTCAAGCAGACTTTGACAATATAATTTTCAACTCTCTCCCTTAAATTTAAACTGAGATAATGGGATGGCAATTTTGGTTACGTTAGAAAAACCCCATTTTTGGAATTTTAAAAAGTCGATGTTATAAATCGAAATCAAAGTGTTTGGAATGGAATCGATTCGTTTTGCCATGACAAATTAAAAAAAAAATATAACATTACTCTCCTTTTAACTACAAGAAAGTTTTAAGGAACGAAACTTTGAAAATACCAATACCCCCCCACATGTTCACGGAGGGTCACTTTTCCACTTTTTTTAAGGTGGCGAAAGTGACTTTTTGCACGTCAAGAAGTTGCTCCTTATCAAAACAAGACCTTTCAACCCATTTTCACCAAATTAATCGCAGCAGGATCCAAGGAATACGTAATATTCTGATATATAGCTACAAATAAAAGTGCACCGAATTTCAATTTTTAGTAGGGCTAGGGCATCTCCTTGTCAAGCAGACTTTGACAATATAACTTTCAACTCTCTCCCTTAAACCTATACTGAGATAATGGGATGGCAATTTTGGTTACGTTAGAAAAACCCCTTTTTTGGAATTTTAAAAAGTCAATGTTATATATCGAAAACAAAGTGTTAGGAATGGAATCGATTCGTTTTGCCATGACTAATTCAAAAAAAAATATAACATTACTCTCCTTGCAACTACAAGAAAGTTTTCAGGAACGAAACTTTGAAAATACCAATACCCCCCCACATGTTCACGAAAGGTCACTTTTCCACTTTTTTTAAGGTGGCGAAAGTGACTTTTTGCGCGTTAAAAAGTTGCTCCTTATCGAAACAAGACCTTTCAATCCATTTTCACCAAACTAATCGCAGCAGGATCCAAGGAATACGTAATATTCTGATATATAGCTACAAATAAAAGTGCACCGAATTTCAATTTTTATTAGGGCTAGGGCATCTCCTTGTCAAGCAGACTTTGACAATATAATTTTCAACTCTCTCCCTTAAATTTAAACTGAGATAATGGGATGGCAATTTTGGTTACGTTAGAAAAACCCCATTTTTGGAATTTTAAAAAGTCGATGTTATAAATCGAAATCAAAGTGTTTGGAATGGAATCGATTCGTTTTGCCATGACAAATTAAAAAAAAAATATAACATTACTCTCCTTTTAACTACAAGAAAGTTTTAAGGAACGAAACTTTGAAAATACCAATACCCCCCCACATGTTCACGGAGGGTCACTTTTCCACTTTTTTTAAGGTGGCGAAAGTGACTTTTTGCACGTCAAGAAGTTGCTCCTTATCAAAACAAGACCTTTCAACCCATTTTCACCAAATTAATCGCAGCAGGATCCAAGGAATACGTAATATTCTGATATATAGCTACAAATAAAAGTGCACCGAATTTCAATTTTTAGTAGGGCTAGGGCATCTCCTTGTCAAGCAGACTTTGACAATATAACTTTCAACTCTCTCCCTTAAACCTATACTGAGATAATGGGATGGCAATTTTGGTTACGTTAGAAAAACCCCTTTTTTGGAATTTTAAAAAGTCAATGTTATATATCGAAAACAAAGTGTTAGGAATGGAATCGATTCGTTTTGCCATGACTAATTCAAAAAAAAATATAACATTACTCTCCTTGCAACTACAAGAAAGTTTTCAGGAACGAAACTTTGAAAATACCAATACCCCCCCACATGTTCACGAAAGGTCACTTTTCCACTTTTTTTAAGGTGGCGAAAGTGACTTTTTGCGCGTTAAAAAGTTGCTCCTTATCGAAACAAGACCTTTCAACCCATTTTCACCAAACTAATCGCAGCAGGATCCAAGGAATACGTAATATTCTGATATATAGCTACAAATAAAAGTGCACCGAATTTCAGTTTTTAGTAGGGCTAGGGCATCTCCTTGTCAAGCAGACTTTAACAATATAACTTTCAACTCTCTCCCTTAAACCTATACTGAGATAATGGGATGGCAATTTTGGTTACGTTAGAAAAACCCCTTTTTTGGAATTTTAAAAAGTCAATGTTATATATCGAAAACAAAGTGTTAGGAATGGAATCGATTCGTTTTACAATGACAAATTCAAAAAAAAATATAACATTACTCTCCTTGCAACTACAAGAAAGTTTTAAGGAACGAAACTTTGAAAATTCCAATACCCCCCCACATGTTCACGGAGGGTCACTTTTCCACTTTTTTTAAGGTGGCGAAAGTGACTTTTTGCGCGTCAAGAAGTTGCTCCTTATCGAAACAAGATCTGTCTACCCATTTTCACCAAATTAATCGCAGCAGGATCCAAGGAATACGTAATAATCTGATAAATAGCTACAAATAAAAGTGCACCGAATTTCAATTTTTAATAGGGCTAGGGCATCTCCTTGTCAAGCAGACTTTGACAATATAACTTTCAACTCTCTCCCTTAAACTTAAACTGAGATAATGGGATGGCAATTTTGGTTACGTTAGAAAAACCCCATTTTTGGAATTTTAAAAAGTCGATGTTATAAATCGAAATCAAAGTTTTTGGAATGGAATCGATTCGTTTTGCCATGACAAATTCAAAAAAAAATATAACATTAATCTCCTTTTAACTACAAGAAAGTTTTAAGGAACGAAACTTTGAAAATACCAATACCCCCCCACATGTTCACGGAGGGTCACTTTTCCACTTTTTTTAAGGTGGCGAAAGTGACTTTTTGCGCGCCAAGAAGTTGCTCCTTATCGAAACAAGATCTTTCTTCCCATTTTCACCAAATTAATCTTAGCAGGATCCAAGGAATACGTAATAATCTGATAAATAGCTACAAATAAAAGTGCACCGAATTTCTATTTTTAGTAGGGCTAAGGCATCTCCTTGTCAAGCAGACTTTGACAATATAACTTTCAACTCTCTCCCTTAAACCTATACTGAGATAATATGATGGCAATTTTGGTTACGTTCGAAAAACCCCTTTTTTGGAATTTTAAAAAGTCAATGTTATATATCGAAAACAAAGTGTTAGGAATGGAATCGATTCGTTTTGCCATGACAAATTAAAAAAAAAATATAACATTACTCTCCTTGCAACTACAAGAAAGTTTTAAAGAACGAAACTTTGAAAATACCAATACCCCCCCACATGTTCACGAAGGGTCACTTTTCCACTTTTTTTAAGGTGGCGAAAGTGACTTTTTGCGCGTTAAAAAGTTGCTCCTTATCGAAACAAGACCTTTCAACCCATTTTCACCAAATTAATCGCAGCAGGTTCCAAGGAATACGTAATATTCTGATATATAGCTACAAATAAAAGTGCACCGAATTTCAATTTTTAGTAGGGCTAGGGCATCTCCTTGTCAAGCAGACTTTGACAATATAACTTTCAACTCTCTCCCTTAAACCTATACTGAGATAATGGGATGGCAATTTTGGTTACGTTAGAAAAACCCCTTTTTTGGAATTTTAAAAAGTCAATGTTATATATCGAAAACAAAGTGTTAGGAATGGAATCGATTCGTTTTGCCATGACAAATTCAAAAAAAAATATAACATTACTCTCCTTGCAACTACAAGAAAGTTTTCAGGAACGAAACTTTGAAAATACCAATACCCCCCCACATGTTCACGAAAGGTCACTTTTCCACTTTTTTTAAGGTGGCGAAAGTGACTTTTTGCGCGTTAAAAAGTTGCTCCTTATCGAAACAAGACCTTTCAATCCATTTTCACCAAACTAATCGCAGCAGGATCCAAGGAATACGTAATATTCTGATATATAGCTACAAATAAAAGTGCACCGAATTTCAATTTTTAGTAGGGCTAGGGCATCTCCTTGTCAAGCAGACTTTGACAATATAATTTTCAACTCTCTCCCTTAAATTTAAACTGAGATAATGGGATGGCAATTTTGGTTACGTTAGAAAAACCCCATTTTTGGAATTTTAAAAAGTCGATGTTATAAATCGAAATCAAAGTGTTTGGAATGGAATCGATTCGTTTTGCCATGACAAATTAAAAAAAAAATATAACATTACTCTCCTTTTAACTACAAGAAAGTTTTAAGGAACGAAACTTTGAAAATACCAATACAACCCCACATGTTCACGGAGGGTCACTTTTCCACTTTTTTTAAGGTGGCGAAAGTGACTTTTTGCACGTCAAGAAGTTGCTCCTTATCAAAACAAGACCTTTCAACCCATTTTCACCAAATTAATCGCAGCAGGATCCAAGGAATACGTAATATTCTGATATATAGCTACAAATAAAAGTGCACCGAATTTCAATTTTTAGTAGGGCTAGGGCATCTCCTTGTCAAGCAGACTTTGACAATATAATTTTCAACTCTCTCCCTTAAACTTAAACTGAGATAATGGGATGGCAATTTTGGTTACGTTAGAAAAACCCCATTTTTGGAATTTTAAAAAGTCGATGTTATAAATCGAAATCACTGTGTTTGGAATAGAATCGATTCGTTTTGCCATGACAAATTAAAAAAAAAATATAACATTACTCTCCTTTTAACTACAAGAAAGTTTTAAGGAACGAAACATTGAAAATACCAATACCCCCCCACATGTTCACGGAGGGTCACTTTTCCACTTTTTTTAAGGTGGCGAAAGTGACTTTTTGCGCGTCAAGAAGTTGCTCCTTATCGAAACAAGATCTTTCTACCCATTTTCACCAAATTAATCGCAGCAGGATCCAAGGAATACGTAATAATCTGATAAATATCTACAAATAAAAGTGCACCGAATTTCAATTTTTAGTAGGGCTAGGGCATCTCCTTGTCAAGCAGACTTTGACAATATAACTTTCAACTCTCTCTCTTAAACCTATACTGAGATAATGGGATGGCAATTTTGGTTACGTTAGAAAAACCCCTTTTTTGGAATTTTAAAAAGTCAATGTTATATATCGAAAACAAAGTGTTAGGAATGGAATCGATTCGTTTTACCATGACAAATTCAAAAAAAAATATAACATTACTCTCCTTTTAACTACAAGAAAGTTTTAAAGAACGAAACTTTGAAAATACCAATACCCCCCCACATGTTCACGTAGGGTCACTTTTCCACTTTATTTAAGGTGGCGAAAGTGACTTTTTGCGCGTTAAAAAGTGGCTCCTTATCGAAACAAGACCTTTCAACCCATTTTCACCAAATTAATCGCAGCAGGTTCCAAGGAATACGTAATATTCTGATATATAGCTACAAATAAAAGTGCACCGAATTTCAATTTTTAGTAGGGCTAGGGCATCTCCTTGTCAAGCAGACTTTGACAATATAACTTTCAACTCTCTCCCTTAAACCTATACTGAGATAATGGGATGGCAATTTTGGTTACGTTAGAAAAACCCCTTTTTTGGAATTTTAAAAAGTCAATGTTATATATCGAAAACAAAGTGTTAGGAATGGAATCGATTCGTTTTGCCATGACAAATTCAAAAAAAAATTTAACATTACTCTCCTTGCAACTACAAGAAAGTTTTCAGGAACGAAACTTTGAAAATACCAATACCCCCCCACATGTTCACGAAAGGTCACTTTTCCACTTTTTTTAAGGTGGCGAAAGTGACTTTTTGCGCGTTAAAAAGTTGCTCCTTATCGAAACAAGACCTTTCAACCCATTTTCACCAAACTAATCGCAGCAGGATCCAAGGAATACGTAATATTCTGATATATAGCTACAAATAAAAGTGCACCGAATTTCAATTTTTAGTAGGGCTAGGGCATCTCCTTGTCAAGCAGACTTTGACAATATAATTTTCAACTCTCTCCCTTAAACTTAAACTGAGATAATGGGATGGCAATTTTGGTTACGTTAGAAAAACCCCATTTTTGGAATTTTAAAAAGTCGATGTTATAAATCGAAATCAAAGTGTTTGGAATGGAATCGATTCGTTTTGCCATGACAAATTAAAAAAAAAAATATAACATTACTCTCCTTTTAACTACAAGAAAGTTTTAAGGAACGAAACTTTGAAAATACCAATACCCCCCCACATGTTCACGGAGGGTCACTTTTCCACTTTTTTTAAGGTGGCGAAAGTGACTTTTTGCGCGTCAAGAAGTTGCTCCTTATCGAAACAAGACCTTTCAACCCATTTTCACCAAATTAATGGCAGCAGGATCCAAGGAATACGTAATATTCTGATATATAGCTACAAATAAAAGTGCACCGAATTTCAATTTTTAGTAGGGCTAGGGCATCTCCTTGTCAAGCAGACTTTGACAATAAAATTTTCAACTCTCTCCCTTAAACTTAAACTGAGATAATGGGATGGCAATTTTGGTTACGTTAGAAAAACCCCATTTTTGGAATTTTAAAAAGTCGATGTTATAAATCGAAATCAAAGTGTTTGGAATGGAATCGATTCGTTTTGCCATGACAAATTAAAAAAAAATATAACATTACTCTCCTTTTAACTACAAGAAAGTTTTAAGGAACGAAACATTGAAAATACCAATACCCCCCCACATGTTCACGGAGGGTCACTTTTCCACTTTTTTTAAGGTGGCGAAAGTGACTTTTTGCGCGTCAAGAAGTTGCTCCTTATCGAAACAAGATCTTTCTACCCATTTTCACCAAATTAATCGCAGCAGGATCCAAGGAATACGTAATAATCTGATAAATAGCTACAAATAAAAGTGCACCGAATTTCAATTTTTAGTAGGGCTAGGGCATCTCCTTGTCAAGCAGACTTTGACAATATAACTTTCAACTCTCTCCCTTAAACCTATACTGAGATAATGGGATGGCAATTTTGGTTACGTTAGAAAAACCCCTTTTTTGGAATTTTAAAAAGTCAATGTTATATATCGAAAACAAAGTGTTAGGAATGGAATCGATTCGTTTTACCATGACAAATTCAAAAAAAAATATAACATTACTCTCCTTTTAACTACAAGAAAGTTTTAAAGAACGAAACTTTGAAAATACCAATACCCCCCCACATGTTCACGTAGGGTCACTTTTCCACTTTATTTAAGGTGGCGAAAGTGACTTTTTGCGCGTTAAAAAGTTGCTCCTTATCGAAACAAGACCTTTCAACCCATTTTCACCAAATTAATCGCAGCAGGATCCAAGGAATACGTAATATTCTGATATATAGCTACAAATAAAAGTGCACCGAATTTCAATTTTTAGTAGGGCTAGGGCATCTCCTTGTCAAGCAGACTTTGACAATATAACTTTCAACTCTCTCCTTTAAACCTATACTCAGATAATGGGATGGCAATTTTGGTTACGTTAGAAAAACCCCTTTTTTGGAATTTTAAAAAGTCAATGTTATATATCGAAAACAAATTGTTTGGAATGGAATCGATTCGTTTTGCCATGACAAATTAAAAAAAAAATATAACATTACTCTTTTTGCAACTACAAGAAAGTTTTAAAGAACGAAACTTTGAAAATACCAATACCCCCCCACATGTTCACGGAGGGTCACTTTTCCACTTTTTTTAAGGTGGCGAAAGTGACTTTTTGCGCGTCAAGAAGTTGCTCCTTATCGAAACAAGACCTTTCAACCCATTTTCACCAAATTAATCGCAGCAGGATCCAAGGAATACGTAATATTCTGATGTATAGCTACAAATAAAAGTGCACCGAATTTCAATTTTTAGTAGGGCTAGGGCATCTCCTTGTCAAGCAGACTTTGACAATATAATTTTCAACTCTTTCCCTTAAACTTAAACTGAGATAATGGGATGGCAATTTTGGTTACGTTAGAAAAACCCCATTTTTGGAATTTTAAAAAGTCGATGTTATAAATCGAATTCAAAGTGTTTGGAATGGAATCGATTCGTTTTGCCATGACAAATTAAAAAAAATATATAACATTACTCTCCTTGCAACTACAAGAAAGTTTTAAAGAACGAAACTTTGAAAATACAAATACCCCCCCACATGTTCACGAAGGGTCACTTTTCCACTTTTTTTAAGGTGGCGAAAGTGACTTTTTGCGCGTTAAAAAGTTGCTCCTTATCGAAACAAGACCTTTCAACCCATTTTCACCAAATTAATCGCAGCAGGTTCCAAGGAATACGTAATATTCTGATATATAGCTACAAATAAAAGTGCACCGAATTTCAATTTTTAGTAGGGCTAGGGCATCTCCTTGTCAAGCAGACTTTGACAATATAACTTTCAACTCTCTCCCTTAAACCTATACTGAGATAATGGGATGGCAATTTTGGTTACGTTAGAAAAACCCCTTTTTTGGAATTTTAAAAAGTCAATGTTATATATCGAAAACAAAGTGTTAGGAATGGAATCGATTCGTTTTGCCATGACAAATTCAAAAAAAAATATAACATTACTCTCCTTGCAACTACAAGAAAGTTTTCAGGAACGAAACTTTGAAAATACCAATACCCCCCCACATGTTCACGAAAGGTCACTTTTCCACTTTTTTTAAGGTGGCGAAAGTGACTTTTTGCGCGTTAAAAAGTTGCTCCTTATCGAAACAAGACCTTTCAACCCATTTTCACCAAACTAATCGCAGCAGGATCCAAGGAATACGTAATATTCTGATATATAGCTACAAATAAAAGTGCACCGAATTTCAATTTTTAGTAGGGCTAGGGCATCTCCTTGTCAAGCAGACTTTGACAATATAATTTTCAACTCTCTCCCTTAAACTTAAACTGAGATAATGGGATGGCAATTTTGGTTACGTTAGAAAAACCCCATTTTTGGAATTTTAAAAAGTCGATGTTATAAATCGAAATCAAAGTGTTTGGAATGGAATCGATTCGTTTTGCCATGACAAATTCAAAAAAAAATATAACATTACTCTTTTTGCAACTACAAGAAAGTTTTAAAGAACGAAACTTTGAAAATACCAATACCCCCCCACATGTTCACGGAGGGTCACTTTTCCACTTTTTTTAAGGTGGCGAAAGTGACTTTTTGCGCGTCAAGAAGTTGCTCCTTATCGAAACAAGACCTTTCAACCCATTTTCACCAAATTAATCGCAGCAGGATCCAAGGAATACGTAATATTCTGATATATAGCTACAAATAAAAGTGCACCGAATTTCAATTTTTAGTAGGGCTAGGGCATCTCCTTGTCAAGCAGACTTTGACAATATAATTTTCAACTCTCTCCCTTAAACTTAAACTGAGATAATGGGATGGCAATTTTGGTTACGTTAGAAAAACCCCATTTTTGGAATTTTAAAAAGTCGATGTTATAAATCGAATTCAAAGTGTTTGGAATGGAATCGATTCGTTTTGCCATGACAAATTAAAAAAAAAATATAACATTACTCTCCTTGCAACTACAAGAAATTTTTAAAGAACGAAACTTTGAAAATACCAATACCCCCCCCACATGTTCACGAAGGGTCACTTTTCCACTTTTTTTAAGGTGGCGAAAGTGACTTTTTGCGCGTTAAAAAGTTGCTCCTTATCAAAACAAGACCTTTCAACCCATTTTCACCAAATTAATCGCAGCAGGTTCCAAGGAATACGTAATATTCTGATATAAAGCTACAAATAAAAATGCACCGAATTTCAATTTTTAGTAGGGCTAGGGCATCTCCTTGTCAAGCAGACTTTGACAATATAACTTTCAACTCTCTCCCTTAAACCTATACTGAGATAATGGGATGGCAATTTTGGTTACGTTAGAAAAACCCCTTTTTTGGAATTTTAAAAAGTCAATGTTATATATCGAAAACAAAGTGTTAGGAATGGAATCGATTCGTTTTGCCATGACAAATTCAAAAAAAAATATAACATTACTCTCCTTGCAACTACAAGAAAGTTTTCAGGAACGAAACTTTGAAAATACCAATACCCCCCCACATGTTCACGAAAGGTCACTTTTCCACTTTTTTTAAGGTGGCGAAATTGACTTTTTGCGCGTTAAAAAGTTGCTCCTTATCGAAACAAGACCTTTCAACCCATTTTCACCAAACTAATCGCAGCAGGATCCAAGGAATACGTAATATTCTGATATATAGCTACAAATAAAAGTGCACCGAATTTCAATTTTTAGTAGGGCTAGGGCATCTCCTTGTCAAGCAGACTTTGACAATATAATTTTCAACTCTCTCCCTTAAACTTAAACTGAGATAATGGGATGGCAATTTTGGTTACGTTAGAAAAACCCCATTTTTGGAATTTTAAAAAGTCGATGTTATAAATCGAAATCAAAGTGTTTGGAATGGAATCGATTCGTTTTGCCATGACAAATTCAAAAAAAAATATAACATTACTCTTTTTGCAACTACAAGAAAGTTTTAAAGAACGAAACTTTGAAAATACCAATACCCCCCCACATGTTCACGGAGGGTCACTTTTCCACTTTTTTTAAGGTGGCGAAAGTGACTTTTTGCGCGTCAAGAAGTTGCTCCTTATCGAAACAAGACCTTTCAACCCATTTTCACCAAATTAATCGCAGCAGGATCCAAGGAATACGTAATATTCTGATATATAGCTACAAATAAAAGTGCACCGAATTTCAATTTTTAGTAGGGCTAGGGCATCTCCTTGTCAAGCAGACTTTGACAATATAATTTTCAACTCTCTCCCTTAAACTTAAACTGAGATAATGGGATGGCAATTTTGGTTACGTTAGAAAAACCCCATTTTTGGAATTTTAAAAAGTCGATGTTATAAATCGAATTCAAAGTGTTTGGAATGGAATCGATTCGTTTTGCCATGACAAATTAAAAAAAAAATATAACATTACTCTCCTTGCAACTACAAGAAAGTTTTAAAGAACGAAACTTTGAAAATACCAATACCCCCCCACATGTTCACGAAGGGTCACTTTTCCACTTTTTTTAAGGTGGCGAAAGTGACTTTTTGCGCGTTAAAAAGTTGCTCCTTATCAAAACAAGACCTTTCAACCCATTTTCACCAAATTAATCGCAGCAGGTTCCAAGGAATACGTAATATTCTGATATAAAGCTACAAATAAAAGTGCACCGAATTTCAATTTTTAGTAGGGCTAGGGCATCTCCTTGTCAAGCAGACTTTGACAATATAACTTTCAACTCTCTCCCTTAAACCTATACTGAGATAATGGGATGGCAATTTTGGTTACGTTAGAAAAACCCCTTTTTTGGAATTTTAAAAAGTCAATGTTATATATCGAAAACAAAGTGTTAGGAATGGAATCGATTCGTTTTGCCATGACAAATTCAAAAAAAAATATAACATTACTCTCCTTGCAACTACAAGAAAGTTTTCAGGAACGAAACTTTGAAAATACCAATACCCCCCCACATGTTCACGAAAGGTCACTTTTCCACTTTTTTTAAGGTGGCGAAAGTGACTTTTTGCGCGTTAAAAAGTTGCTCCTTATCGAAACAAGACCTTTCAACCCATTTTCACCAAACTAATCGCAGCAGGATCCAAGGAATACGTAATATTCTGATATATAGCTACAAATAAAAGTGCACCGAATTTCAATTTTTAGTAGGGCTAGGGCATCTCCTTGTCAAGCAGACTTTGACAATATAATTTTCAACTCTCTCCCTTAAACTTAAACTGAGATAATGGGATGGCAATTTTGGTTACGTTAGAAAAACCCCATTTTTGGAATTTTAAAAAGTCGATGTTATAAATCGAAATCAAAGTGTTTGGAATGGAATCGATTCGTTTTGCCATGACAAATTCAAAAAAAAATATAACATTACTCTTTTTGCAACTACAAGAAAGTTTTAAAGAACGAAACTTTGAAAATACCAATACCCCCCCACATGTTCACGGAGGGTCACTTTTCCACTTTTTTTAAGGTGGCGAAAGTGACTTTTTGCGCGTCAAGAAGTTGCTCCTTATCGAAACAAGACCTTTCAACCCATTTTCACCAAATTAATCGCAGCAGGATCCAAGGAATACGTAATATTCTGATATATAGCTACAAATAAAAGTGCACCGAATTTCAATTTTTAGTAGGGCTAGGGCATCTCCTTGTCAAGCAGACTTTGACAATATAATTTTCAACTCTCTCCCTTAAACTTAAACTGAGATAATGGGATGGCAATTTTGGTTACGTTAGAAAAACCCCATTTTTGGAATTTTAAAAAGTCGATGTTATAAATCGAATTCAAAGTGTTTGGAATGGAATCGATTCGTTTTGCCATGACAAATTAAAAAAAAAATATAACATTACTCTCCTTGCAACTACAAGAAAGTTTTAAAGAACGAAACTTTGAAAATACCAATACCCCCCCACATGTTCACGAAGGGTCACTTTTCCACTTTTTTTAAGGTGGCGAAAGTGACTTTTTGCGCGTTAAAAAGTTGCTCCTTATCAAAACAAGACCTTTCAACCCATTTTCACCAAATTAATCGCAGCAGGTTCCAAGGAATACGTAATATTCTGATATAAAGCTACAAATAAAAATGCACCGAATTTCAATTTTTAGTAGGGCTAGGGCATCTCCTTGTCAAGCAGACTTTGACAATATAACTTTCAACTCTCTCCCTTAAACCTATACTGAGATAATGGGATGGCAATTTTGGTTACGTTAGAAAAACCCCTTTTTTGGAATTTTAAAAAGTCAATGTTATATATCGAAAACAAAGTGTTAGGAATGGAATCGATTCGTTTTGCCATGACAAATTCAAAAAAAAATATAACATTACTCTCCTTGCAACTACAAGAAAGTTTTCAGGAACGAAACTTTGAAAATACCAATACCCCCCCACATGTTCACGAAAGGTCACTTTTCCACTTTTTTTAAGGTGGCGAAATTGACTTTTTGCGCGTTAAAAAGTTGCTCCTTATCGAAACAAGACCTTTCAACCCATTTTCACCAAACTAATCGCAGCAGGATCCAAGGAATACGTAATATTCTGATATATAGCTACAAATAAAAGTGCACCGAATTTCAATTTTTAGTAGGGCTAGGGCATCTCCTTGTCAAGCAGACTTTGACAATATAATTTTCAACTCTCTCCCTTAAACTTAAACTGAGATAATGGGATGGCAATTTTGGTTACGTTAGAAAAACCCCATTTTTGGAATTTTAAAAAGTCGATGTTATAAATCGAAATCAAAGTGTTTGGAATGGAATCGATTCGTTTTGCCATGACAAATTCAAAAAAAAATATAACATTACTCTTTTTGCAACTACAAGAAAGTTTTAAAGAACGAAACTTTGAAAATACCAATACCCCCCCACATGTTCACGGAGGGTCACTTTTCCACTTTTTTTAAGGTGGCGAAAGTGACTTTTTGCGCGTCAAGAAGTTGCTCCTTATCGAAACAAGACCTTTCAACCCATTTTCACCAAATTAATCGCAGCAGGATCCAAGGAATACGTAATATTCTGATATATAGCTACAAATAAAAGTGCACCGAATTTCAATTTTTAGTAGGGCTAGGGCATCTCCTTGTCAAGCAGACTTTGACAATATAATTTTCAACTCTCTCCCTTAAACTTAAACTGAGATAATGAGATGGCAATTTTGGTTACGTTAGAAAAACCCCATTTTTGGAATTTTAAAAAGTCGATGTTATAAATCGAAATCAAAGTGTTTGGAATGGAATCGATTCGTTTTGCCATGACAAATTCAAAAAAAAATATAACATTACTCTTTTTGCAACTACAAGAAAGTTTTAAAGAACGAAACTTTGAAAATACCAATACCCCCCCACATGTTCACGGAGGGTCACTTTTCCACTTTTTTTAAGGTGGCGAAAGTGACTTTTTGCGCGTCAAGAAGTTGCTCCTTATCGAAACAAGACCTTTCAACCCATTTTCACCAAATTAATCGCAGCAGGATCCAAGGAATACGTAATATTCTGATATATAGCTACAAATAAAAGTGCACCGAATTTCAATTTTTAGTAGGGCTAGGGCATCTCCTTGTCAAGCAGACTTTGACAATATAATTTTCAACTCTCTCCCTTAAACTTAAACTGAGATAATGGGATGGCAATTTTGGTTACGTTAGAAAAACCCCATTTTTGGAATTTTAAAAAGTCGATGTTATAAATCGAATTCAAAGTGTTTGGAATGGAATCGATTCGTTTTGCCATGACAAATTAAAAAAAAAATATAACATTACTCTCCTTGCAACTACAAGAAAGTTTTAAAGAACGAAACTTTGAAAATACCAATACCCCCCCACATGTTCACGAAGGGTCACTTTTCCACTTTTTTTAAGGTGGCGAAAGTGACTTTTTGCGCGTTAAAAAGTTGCTCCTTATCAAAACAAGACCTTTCAACCCATTTTCACCAAATTAATCGCAGCAGGTTCCAAGGAATACGTAATATTCTGATATAAAGCTACAAATAAAAATGCACCGAATTTCAATTTTTAGTAGGGCTAGGGCATCTCCTTGTCAAGCAGACTTTGACAATATAACTTTCAACTCTCTCCCTTAAACCTATACTGAGATAATGGGATGGCAATTTTGGTTACGTTAGAAAAACCCCTTTTTTGGAATTTTAAAAAGTCAATGTTATATATCGAAAACAAAGTGTTAGGAATGGAATCGATTCGTTTTGCCATGACAAATTCAAAAAAAAATATAACATTACTCTCCTTGCAACTACAAGAAAGTTTTCAGGAACGAAACTTTGAAAATACCAATACCCCCCCACATGTTCACGAAAGGTCACTTTTCCACTTTTTTTAAGGTGGCGAAATTGACTTTTTGCGCGTTAAAAAGTTGCTCCTTATCGAAACAAGACCTTTCAACCCATTTTCACCAAACTAATCGCAGCAGGATCCAAGGAATACGTAATATTCTGATATATAGCTACAAATAAAAGTGCACCGAATTTCAATTTTTAGTAGGGCTAGGGCATCTCCTTGTCAAGCAGACTTTGACAATATAATTTTCAACTCTCTCCCTTAAACTTAAACTGAGATAATGGGATGGCAATTTTGGTTACGTTAGAAAAACCCCATTTTTGGAATTTTAAAAAGTCGATGTTATAAATCGAAATCAAAGTGTTTGGAATGGAATCGATTCGTTTTGCCATGACAAATTCAAAAAAAAATATAACATTACTCTTTTTGCAACTACAAGAAAGTTTTAAAGAACGAAACTTTGAAAATACCAATACCCCCCCACATGTTCACGGAGGGTCACTTTTCCACTTTTTTTAAGGTGGCGAAAGTGACTTTTTGCGCGTCAAGAAGTTGCTCCTTATCGAAACAAGACCTTTCAACCCATTTTCACCAAATTAATCGCAGCAGGATCCAAGGAATACGTAATATTCTGATATATAGCTACAAATAAAAGTGCACCGAATTTCAATTTTTAGTAGGGCTAGGGCATCTCCTTGTCAAGCAGACTTTGACAATATAATTTTCAACTCTCTCCCTTAAACTTAAACTGAGATAATGAGATGGCAATTTTGGTTACGTTAGAAAAACCCCATTTTTGGAATTTTAAAAAGTCGATGTTATAAATCGAATTCAAAGTGTTTGGAATGGAATCGATTCGTTTTGCCATGACAAATTAAAAAAAAAATATAACATTACTCTCCTTGCAACTACAAGAAAGTTTTAAAGAACGAAACTTTGAAAATACCAATACCCCCCCACATGTTCACGGAGGGTCACTTTTCCACTTTTTTTAAGGTGGCGAAAGTGACTTTTTGCGCGTCAAGAAGTTGCTCCTTATCGAAACAAGACCTTTCAACCCATTTTCACCAAATTAATCGCAGCAGGATCCAAGGAATACGTAATATTCTGATATATAGCTACAAATAAAAGTGCACCGAATTTCAATTTTTAGTAGGGCTAGGGCATCTCCTTGTCAAGCAGACTTTGACAATATAATTTTCAACTCTCTCCCTTAAACTTAAACTGAGATAATGGGATGGCAATTTTGGTTACGTTAGAAAAACCCCATTTTTGGAATTTTAAAAAGTCGATGTTATAAATCGAATTCAAAGTGTTTGGAATGGAATCGATTCGTTTTGCCATGACAAATTAAAAAAAAAATATAACATTACTCTCCTTGCAACTACAAGAAAGTTTTAAAGAACGAAACTTTGAAAATACCAATACCCCCCCACATGTTCACGAAGGGTCACTTTTCCACTTTTTTTAAGGTGGCGAAAGTGACTTTTTGCGCGTTAAAAAGTTGCTCCTTATCGAAACAAGACCTTTCAACCCATTTTCACCAAACTAATCGCAGCAGGATCCAAGGAATACGTAATATTCTGATATATAGCTACAAATAAAAGTGCACCGAATTTCAATTTTTAGTAGGGCTAGGGCATCTCCTTGTCAAGCAGACTTTGACAATATAATTTTCAACTCTCTCCCTTAAACTTAAACTGAGATAATGGGATGGCAATTTTGGTTACGTTAGAAAAACCCCATTTTTGGAATTTTAAAAAGTCGATGTTATAAATCGAAATCAAAGTGTTTGGAATGGAATCGATTCGTTTTGCCATGACAAATTCAAAAAAAAATATAACATTACTCTTTTTGCAACTACAAGAAAGTTTTAAAGAACGAAACTTTGAAAATACCAATACCCCCCCACATGTTCACGGAGGGTCACTTTTCCACTTTTTTTAAGGTGGCGAAAGTGACTTTTTGCGCGTCAAGAAGTTGCTCCTTATCGAAACAAGACCTTTCAACCCATTTTCACCAAATTAATCGCAGCAGGATCCAAGGAATACGTAATATTCTGATATATAGCTACAAATAAAAGTGCACCGAATTTCAATTTTTAGTAGGGCTAGGGCATCTCCTTGTCAAGCAGACTTTGACAATATAATTTTCAACTCTCTCCCTTAAACTTAAACTGAGATAATGAGATGGCAATTTTGGTTACGTTAGAAAAACCCCATTTTTGGAATTTTAAAAAGTCGATGTTATAAATCGAATTCAAAGTGTTTGGAATGGAATCGATTCGTTTTGCCATGACAAATTAAAAAAAAAATATAACATTACTCTCCTTGCAACTACAAGAAAGTTTTAAAGAACGAAACTTTGAAAATACCAATACCCCCCCACATGTTCACGAAGGGTCACTTTTCCACTTTTTTTAAGGTGGCGAAAGTGACTTTTTGCGCGTTAAAAAGTTGCTCCTTATCAAAACAAGACCTTTCAACCCATTTTCACCAAATTAATCGCAGCAGGTTCCAAGGAATACGTAATATTCTGATATAAAGCTACAAATAAAAGTGCACCGAATTTCAATTTTTAGTAGGGCTAGGGCATCTCCTTGTCAAGCAGACTTTGACAATATAACTTTCAACTCTCTCCCTTAAACCTATACTGAGATAATGGGATGGCAATTTTGGTTACGTTAGAAAAACCCCTTTTTTGGAATTTTAAAAAGTCAATGTTATAAATCGAAATCAAAGTGTTTGGAATGGAATCGATACGTTTTGCCATGACAAATTAAAAAAAAATATAACATTACTCTCCTTTTAACTACAAGAAAGTTTTAAGGAACGAAACATTGAAAATACCAATACCCCCCCACATGTTCACGGAGGGTCACTTTTCCACTTTTTTTAAGGTGGCGAAAGTGACTTTTTGCGCGTCAAGAAGTTGCTCCTTATCGAAACAAGATCTTTCTACCCATTTTCACCAAATTAATCGCAGCAGGATCCAAGGAATACGTAATAATCTGATAAATAGCTACAAATAAAAGTGCACCGAATTTCAATTTTTAGTAGGGCTAGGGCATCTCCTTGTCAAGCAGACTTTGACAATATAACTTTCAACTCTCTCCCTTAAACCTATACTGAGATAATGGGATGGCAATTTTGGTTACGTTAGAAAAACCCCTTTTTTGGAATTTTAAAAAGTCAATGTTATATATCGAAAACAAAGTGTTAGGAATGGAATCGATTCGTTTTACCATGACAAATTCAAAAAAAAATATAACATTACTCTCCTTTTAACTACAAGAAAGTTTTAAAGAACGAAACTTTGAAAGTACCAATACCCCCCCACATGTTCACGTAGGGTCACTTTTCCACTTTATTTAAGGTGGCGAAAGTGACTTTTTGCGCGTTAAAAAGTTGCTCCTTATCGAAACAAGACCTTTCAACCCATTTTCACCAAATTAATCGCAGCAGGATCCAAGGAATGCGTAATATTCTGATATATAGCTACAAATAAAAGTGCACCGAATTTCAATTTTTAGTAGGGCTAGGGCATCTCCTTGTCAAGCAGACTTTGACAATATAACTTTCAACTCTCTCCCTTAATCCTATACTGAGATAATGGGATGGCAATTTTGGTTACGTTAGAAAAACCCCTTTTTTGGAATTTTAAAAAGTCAATGTTATATATCGAAAACAAAGTGTTTGGAATGGAATCGATTCGTTTTGTCATGACAAATTAAAAAAAAAATATAACATTACTCTCCTTGCAACTACAAGAAAGTTTTAAAGAACGAAACTTTGAAAATACCAATACCCCCCCACATGTTCACGCAGGGTCACTTTTCCACTTTTTTTAAGGTGGCGAAAGTGACTTTTTGCGCGTCAAGAAGTTGCTCCTTATCGAAACAAGACCTTTCAACCCATTTTCACCAAATTAATCGCAGCAGGATCCAAGGAATACGTAATATTCTGATATATAGCTACAAATAAAAGTGCACCGAATTTCAATTTTTAGTAGGGCTAGGGCATCTCCTTGTCAAGCAGACTTTGACAATATAATTTTCAACTCTCTCCCTTAAACTTAAACTGAGATAATGGGATGGCAATTTTGGTTACGTTAGAAAAACTCCTTTTTTGGAATTTTAAAAAGTCAATGTTATATATCGAAAACAAAGTGTTTGGAATGGAATCGATTCGTTTTGTCATGACAAATTAAAAAAAAAATATAACATTACTCTCCTTGCAACTACAAGAAAGTTTTAAAGAACGAAACTTTGAAAATACCAATACCCCCCCACATGTTCACGCAGGGTCACTTTTCCACTTTTTTTAAGGTGGCGAAAGTGACTTTTTGCGCGTCAAGAAGTTGCTCCTTATCGAAACAAGACCTTTCAACCCATTTTCACCAAATTAATCGCAGCAGGATCCAAGGAATACGTAATATTCTGATATATAGCTACAAATAAAAGTGCACCGAATTTCAATTTTTAGTAGGGCTAGGGCATCTCCTTGTCAAGCAGACTTTGACAATATAATTTTCAACTCTCTCCCTTAAACTTAAACTGAGATAATGGGATGGCAATTTTGGTTACGTTAGAAAAACCCCATTTTTGGAATTTTAAAAAGTCGATGTTATAAATCGAAATCAAAGTGTTTGGAATGGAATCGATTCGTTTTGCCATGACAAATTAAAAAAAAAATATAACATTACTCTCCTTTTAACTACAAGAAAGTTTTAAGGAACGAAACATTGAAAATACCAATACCCCCCCACATGTTCACGGAGGGTCACTTTTCCACTTTTTTTAAGGTGGCGAAAGTGACTTTTTGCGCGTCAAGAAGTTGCTCCTTATGGAAACAAGACCTTTCAACCCATTTTCACCAAATTAATCGCAGCAGGATCCAAGGAATACGTAATATTCTGATATATAGCTACAAATAAAAGTGCACCGAATTTCAATTTTTAGTAGGGCTAGGGCATCTCCTTGTCAAGCAGACTTTGACAATATAATTTTCAACTCTCTCCCTTAAACTTAAACTGAGATAATGGGATGGCAATTTTGGTTACGTTAGAAAAACCCCATTTTTGGAATTTTAAAAAGTCGATGTTATAAATCGAAATCAAAGTGTTTGGAATGGAATCGATTCGTTTTGCCATGACAAATTAAAAAAAAAATATAACATTACTCTCCTTTTAACTACAAGAAAGTTTTAAGGAACGAAACATTGAAAATACCAATACCCCCCACATGTTCAAGGAGGGTCATTTTTCCACTTTTTTTAAGGTGGCGAAAGTGACTTTTTGCGCGTCAAGAAGTTGCTCCTTATCGAAACAAGATCTTTCTACCCATTTTCACCAAATTAATCGCAGCAGGATCCAAGGAATACTTAATAATCTGATAAATATCTACAAATAAAAGTGCACCGAATTTCAATTTTTAGTAGGGCTAGGGCATCTCCTTGTCAAGCAGACTTTGACAATATAACTTTCAACTCTCTCCCTTAAACCTATACTGAGATAATGGGATGGCAATTTTGGTTACGTTAGAAAAAACCCTTTTTTGGAATTTTAAAAAGTCAATGTTATATATCGAAAACAAAGTGTTAGGAATGGAATCGATTCGTTTTACCATGACAAATTCAAAAAAAAATATAACATTACTCTCCTTGCAACTACAAGAAAGTTTAAAAGAACGAAACTTTGAAAATACCAATACCCACCCACATGTTCACGTAGGGTCACTTTTCCACTTTTTTTAAGGTGGCGAAAGTGACTTTTTGCGCGTTAAAAAGTTGCTCCTTATCGAAACAAGACCTTTCAACCCATTTTCACCAAATTAATCGCAGCAGGATCCAAGGAATACGTAATATTCTGATATATAGCTACAAATAAAAGTGCACCGAATTTCAATTTTTAGTAGGGCTAGGGCATCTCCTTGTCAAGCAGACTTTGACAATATAACTTTCAACTCTCTCCCTTAAACCTATACTGAGATAATGGGATGGCAATTTTGGTTACGTTAGAAAAACCCCTTTTTTGGAATTTTAAAAAGTCAATGTTATATATCGAAAACAAAGTGTTTGGAATGGAATCGATTCGTTTTGCCATGACAAATTAAAAAAAAATATAAACATTACTCTTCTTGCAACTACAAGAAAGTTTTAAAGAACGAAACTTTGAAAATACCAATACCCCCCCACATGTTCACGGAGGGTCACTTTTCCACTTTTTTTAAGGTGGCGAAAGTGACTTTTTGCGCATCAAGAAGTTGCTCCTTATCGAAACAAGACCTTTCAACCCATTTTCACCAGATTAATCGCAGCAGGATCCAAGGAATACGTAATATTCTGATATATAGCTACAAATAAAAGTGCACCGAATTTCAATTTTTAGTAGGGCTAGGGCATCTCCTTGTCAAGCAGACTTTGACAATATAATTTTCAACTCTCTCCCTTAAACTTAAACTGAGATAATGGGATGGCAATTTTGGTTACGTTAGAAAAACCCCATTTTTGGAATTTTAAAAAGTCGATGTTACAAATCGAAATCAAAGAGTTTGGAATGGAATCGATTCGTTTTGCCATGACAAATTAAAAAAAAAATATAACATTACTCTCCTTTTAACTACAAGAAAGTTTTAAGGAACGAAACATTGAAAATACCAATACCCCCCACATGTTCACGGAGGGTCATTTTTCCACTTTTTTTAAGGTGGAGAAAGTGACTTTTTGCGCGTCAAGAAGTTGCTCCTTATCGAAACAAGATCTTTCTACCCATTTTCACCAAATTAATCGCAGCAGGATCCAAGGAATACGTAATAATCTGATAAATAGCTACAAATAAAAGTGCACCGAATTTCAATTTTTAGTAGGACTAGGGCATCTCCTTGTCAAGCAGACTTTGACAATATAACTTTCAACTCTCTCCCTTAAACCTATACTGAGATAATGGGATGGCAATTTTGGTTACGTTAGAAAAACCCCTTTTTTGGAATTTTAAAAAGTCAATGTTATATATCGAAAACAAAGTGTTAGGAATGGAATCGATTCGTTTTACCATGACAAATTCAAAAAAAAATATAACATTACTCTCCTTTTAACTACAAGAAAGTTTTAAAGAACGAAACTTTGAAAGTACCAATACCCCCCCACATGTTCACGTAGGGTCACTTTTCCACTTTATTTAAGGTGGCGAAAGTGACTTTTTGCGCGTTAAAAAGTTGCTCCTTATCGAAACAAGACCTTTCAACCCATTTTCACCAAATTAATCGCAGCAGGATCCAAGGAATGCGTAATATTCTGATATATAGCTACAAATAAAAGTGCACCGAATTTCAATTTTTAGTAGGGCTAGGGCATCTCCTTGTCAAGCAGACTTTGACAATATAACTTTCAACTCTCTCCCTTAATCCTATACTGAGATAATGGGATGGCAATTTTGGTTACGTTAGAAAAACCCCTTTTTTGGAATTTTAAAAAGTCAATGTTATATATCGAAAACAAAGTGTTTGGAATGGAATCGATTCGTTTTGTCATGACAAATTAAAAAAAAAATATAACATTACTCTCCTTGCAACTACAAGAAAGTTTTAAAGAACGAAACTTTGAAAATACCAATACCCCCCCACATGTTCACGCAGGGTCACTTTTCCACTTTTTTTAAGGTGGCGAAAGTGACTTTTTGCGCGTCAAGAAGTTGCTCCTTATCGAAACAAGACCTTTCAACCCATTTTCACCAAATTAATCGCAGCAGGATCCAAGGAATACGTAATATTCTGATATATAGCTACAAATAAAAGTGCACCGAATTTCAATTTTTAGTAGGGCTAGGGCATCTCCTTGTCAAGCAGACTTTGACAATATAATTTTCAACTCTCTCCCTTAAACTTAAACTGAGATAATGGGATGGCAATTTTGGTTACGTTAGAAAAACTCCTTTTTTGGAATTTTAAAAAGTCAATGTTATATATCGAAAACAAAGTGTTTGGAATGGAATCGATTCGTTTTGTCATGACAAATTAAAAAAAAAATATAACATTACTCTCCTTGCAACTACAAGAAAGTTTTAAAGAACGAAACTTTGAAAATACCAATACCCCCCCACATGTTCACGCAGGGTCACTTTTCCACTTTTTTTAAGGTGGCGAAAGTGACTTTTTGCGCGTCAAGAAGTTGCTCCTTATCGAAACAAGACCTTTCAACCCATTTTCACCAAATTAATCGCAGCAGGATCCAAGGAATACGTAATATTCTGATATATAGCTACAAATAAAAGTGCACCGAATTTCAATTTTTAGTAGGGCTAGGGCATCTCCTTGTCAAGCAGACTTTGACAATATAATTTTCAACTCTCTCCCTTAAACTTAAACTGAGATAATGGGATGGCAATTTTGGTTACGTTAGAAAAACCCCATTTTTGGAATTTTAAAAAGTCGATGTTATAAATCGAAATCAAAGTGTTTGGAATGGAATCGATTCGTTTTGCCATGACAAATTAAAAAAAAAATATAACATTACTCTCCTTTTAACTACAAGAAAGTTTTAAGGAACGAAACATTGAAAATACCAATACCCCCCCACATGTTCACGGAGGGTCACTTTTCCACTTTTTTTAAGGTGGCGAAAGTGACTTTTTGCGCGTCAAGAAGTTGCTCCTTATGGAAACAAGACCTTTCAACCCATTTTCACCAAATTAATCGCAGCAGGATCCAAGGAATACGTAATATTCTGATATATAGCTACAAATAAAAGTGCACCGAATTTCAATTTTTAGTAGGGCTAGGGCATCTCCTTGTCAAGCAGACTTTGACAATATAATTTTCAACTCTCTCCCTTAAACTTAAACTGAGATAATGGGATGGCAATTTTGGTTACGTTAGAAAAACCCCATTTTTGGAATTTTAAAAAGTCGATGTTATAAATCGAAATCAAAGTGTTTGGAATGGAATCGATTCGTTTTGCCATGACAAATTAAAAAAAAAATATAACATTACTCTCCTTTTAACCACAAGAAAGTTTTAAGGAACGAAACATTGAAAATACCAATACCCCCCACATGTTCAAGGAGGGTCATTTTTCCACTTTTTTTAAGGTGGCGAAAGTGACTTTTTGCGCGTCAAGAAGTTGCTCCTTATCGAAACAAGATCTTTCTACCCATTTTCACCAAATTAATCGCAGCAGGATCCAAGGAATACTTAATAATCTGATAAATATCTACAAATAAAAGTGCACCGAATTTCAATTTTTAGTAGGGCTAGGGCATCTCCTTGTCAAGCAGACTTTGACAATATAACTTTCAACTCTCTCCCTTAAACCTATACTGAGATAATGGGATGGCAATTTTGGTTACGTTAGAAAAAACCCTTTTTTGGAATTTTAAAAAGTCAATGTTATATATCGAAAACAAAGTGTTAGGAATGGAATCGATTCGTTTTACCATGACAAATTCAAAAAAAAATATAACATTACTCTCCTTGCAACTACAAGAAAGTTTAAAAGAACGAAACTTTGAAAATACCAATACCCACCCACATGTTCACGTAGGGTCACTTTTCCACTTTTTTTAAGGTGGCGAAAGTGACTTTTTGCGCGTTAAAAAGTTGCTCCTTATCGAAACAAGACCTTTCAACCCATTTTCACCAAATTAATCGCAGCAGGATCCAAGGAATACGTAATATTCTGATATATAGCTACAAATAAAAGTGCACCGAATTTCAATTTTTAGTAGGGCTAGGGCATCTCCTTGTCAAGCAGACTTTGACAATATAACTTTCAACTCTCTCCCTTAAACCTATACTGAGATAATGGGATGGCAATTTTGGTTACGTTAGAAAAACCCCTTTTTTGGAATTTTAAAAAGTCAATGTTATATATCGAAAACAAAGTGTTTGGAATGGAATCGATTCGTTTTGCCATGACAAATTAAAAAAAAATATAAACATTACTCTTCTTGCAACTACAAGAAAGTTTTAAAGAACGAAACTTTGAAAATACCAATACCCCCCCACATGTTCACGGAGGGTCACTTTTCCACTTTTTTTAAGGTGGCGAAAGTGACTTTTTGCGCATCAAGAAGTTGCTCCTTATCGAAACAAGACCTTTCAACCCATTTTCACCAGATTAATCGCAGCAGGATCCAAGGACTACGTAATATTCTGATATATAGCTACAAATAAAAGTGCACCGAATTTCAATTTTTAGTAGGGCTAGGGCATCTCCTTGTCAAGCAGACTTTGACAATATAATTTTCAACTCTCTCCCTTAAACTTAAACTGAGATAATGGGATGGCAATTTTGGTTACGTTAGAAAAACCCCATTTTTGGAATTTTAAAAAGTCGATGTTACAAATCGAAATCAAAGAGTTTGGAATGGAATCGATTCGTTTTGCCATGACAAATTAAAAAAAAAATATAACATTACTCTCCTTTTAACTACAAGAAAGTTTTAAGGAACGAAACATTGAAAATACCAATACCCCCCACATGTTCACGGAGGGTCATTTTTCCACTTTTTTTAAGGTGGAGAAAGTGACTTTTTGCGCGTCAAGAAGTTGCTCCTTATCGAAACAAGATCTTTCTACCCATTTTCACCAAATTAATCGCAGCAGGATCCAAGGAATACGTAATAATCTGATAAATATCTACAAATAAAAGTGCACCGAATTTCAATTTTTAGTAGGGCTAGGGCATCTCCTTGTCAAGCAGACTTTGACAATATAACTTTCAACTCTCTCCCTTAAACCTATACTGAGATAATGGGATGGCAATTTTGGTTACGTTAGAAAAAACCCTTTTTTGGAATTTTAAAAAGTCAATGTTATATATCGAAAACAAAGTGTTAGGAATGGAATCGATTCGTTTTACCATGACAAATTCAAAAAAAAATATAACATTACTCTCCTTGCAACTACAAGAAAGTTTTAAAGAACGAAACTTTGAAAATACCAATACCCCCCCACATGTTCACGTAGGGTCACTTTTCCACTTTTTTTAAGGTGGCGAAAGTGACTTTTTGCGCGTTAAAAAGTTGCTCCTTATCGAAACAAGACCTTTCAACCCATTTTCACCAAATTAATCGCAGCAGGATCCAAGGAATACGTAATATTCTGATATATAGCTACAAATAAAAGTGCACCGAATTTCAATTTTTAGTAGGGCTAGGGCATCTCCTTGTCAAGCAGACTTTGACAATATAACTTTCAACTCTCTCCCTTAAACCTATACTGAGATAATGGGATGGCAATTTTGGTAACGTTAGAAAAACCCCTTTTTTGGAATTTTAAAAAGTCAATGTTATATATCGAAAACAAAGTGTTTGGAATGGAATCGATTCGTTTTGCCATGAAAAATTAAAAAAAAATATAACATTACTCTTCTTGCAACTACAAGAAAGTTTTAAAGAACGAAACTTTGAAAATACCAATACCCCCCCACATGTTCACGGAGGGTCACTTTTCCACTTTTTTTAAGGTGGCGAAAGTGACTTTTTGCGCATCAAGAAGTTGCTCCTTATCGAAACAAGACCTTTCAACCCATTTTCACCAAATTAATCGCAGCAGGATCCAAGGAATACGTAATATTCTGATATATAGCTACAAATAAAAGTGCACCGAATTTCAATTTTTAGTAGGGCTAGGGCATCTCCTTGTCAAGCAGACTTTGACAATATAATTTTCAACTCTCTCCCTTAAACTTAAACTGAGATAATGGGATGGCAATTTTGGTTACGTTAGAAAAACCCCATTTTTGGAATTTTAAAAAGTCGATGTTATAAATCGAAATCAAAGTGCTTGGAATGGAATCGATTCGTTTAGCCATGACAAATTAAAAAAAAAATATATAACATTACTCTCCTTTTAACTACAAGAAAGTTTTAAGGAACGAAACTTTGAAAATACCAATACCCCCCCACATGTTCACGAAGGGACACTTTTCCACTTTTTTTAAGGTGGCGAAAGTGACTTTTTGCGCGTTAAAAAGTTGCTCCTTATCGAAACAAGACCTTTCAACCCATTTTCACCAAATTAATCGCAGCAGGTTCCAAGGAATACGTAATATTCTGATATATAGCTACAAATAAAAGTGCACCGAATTTCAATTTTTAGTAGGGCTAGGGCATCTCCTTGTCAAGCAGACTTTGACAATATAACTTTCAACTCTCTCCCTTAAACCTATACTGAGATAATGGGATGGCAATTTTGGTAACGTTAGAAAAACCCCTTTTTTGGAATTTTAAAAAGTCAATGTTATATATCGAAAACAAAGTGTTTGGAATGGAATCGATTCGTTTTGCCATGACAAATTAAAAAAAAATATAACATTACTCTTCTTGCAACTACAAGAAAGTTTTAAAGAACGAAACTTTGAAAATACCAATACCCCCCCACATGTTCACGGAGGGTCACTTTTCCACTTTTTTTAAGGTGGCGAAAGTGACTTTTTGCGCATCAAGAAGTTGCTCCTTATCGAAACAAGACCTTTCAACCCATTTTCACCAAATTAATCGCAGCAGGATCCAAGGAATACGTAATATTCTGATATATAGCTACAAATAAAAGTGCACCGAATTTCAATTTTTAGTAGGGCTAGGGCATCTCCTTGTCAAGCAGACTTTGACAATATAATTTTCAACTCTCTCCCTTAAATTTAAACTGAGATAATGGGATGGCAATTTTGGTTACGTTAGAAAAACCCCATTTTTGGAATTTTAAAAAGTCGATGTTATAAATCGAAATCAAAGTGCTTGGAATGGAATCGATTCGTTTAGCCATGACAAATTAAAAAAAAAATATATAACATTACTCTCCTTTTAACTACAAGAAAGTTTTAAGGAACGAAACTTTGAAAATACCAATACCCCCCCACATGTTCACGAAGGGTCACTTTTCCACTTTTTTTAAGGTGGCGAAAGTGACTTTTTGCGCGTTAAAAAGTTGCTCCTTATCGAAACAAGACCTTTCAACCCATTTTCACCAAATTAATCGCAGCAGGTTCCAAGGAATACGTAATATTCTGATATATAGCTACAAATAAAAGTGCACCGAATTTCAATTTTTAGTAGGGCTAGGGCATCTCCTTGTCAAGCAGACTTTGACAATATAACTTTCAACTCTCTCCCTTAAACCTATACTGAGATAATGGGATGGCAATTTTGGTTACGTTAGAAAAACCCCTTTTTTGGAATTTTAAAAAGTCAATGTTATATATCGAAAACAAAGTGTTAGGAATGGAATCGATTCGTTTTGCCATGACAAATTCAAAAAAAAATATAACATTACTCTCCTTGCAACTACAAGAAAGTTTTCAGGAACGAAACTTTGAAAATACCAATACCCCCCCACATGTTCACGGAGGGTCACTTTTCCACTTTTTTTAAGGTGGCGAAAGTGACTTTTTGCGCGTTAAAAAGTTGCTCCTTATCGAAACAAGACCTTTCAACCCATTTTCACCAAACTAATCGCAGCATTATCCAAGGAATACGTAATATTCTGATATATAGCTACAAATAAAAGTGCACTGAATTTCAATTTTTAGTAGGGCTAGGGCATCTCCTTGTCAAGCAGACTTTGACAATATAACTTTCAACTCTCTCCCTTAAACTTAAACTTAGATAATGGGATGGCAATTTTGTTTACGTTTGAAAAACCCCTTTTTTGGAATTTTAAAAAGTCGATATTATATATCGAAAACAAAGTGTTAAGAATGGAATCGATTCGTTTTGCCATGACAAATTAAAAAAAAAATATAACATTACTCTCCTTGCAACTACAAGAAAGTATTCAGGAACGAAACTTTGAAAATACCAATACCCCCCCACATGTTCACGAACAGTCACTTTTCCACTTTTTTTAAGGTGGCGAAAGTGACTTTTTGCGCGTTAAAAAGTTGCTCCTTATTGAAACAAGACCTTTCAACCCATTTTCACCAAATTAATCGCAGCAGGATCCAAGGAATACGTAATATTCTGATATATAGCTACAAATAAATGTGCACCGAATTTCAATTTTTAGTAGGGCTAGGGCATCTCCTTGTCAAGCAGACTTTGACAATATAACTTTCAACTCTCTCCCTTAAACCTATACTGAGATAATAGGATGGCAATTTTGGTTACGTTAGAAAAAACCCTTTTTTGGAATTTAAAAAAGTCGATGTTATATATCGAAAACAAAGTGTTAAGAATGGAATCGATTCGTTTTGCCATGACAAATTCAAAAAAAAATATAAAATTACTCTCCTTGCAACTACAAGAAAGTATTCAGGAACGAAACTTTGAAAATACCAATACCCCCCCACATGTTCACGAACAGTCACTTTTCCACTTTTTTTAAGGTGGCGAAAGTGACTTTTTGCCCGTTAAAAAGTTGCTCCTTATTGAAACAAGACCTTTCTACCCATTTTCACCAAATTAATCGCAGCAGGATCCAAGGAATACGTAATATTCTGATATATAGCTACAAATAAAAGTGCACTGAATTTTTAATTTTTAGTAGGGCTAGGGCATTTCCTTGTCAAGCAGACTTTGACAATATAACTTTCAACTCTCTCCCTTAAACCTATACTGAGATAATAGGATGGCAATTTTGGTTTTGTTAGAAAAACCCCATTTTTGGAATTTTAAAAAGTCGATGTTATATATCGAAAACAAAGTGTTAAGAATGGAATCGATTCGTTTTGCCATGTCGAATTCAAAAAAAAATATAACATTACTCTCCTTGCAACTACAAGAAAGTATTCAGGAACGAAACTTTGAAAATACCAATACCCCCCCACATGTTCACGGAGGGTCACTTTTCCACTTTTTTTAAGGTGGCGAAAGTGACTTTTTGCGCGTTAAAAAGTTGCTCCTTATTGAAACAAGACCTTTCAACCCATTTTCACCAAATTAATCGCAGCAGGTTCCAAGGAATACGTAATATTCTGATATATAGCTACAAATAAAAGTGCACCGAATTTCAATTTTTAGTAGGGCTAGGGCATCTCCTTGTCAAGCAGACTTTGACAATATAACTTTCAACTCTCTCCCTTAAACCTATACTGAGATAATGGGATGGCAATTTTGGTTACGTTAGAAAAACCCCTTTTTTGGAATTTTAAAAAGTCAATGTTATATATCGAAAACAAAGTGTTAGGAATGGAATCGATTCGTTTTGCCATGACAAATTCAAAAAAAAATATAACATTACTCTCCTTGCAACTACAAGAAAGTTTTCAGGAACGAAACTTTGAAAATACCAATACCCCCCCACATGTTCACGGAGGGTCACTTTTCCACTTTTTTTAAGGTGGCGAAAGTGACTTTTTGCGCGTTAAAAAGTTGCTCCTTATCGAAACAAGACCTTTCAACCCATTTTCACCAAACTAATCGCAGCAGGATCCAAGGAATACGTAATATTCTGATATATAGCTACAAATAAAAGTGCACTGAATTTCAATTTTTAGTAGGGCTAGGGCATCTCCTTGTCAAGCAGACTTTGACAATATAACTTTCAACTCTCTCCCTTAAACTTAAACTTAGATAATGGGATGGCAATTTTGTTTACGTTTGAAAAACCCCTTTTTTGGAATTTTAAAAAGTCGATATTATATATCGAAAACAAAGTGTTAAGAATGGAATCGATTCGTTTTGCCATGACAAATTAAAAAAAAAATATAACATTACTCTCCTTGCAACTACAAGAAAGTATTCAGGAACGAAACTTTGAAAATACCAATACCCCCCCACATGTTCACGAACAGTCACTTTTCCACTTTTTTTAAGGTGGCGAAAGTGACTTTTTGCGCGTTAAAAAGTTGCTCCTTATTGAAACAAGACCTTTCAACCCATTTTCACCAAATTAATCGCAGCAGGATCCAAGGAATACGTAATATTCTGATATATAGCTACAAATAAATGTGCACCGAATTTCAATTTTTAGTAGGGCTAGGGCATCTCCTTGTCAAGCAGACTTTGACAATATAACTTTCAACTCTCTCCCTTAAACCTATACTGAGATAATAGGATGGCAATTTTGGTTACGTTAGAAAAAACCCTTTTTTGGAATTTAAAAAAGTCGATGTTATATATCGAAAACAAAGTGTTAAGAATGGAATCGATTCGTTTTGCCATGACAAATTCAAAAAAAAATATAAAATTACTCTCCTTGCAACTACAAGAAAGTATTCAGGAACGAAACTTTGAAAATACCAATACCCCCCCACATGTTCACGAACAGTCACTTTTCCACTTTTTTTAAGGTGGCGAAAGTGACTTTTTGCCCGTTAAAAAGTTGCTCCTTATTGAAACAAGACCTTTCTACCCATTTTCACCAAATTAATCGCAGCAGGATCCAAGGAATACGTAATATTCTGATATATAGCTACAAATAAAAGTGCACTGAATTTTTAATTTTTAGTAGGGCTAGGGCATTTCCTTGTCAAGCAGACTTTGACAATATAACTTTCAACTCTCTCCCTTAAACCTATACTGAGATAATAGGATGGCAATTTTGGTTTTGTTAGAAAAACCCCATTTTTGGAATTTTAAAAAGTCGATGTTATACATCGAAAACAAAGTGTTAAGAATGGAATCGATTCGTTTTGCCATGTCGAATTCAAAAAAAAATATAACATTACTCTCCTTGCAACTACAAGAAAGTATTCAGGAACGAAACTTTGAAAATACCAATACCCCCCCACATGTTCACGGAGGGTCACTTTTCCACTTTTTTTAAGGTGGCGAAAGTGACTTTTTGCGCGTTAAAAAGTTGCTCCTTATTGAAACAAGACCTTTCAACCCATTTTCACCAAATTAATCGCAGCAGGTTCCAAGGAATACGTAATATTCTGATATATAGCTACAAATAAAAGTGCACCGAATTTCAATTTTTAGTAGGGCTAGGGCATCTCCTTGTCAAGCAGACTTTGACAATATAACTTTCAACTCTCTCCCTTAAACCTATACTGAGATAATGGGATGGCAATTTTGGTAACGTTAGAAAAACCCCTTTTTTGGAATTTTAAAAAGTCAATGTTATATATCGAAAACAAAGTGTTTGGAATGGAATCGATTCGTTTTGCCATGACAAATTAAAAAAAAATATAACATTACTCTTCTTGCAACTACAAGAAAGTTTTAAAGAACGAAACTTTGAAAATACCAATACCCCCCCACATGTTCACGGAGGGTCACTTTTCCACTTTTTTTAAGGTGGCGAAAGTGACTTTTTGCGCATCAAGAAGTTGCTCCTTATCGAAACAAGACCTTTCAACCCATTTTCACCAAATTAATCGCAGCAGGATCCAAGGAATACGTAATATTCTGATATATAGCTACAAATAAAAGTGCACCGAATTTCAATTTTTAGTAGGGCTAGGGCATCTCCTTGTCAAGCAGACTTTGACAATATAATTTTCAACTCTCTCCCTTAAATTTAAACTGAGATAATGGGATGGCAATTTTGGTTACGTTAGAAAAACCCCATTTTTGGAATTTTAAAAAGTCGATGTTATAAATCGAAATCAAAGTGCTTGGAATGGAATCGATTCGTTTAGCCATGACAAATTAAAAAAAAAATATATAACATTACTCTCCTTTTAACTACAAGAAAGTTTTAAGGAACGAAACTTTGAAAATACCAATACCCCCCCACATGTTCACGAAGGGTCACTTTTCCACTTTTTTTAAGGTGGCGAAAGTGACTTTTTGCGCGTTAAAAAGTTGCTCCTTATCGAAACAAGACCTTTCAACCCATTTTCACCAAATTAATCGCAGCAGGTTCCAAGGAATACGTAATATTCTGATATATAGCTACAAATAAAAGTGCACCGAATTTCAATTTTTAGTAGGGCTAGGGCATCTCCTTGTCAAGCAGACTTTGACAATATAACTTTCAACTCTCTCCCTTAAACCTATACTGAGATAATGGGATGGCAATTTTGGTTACGTTAGAAAAACCCCTTTTTTGGAATTTTAAAAAGTCAATGTTATATATCGAAAACAAAGTGTTAGGAATGGAATCGATTCGTTTTGCCATGACAAATTCAAAAAAAAATATAACATTACTCTCCTTGCAACTACAAGAAAGTTTTCAGGAACGAAACTTTGAAAATACCAATACCCCCCCACATGTTCACGGAGGGTCACTTTTCCACTTTTTTTAAGGTGGCGAAAGTGACTTTTTGCGCGTTAAAAAGTTGCTCCTTATCGAAACAAGACCTTTCAACCCATTTTCACCAAACTAATCGCAGCAGGATCCAAGGAATACGTAATATTCTGATATATAGCTACAAATAAAAGTGCACTGAATTTCAATTTTTAGTAGGGCTAGGGCATCTCCTTGTCAAGCAGACTTTGACAATATAACTTTCAACTCTCTCCCTTAAACTTAAACTTAGATAATGGGATGGCAATTATGTTTACGTTTGAAAAACCCCTTTTTTGGAATTTTAAAAAGTCGATATTATATATCGAAAACAAAGTGTTAAGAATGGAATCGATTCGTTTTGCCATGACAAATTAAAAAAAAAATATAACATTACTCTCCTTGCAACTACAAGAAAGTATTCAGGAACGAAACTTTGAAAATACCAATACCCCCCCACATGTTCACGAACAGTCACTTTTCCACTTTTTTTAAGGTGGCGAAAGTGACTTTTTGCGCGTTAAAAAGTTGCTCCTTATTGAAACAAGACCTTTCAACCCATTTTCACCAAATTAATCGCAGCAGGATCCAAGGAATACGTAATATTCTGATATATAGCTACAAATAAATGTGCACCGAATTTCAATTTTTAGTAGGGCTAGGGCATCTCCTTGTCAAGCAGACTTTGACAATATAACTTTCAACTCTCTCCCTTAAACCTATACTGAGATAATAGGATGGCAATTTTGGTTACGTTAGAAAAAACCCTTTTTTGGAATTTAAAAAAGTCGATGTTATATATCGAAAACAAAGTGTTAAGAATGGAATCGATTCGTTTTGCCATGACAAATTCAAAAAAAAATATAAAATTACTCTCCTTGCAACTACAAGAAAGTATTCAGGAACGAAACTTTGAAAATACCAATACCCCCCCACATGTTCACGAACAGTCACTTTTCCACTTTTTTTAAGGTGGCGAAAGTGACTTTTTGCCCGTTAAAAAGTTGCTCCTTATTGAAACAAGACCTTTCTACCCATTTTCACCAAATTAATCGCAGCAGGATCCAAGGAATACGTAATATTCTGATATATAGCTACAAATAAAAGTGCACTGAATTTTTAATTTTTAGTAGGGCTAGGGCATTTCCTTGTCAAGCAGACTTTGACAATATAACTTTCAACTCTCTCCCTTAAACCTATACTGAGATAATAGGATGGCAATTTTGGTTTTGTTAGAAAAACCCCATTTTTGGAATTTTAAAAAGTCGATGTTATATATCGAAAACAAAGTGTTAAGAATGGAATCGATTCGTTTTGCCATGTCGAATTCAAAAAAAAATATAACATTACTCTCCTTGCAACTACAAGAAAGTATTCAGGAACGAAACTTTGAAAATACCAATACCCCCCCACATGTTCACGGAGGGTCACTTTTCCACTTTTTTTAAGGTGGCGAAAGTGACTTTTTGCGCGTTAAAAAGTTGCTCCTTATTGAAACAAGACCTTTCAACCCATTTTCACCAAATTAATCGCAGCAGGTTCCAAGGAATACGTAATATTCTGATATATAGCTACAAATAAAAGTGCACCGAATTTCAATTTTTAGTAGGGCTAGGGCATCTCCTTGTCAAGCAGACTTTGACAATATAACTTTCAACTCTCTCCCTTAAACCTATACTGAGATAATGGGATGGCAATTTTGGTTACGTTAGAAAAACCCCTTTTTTGAAATTTTAAAAAGTCAATGTTATATATCGAAAACAAAGTGTTAGGAATGGAATCGATTCGTTTTGCCATGACAAATTCAAAAAAAAATATAACATTACTCTCCTTGCAACTACAAGAAAGTTTTCAGGAACGAAACTTTGAAAATACCAATACCCCCCCACATGTTCACGAAAGGTCACTTTTCCACTTTTTTTAAGGTGGCGAAAGTGACTTTTTGCGCGTTAAAAAGTTGCTCCTTATCGAAACAAGACCTTTCAACCCATTTTCACCAAACTAATCGCAGCAGGATCCAAGGAATACGTAATATTCTGATATATAGCTACAAATAAAAGTGCACCGAATTTCAATTTTTAGTAAGGCTAGGGCATCTCCTTGTCAAGCAGATTTTGACAATATAACTTTTAACTCTCTCCCTTAAACTTAAACTGAGATAATGGGATGGCAATTTTGGTTACGTTAGAAAAACCCCATTTTTGGAATTTTAAAAAGTCGATGTTATAAATCGAAATCAAAGTGTTTGGAATGGAATCGATTCGTTTTGCCATGACAAATTAAAAAAAAAATATAACATTACTCTCCTTTTAACTACAAGAAAGTTTTAAGGAACGAAACTTTGAAAATACCAATACCCCCCCACATGTTCACGGAGGGTCACTTTTCCACTTTTTTTAAGGTGGCGAAAGTGACTTTTTGCGCGTCAAGAAGTTGCTCCTTATCGAAACAAGACCTTTCAACCCATTTACACCAAATTAATCGCAGCAGGATCCAAGGAATACGTAATATTCTGATATATAGCTACAAATAAAAGTGCACCGAATTTCAATTTTTAGTAGGGCTAGGGCATCTCCTTGTCAAGCAGACTTTGACAATATAATTTTCAACTCTCTCCCTTAAACTTAAACTGAGATAATGGGATGGCAATTTTGGTTACGTTAGAAAAACCCCATTTTTGGAATTTTAAAAAGTCGATGTTATAAATCGAAATCAAAGTGTTTGGAATGGAATCGATTCGTTTTGCCATGACAAATTAAAAAAAAATATAACATTACTCTCCTTTTAACTACAAGAAAGTTTTAAGGAACGAAACATTGAAAATACCAATACCCCCCCACATGTTCACGGAGGGTCACTTTTCCACTTTTTTTAAGGTGGCGAAAGTGACTTTTTGCGCGTCAAGAAGTTGCTCCTTATCGAAACAAGATCTTTCTACCCATTTTCACCAAATTAATCGCAGCAGGATCCAAGGAATACGTAATAATCTGATAAATAGCTACAAATAAAAGTGCACCGAATTTCAATTTTTAGTAGGGCTAGGGCATCTCCTTGTCAAGCAGACTTTGACAATATAACTTTCAACTCTCTCCCTTAAACCTATACTGAGATAATGGGATGGCAATTTTGGTTACGTTAGAAAAACCCCTTTTTTGGAATTTTAAAAAGTCAATGTTATATATCGAAAACAAAGTGTTAGGAATGGAATCGATTCGTTTTACCATGACAAATTCAAAAAAAAATATAACATTACTCTCCTTTTAACTACAAGAAAGTTTTAAAGAACGAAACTTTGAAAATACCAATACCCCCCCACATGTTCACGTAGGGTCACTTTTCCACTTTATTTAAGGTGGCGAAAGTGACTTTTTGCGCGTTAAAAAGTTGCTCCTTATCGAAACAAGACCTTTCAACCCATTTTCACCAAATTAATCGCAGCAGGATCCAAGGAATACGTAATATTCTGATATATAGCTACAAATAAAAGTGCACCGAATTTCAATTTTTAGTAGGGCTAGGGCATCTCCTTGTCAAGCAGACTTTGACAATATAACTTTCAACTCTCTCCCTTAAACCTATACTGAGATAATGGGATGGCAATTTTGGTTACGTTAGAAAAACCCCTTTTTTGGAATTTTAAAAAGTCAATGTTATATATCAAAAAAAGTGTTTGGAATGGAATCGATTCGTTTTGTCATGACAAATTAAAAAAAAAATATAACATTACTCTCTTTGCAACTACAAGAAAGTTTTAAAGAACGAAACTTTGAAAATACCAATACCCCCCCACATGTTCACGCAGGGTCACTTTTCCACTTTTTTTAAGGTGGCGAAAGTGACTTTTTGCGCGTCAAGAAGTTGCTCCTTATCGAAACAAGACCTTTCAACCCATTTTCACCAAATTAATCGCAGCAGGATCCAAGGAATACGTAATATTCTGATATATAGCTACAAATAAAAGTGCACCGAATTTCAATTTTTAGTAGGGCTAGGGCATCTCCTTGTCAAGCAGACTTTGACAATATAATTTTCAACTCTCTCCCTTAAACTTAAACTGAGATAATGGGATGGCAATTTTGGTTACGTTAGAAAAACCCCATTTTTGGAATTTTAAAAAGTCGATGTTATAAATCGAAATCAAAGTGTTTGGAATGGAATCGATTCGTTTTGCCATGACAAATTAAAAAAAAAATATAACATTACTCTCCTTTTAACTACAAGAAAGTTTTAAGGAACGAAACATTGAAAATACCAATACCCCCCCACATGTTCACGGAGGGTCACTTTTCCACTTTTTTTAAGGTGGCGAAAGTGACTTTTTGCGCGTCAAGAAGTTGCTCCTTATGGAAACAAGACCTTTCAACCCATTTTCACCAAATTAATCGCAGCAGGATCCAAGGAATACGTAATATTCTGATATATAGCTACAAATAAAAGTGCACCGAATTTCAATTTTTAGTAGGGCTAGGGCATCTCCTTGTCAAGCAGACTTTGACAATATAATTTTCAACTCTCTCCCTTAAACTTAAACTGAGATAATGGGATGGCAATTTTGGTTACGTTAGAAAAACCCCATTTTTGGAATTTTAAAAAGTCGATGTTATAAATCGAAATCAAAGTGTTTGGAATGGAATCGATTCGTTTTGCCATGACAAATTAAAAAAAAAATATAACATTACTCTCCTTTTAACTACAAGAAAGTTTTAAGGAACGAAACATTGAAAATACCAATACCCCCCACATGTTCACGGAGGGTCATTTTTCCACTTTTTTTAAGGTGGCGAAAGTGACTTTTTGCGCGTCAAGAAGTTGCTCCTTATCGAAACAAGATCTTTCTACCCATTTTCACCAAATTAATCGCAGCAGGATCCAAGGAATACGTAATAATCTGATAAATATCTACAAATAAAAGTGCACCGAATTTCAATTTTTAGTAGGGCTAGGGCATCTCCTTGTCAAGCAGACTTTGACAATATAACTTTCAACTCTCTCCCTTAAACCTATACTGAGATAATGGGATGGCAATTTTGGTTACGTTAGAAAAAACCCTTTTTTGGAATTTTAAAAAGTCAATGTTATATATCGAAAACAAAGTGTTAGGAATGGAATCGATTCGTTTTACCATGACAAATTCAAAAAAAAATATAATATTACTCTCCTTGCAACTACAAGAAAGTTTAAAAGAACGAAACTTTGAAAATACCAATACCCCCCCACATGTTCACGTAGGGTCACTTTTCCACTTTTTTTAAGGTGGCGAAAGTGACTTTTTGCGCGTTAAAAAGTTGCTCCTTATCGAAACAAGACCTTTCAACCCATTTTCACCAAATTAATCGCAGCAGGATCCAAGGAATACGTAATATTCTGATATATAGCTACAAATAAAAGTGCACCGAATTTCAATTTTTAGTAGGGCTAGGGCATCTCCTTGTCAAGCAGACTTTGACAATATAACTTTCAACTCTCTCCCTTAAACCTATACTGAGATAATGGGATGGCAATTTTGGTTACGTTAGAAAAACCCCTTTTTTGGAATTTTAAAAAGTCAATGTTATATATCGAAAACAAAGTGTTTGGAATGGAATCGATTCGTTTTGCCATGACAAATTAAAAAAAAATATAAACATTACTCTTCTTGCAACTACAAGAAAGTTTTAAAGAACGAAACTTTGAAAATACCAATACCCCCCCACATGTTCACGGAGGGTCACTTTTCCACTTTTTTTAAGGTGGCGAAAGTGACTTTTTGCGCATCAAGAAGTTGCTCCTTATCGAAACAAGACCTTTCAACCCATTTTCACCAGATTAATCGCAGCAGGATCCAAGGAATACGTAATATTCTGATATATAGCTACAAATAAAAGTGCACCGAATTTCAATTTTTAGTAGGGCTAGGGCATCTCCTTGTCAAGCAGACTTTGACAATATAATTTTCAACTCTCTCCCTTAAACTTAAACTGAGATAATGGGATGGCAATTTTGGTTACGTTAGAAAAACCCCATTTTTGGAATTTTAAAAAGTCGATGTTATAAATCGAAATCAAAGAGTTTGGAATGGAATCGATTCGTTTTGCCATGACAAATTAAAAAAAAAATATAACATTACTCTCCTTTTAACTACAAGAAAGTTTTAAGGAACGAAACATTGAAAATACCAATACCCCCCACATGTTCACGGAGGGTCATTTTTCCACTTTTTTTAAGGTGGAGAAAGTGACTTTTTGCGCGTCAAGAAGTTGCTCCTTATCGAAACAAGATCTTTCTACCCATTTTCACCAAATTAATCGCAGCAGGATCCAAGGAATACGTAATAACCTGATAAATATCTACAAATAAAAGTGCACCGAATTTCAATTTTTAGTAGGGCTAGGGCATCTCCTTGTCAAGCAGACTTTGACAATATAACTTTCAACTCTCTCCCTTAAACCTATACTGAGATAATGGGATGGCAATTTTGGTTACGTTAGAAAAAACCCTTTTTTGGAATTTTAAAAAGTCAATGTTATATATCGAAAACAAAGTGTTAGGAATGGAATCGATTCGTTTTACCATGACAAATTCAAAAAAAAATATAACATTACTCTCCTTGCAACTACAAGAAAGTTTTAAAGAACGAAACTTTGAAAATACCAATACCCCCCCACATGTTCACGTAGGGTCACTTTTCCACTTTTTTTAAGGTGGCGAAAGTGACTTTTTGCGCGTTAAAAAGTTGCTCCTTATCGAAACAAGACCTTTCAACCCATTTTCACCAAATTAATCGCAGCAGGATCCAAGGAATACGTAATATTCTGATATATAGCTACAAATAAAAGTGCACCGAATTTCAATTTTTAGTAGGGCTAGGGCATCTCCTTGTCAAGCAGACTTTGACAATATAACTTTCAACTCTCTCCCTTAAACCTATACTGAGATAATGGGATGGCAATTTTGGTTACGTTAGAAAAACCCCTTTTTTGGAATTTTAAAAAGTCAATGTTATATATCAAAAAAAGTGTTTGGAATGGAATCGATTCGTTTTGTCATGACAAATTAAAAAAAAAATATAACATTACTCTCTTTGCAACTACAAGAAAGTTTTAAAGAACGAAACTTTGAAAATACCAATACCCCCCCACATGTTCACGCAGGGTCACTTTTCCACTTTTTTTAAGGTGGCGAAAGTGACTTTTTGCGCGTCAAGAAGTTGCTCCTTATCGAAACAAGACCTTTCAACCCATTTTCACCAAATTAATCGCAGCAGGATCCAAGGAATACGTAATATTCTGATATATAGCTACAAATAAAAGTGCACCGAATTTCAATTTTTAGTAGGGCTAGGGCATCTCCTTGTCAAGCAGACTTTGACAATATAATTTTCAACTCTCTCCCTTAAACTTAAACTGAGATAATGGGATGGCAATTTTGGTTACGTTAGAAAAACCCCATTTTTGGAATTTTAAAAAGTCGATGTTATAAATCGAAATCAAAGTGTTTGGAATGGAATCGATTCGTTTTGCCATGACAAATTAAAAAAAAAATATAACATTACTCTCCTTTTAACTACAAGAAAGTTTTAAGGAACGAAACATTGAAAATACCAATACCCCCCCACATGTTCACGGAGGGTCACTTTTCCACTTTTTTTAAGGTGGCGAAAGTGACTTTTTGCGCGTCAAGAAGTTGCTCCTTATGGAAACAAGACCTTTCAACCCATTTTCACCAAATTAATCGCAGCAGGATCCAAGGAATACGTAATATTCTGATATATAGCTACAAATAAAAGTGCACCGAATTTCAATTTTTAGTAGGGCTAGGGCATCTCCTTGTCAAGCAGACTTTGACAATATAACTTTCAACTCTCTCCCTTAAACCTATACTGAGATAATGGGATGGCAATTTTGGTTACGTTAGAAAAACCCCTTTTTTGGAATTTTAAAAAGTCAATGTTATATATCGAAAACAAAGTGTTTGGAATGGAATCGATTCGTTTTGCCATGACAAATTAAAAAAAAATATAAACATTACTCTTCTTGCAACTACAAGAAAGTTTTAAAGAACGAAACTTTGAAAATACCAATACCCCCCCACATGTTCACGGAGGGTCACTTTTCCACTTTTTTTAAGGTGGCGAAAGTGACTTTTTGCGCATCAAGAAGTTGCTCCTTATCGAAACAAGACCTTTCAACCCATTTTCACCAGATTAATCGCAGCAGGATCCAAGGAATACGTAATATTCTGATATATAGCTACAAATAAAAGTGCACCGAATTTCAATTTTTAGTAGGGCTAGGGCATCTCCTTGTCAAGCAGACTTTGACAATATAATTTTCAACTCTCTCCCTTAAACTTAAACTGAGATAATGGGATGGCAATTTTGGTTACGTTAGAAAAACCCCATTTTTGGAATTTTAAAAAGTCGATGTTATAAATCGAAATCAAAGAGTTTGGAATGGAATCGATTCGTTTTGCCATGACAAATTAAAAAAAAAATATAACATTACTCTCCTTTTAACTACAAGAAAGTTTTAAGGAACGAAACATTGAAAATACCAATACCCCCCACATGTTCACGGAGGGTCATTTTTCCACTTTTTTTAAGGTGGAGAAAGTGACTTTTTGCGCGTCAAGAAGTTGCTCCTTATCGAAACAAGATCTTTCTACCCATTTTCACCAAATTAATCGCAGCAGGATCCAAGGAATACGTAATAATCTGATAAATATCTACAAATAAAAGTGCACCGAATTTCAATTTTTAGTAGGGCTAGGGCATCTCCTTGTCAAGCAGACTTTGACAATATAACTTTCAACTCTCTCCCTTAAACCTATACTGAGATAATGGGATGGCAATTTTGGTTACGTTAGAAAAAACCCTTTTTTGGAATTTTAAAAAGTCAATGTTATATATCGAAAACAAAGTGTTAGGAATGGAATCGATTCGTTTTACCATGACAAATTCAAAAAAAAATATAACATTACTCTCCTTGCAACTACAAGAAAGTTTTAAAGAACGAAACTTTGAAAATACCAATACCCCCCCACATGTTCACGTAGGGTCACTTTTCCACTTTTTTTAAGGTGGCGAAAGTGACTTTTTGCGCGTTAAAAAGTTGCTCCTTATCGAAACAAGACCTTTCAACCCATTTTCACCAAATTAATCGCAGCAGGATCCAAGGAATACGTAATATTCTGATATATAGCTACAAATAAAAGTGCACCGAATTTCAATTTTTAGTAGGGCTAGGGCATCTCCTTGTCAAGCAGACTTTGACAATATAACTTTCAACTCTCTCCCTTAAACCAATACTGAGATAATGGGATGGCAATTTTGGTAACGTTAGAAAAACCCCTTTTTTGGAATTTTAAAAAGTCAATGTTATATATCGAAAACAAAGTGTTTGGAATGGAATCGATTCGTTTTGCCATGACAAATTAAAAAAAAATATAACATTACTCTTCTTGCAACTACAAGAAAGTTTTAAAGAACGAAACTTTGAAAATACCAATACCCCCCCACATGTTCACGGAGGGTCACTTTTCCACTTTTTTTAAGGTGGCGAAAGTGACTTTTTGCGCATCAAGAAGTTGCTCCTTATCGAAACAAGACCTTTCAACCCATTTTCACCAGATTAATCGCAGCAGGATCCAAGGAATACGTAATATTCTGATATATAGCTACAAATAAAAGTGCACCGAATTTCAATTTTTAGTAGGGCTAGGGCATCTCCTTGTCAAGCAGACTTTGACAATATAATTTTCAACTCTCTCCCTTAAACTTAAACTGAGATAATGGGATGGCAATTTTGGTTACGTTAGAAAAACCCCATTTTTGGAATTTTAAAAAGTCGATGTTATAAATCGAAATCAAAGAGTTTGGAATGGAATCGATTCGTTTTGCCATGACAAATTAAAAAAAAAATATAACATTACTCTCCTTTTAACTACAAGAAAGTTTTAAGGAACGAAACATTGAAAATACCAATACCCCCCACATGTTCACGGAGGGTCATTTTTCCACTTTTTTTAAGGTGGAGAAAGTGACTTTTTGCGCGTCAAGAAGTTGCTCCTTATCGAAACAAGATCTTTCTACCCATTTTCACCAAATTAATCGCAGCAGGATCCAAGGAATACGTAATAATCTGATAAATATCTACAAATAAAAGTGCACCGAATTTCAATTTTTAGTAGGGCTAGGGCATCTCCTTGTCAAGCAGACTTTGACAATATAACTTTCAACTCTCTCCCTTAAACCTATACTGAGATAATGGGATGGCAATTTTGGTTACGTTAGAAAAAACCCTTTTTTGGAATTTTAAAAAGTCAATGTTATATATCGAAAACAAAGTGTTAGGAATGGAATCGATTCGTTTTACCATGACAAATTCAAAAAAAAATATAACATTACTCTCCTTGCAACTACAAGAAAGTTTTAAAGAACGAAACTTTGAAAATACCAATACCCCCCCACATGTTCACGTAGGGTCACTTTTCCACTTTTTTTAAGGTGGCGAAAGTGACTTTTTGCGCATCAAGAAGTTGCTCCTTATCGAAACAAGACCTTTCAACCCATTTTCACCAAATTAATCGCAGCAGGATCCAAGGAATACGTAATATTCTGATATATAGCTACAAATAAAAGTGCACCGAATTTCAATTTTTAGTAGGGCTAGGGCATCTCCTTGTCAAGCAGACTTTGACAATATAATTTTCAACTCTCTCCCTTAAACTTAAACTGAGATAATGGGATGGCAATTTTGGTTACGTTAGAAAAACCCCATTTTTGGAATTTTAAAAAGTCGATGTTATAAATCGAAATCAAAGTGCTTGGAATGGAATCGATTCGTTTAGCCATGACAAATTAAAAAAAAAATATATAACATTACTCTCCTTTTAACTACAAGAAAGTTTTAAGGAACGAAACTTTGAAAATACCAATACCCCCCCACATGTTCACGAAGGGTCACTTTTCCACTTTTTTTAAGGTGGCGAAAGTGACTTTTTGCGCGTTAAAAAGTTGCTCCTTATCGAAACAAGACCTTTCAACCCATTTTCACCAAATTAATCGCAGCAGGTTCCAAGGAATACGTAATATTCTGATATATAGCTACAAATAAAAGTGCACCGAATTTCAATTTTTAGTAGGGCTAGGGCATCTCCTTGTCAAGCAGATTTTGACAATATAACTTTTAACTCTCTCCCTTAAACCTATACTGAGATAATGGGATGGCAATTTTGGTAACGTTAGAAAAACCCCTTTTTTGGAATTTTAAAAAGTCAATGTTATATATCGAAAACAAAGTGTTTGGAATGGAATCGATTCGTTTTGCCATGACAAATTAAAAAAAAATATAACATTACTCTTCTTGCAACTACAAGAAAGTTTTAAAGAACGAAACTTTGAAAATACCAATACCCCCCCACATGTTCACGGAGGGTCACTTTTCCACTTTTTTTAAGGTGGCGAAAGTGACTTTTTGCGCATCAAGAAGTTGCTCCTTATCGAAACAAGACCTTTCAACCCATTTTCACCAAATTAATCGCAGCAGGATCCAAGGAATACGTAATATTCTGATATATAGCTACAAATAAAAGTGCACCGAATTTCAATTTTTAGTAGGGCTAGGGCATCTCCTTGTCAAGCAGACTTTGACAATATAACTTTCAACTCTCTCCCTTAAACCTATACTGAGATAATGGGATGGCAATTTTGGTTACGTTAGAAAAACCCCTTTTTTGGAATTTTAAAAAGTCAATGTTATATATCGAAAACAAAGTGTTAGGAATGGAATCGATTCGTTTTGCCATGACAAATTCAAAAAAAAATATAACATTACTCTCCTTGCAACTACAAGAAAGTTTTCAGGAACGAAACTTTGAAAATACCAATACCCCCCCACATGTTCACGGAGGGTCACTTTTCCACTTTTTTTAAGGTGGCGAAAGTGACTTTTTGCGCGTTAAAAAGTTGCTCCTTATCGAAACAAGACCTTTCAACCCATTTTCACCAAACTAATCGCAGCAGGATCCAAGGAATACGTAATATTCTGATATATAGCTACAAATAAAAGTGCACTGAATTTCAATTTTTAGTAGGGCTAGGGCATCTCCTTGTCAAGCAGACTTTGACAATATAACTTTCAACTCTCTCCCTTAAACTTAAACTTAGATAATGGGATGGCAATTTTGTTTACGTTTGAAAAACCCCTTTTTTGGAATTTTAAAAAGTCGATATTATATATCGAAAACAAAGTGTTAAGAATGGAATCGATTCGTTTTGCCATGACAAATTAAAAAAAAAATATAACATTACTCTCCTTGCAACTACAAGAAAGTATTCAGGAACGAAACTTTGAAAATACCAATACCCCCCCACATGTTCACGAACAGTCACTTTTCCACTTTTTTTAAGGTGGCGAAAGTGACTTTTTGCGCGTTAAAAAGTTGCTCCTTATTGAAACAAGACCTTTCAACCCATTTTCACCAAATTAATCGCAGCAGGATCCAAGGAATACGTAATATTCTGATATATAGCTACAAATAAATGTGCACCGAATTTCAATTTTTAGTAGGGCTAGGGCATCTCCTTGTCAAGCAGACTTTGACAATATAACTTTCAACTCTCTCCCTTAAACCTATACTGAGATAATAGGATGGCAATTTTGGTTACGTTAGAAAAAACCCTTTTTTGGAATTTTAAAAAGTCGATGTTATATATCGAAAACAAAGTGTTAAGAATGGAATCGATTCGTTTTGCCATGACAAATTCAAAAAAAAATATAAAATTACTCTCCTTGCAACTACAAGAAAGTATTCAGGAACGAAACTTTGAAAATACCAATACCCCCCCACATGTTCACGAACAGTCACTTTTCCACTTTTTTTAAGGTGGCGAAAGTGACTTTTTGCCCGTTAAAAAGTTGCTCCTTATTGAAACAAGACCTTTCTACCCATTTTCACCAAATTAATCGCAGCAGGATCCAAGGAATACGTAATATTCTGATATATAGCTACAAATAAAAGTGCACTGAATTTTTAATTTTTAGTAGGGCTAGGGCATTTCCTTGTCAAGCAGACTTTGACAATATAACTTTCAACTCTCTCCCTTAAACCTATACTGAGATAATAGGATGGCAATTTTGGTTTTGTTAGAAAAACCCCTTTTTTGGAATTTTAAAAAGTCGATGTTATATATCGAAAACAAAGTGTTAAGAATGGAATCGATTCGTTTTGCCATGTCGAATTCAAAAAAAAATATAACATTACTCTCCTTGCAACTACAAGAAAGTATTCAGGAACGAAACTTTGAAAATACCAATACCCCCCCACATGTTCACGAACAGTCACTTTTCCACTTTTTTTAAGGTGGCGAAAGTGACTTTTTGCGCGTCAAAAAGTTGCTCCTTTTTGAAACAAGACCTTTCAACCCATTTTCACCAAATTAATCGCAGCAGGATCCAAGGAATACGTAATATTCTGATATATAGCTACAAATAAAAGTGCACCGAATTTCAATTTTTAGTAGGGCTAGGGCATCTCCTTGTCAAGCAGACTTTGACAATATAATTTTCAACTCTCTCCCTTAAACTTAAACTGAGATAATGGGATGGCAATTTTAGTTACGTTAGAAAAACCCCATTTTTGGAATTTTAAAAAGTCGATGATATAAATCGAAATCAAAGTGTTTGGAATGGAATCGATTCGTTTTGCCATGACAAATTAAAAAAAAAATATAACATTACTCTCCTTTTAACTACAAGAAAGTTTTAAGGAACGAAACATTGAAAATACCAATACCCCCCCACATGTTCACGGAGGGTCACTTTTCCACTTTTTTTAAGGTGGCGAAAGTGACTTTTTGCGCGTTAAAAAGTTGCTCCTTATTGAAACAAGACCTTTCAACCCATTTTCACCAATTTAATCGCAGCAGGTTCCAAGGAATACGTAATATTCTGATATATAGCTACAAATAAAAGTGCACCGAATTTCAATTTTTAGTAGGGCTAGGGCATCTCCTTGTCAAGCAGACTTTGACAATATAACTTTCAACTCTCTCCCTTAAACCTATACTGAGATAATGGGATGGCAATTTTGGTTACGTTAGAAAAACCCCTTTTTTGAAATTTTAAAAAGTCAATGTTATATATCGAAAACAAAGTGTTAGGAATGGAATCGATTCGTTTTGCCATGACAAATTCAAAAAAAAATATAACATTACTCTCCTTGCAACTACAAGAAAGTTTTCAGGAACGAAACTTTGAAAATACCAATACCCCCCCACATGTTCACGAAAGGTCACTTTTCCACTTTTTTTAAGGTGGCGAAAGTGACTTTTTGCGCGTTAAAAAGTTGCTCCTTATCGAAACAAGACCTTTCAACCCATTTTCACCAAACTAATCGCAGCAGGATCCAAGGAATACGTAATATTCTGATATATAGCTACAAATAAAAGTGCACCGAATTTCAATTTTTAGTAAGGCTAGGGCATCTCCTTGTCAAGCAGATTTTGACAATATAACTTTTAACTCTCTCCCTTAAACTTAAACTGAGATAATGGGATGGCAATTTTGGTTACGTTAGAAAAACCCCATTTTTGGAATTTTAAAAAGTCGATGTTATAAATCGAAATCAAAGTGTTTGGAATGGAATCGATTCGTTTTGCCATGACAAATTAAAAAAAAAATATAACATTACTCTCCTTTTAACTACAAGAAAGTTTTAAGGAACGAAACTTTGAAAATACCAATACCCCCCCACATGTTCACGGAGGGTCACTTTTCCACTTTTTTTAAGGTGGCGAAAGTGACTTTTTGCGCGTCAAGAAGTTGCTCCTTATCGAAACAAGACCTTTCAACCCATTTTCACCAAATTAATCGCAGCAGGATCCAAGGAATACGTAATATTCTGATATATAGCTACAAATAAAAGTGCACCGAATTTCAATTTTTAGTAGGGCTAGGGCATCTCCTTGTCAAGCAGACTTTGACAATATAATTTTCAACTCTCTCCCTTAAACTTAAACTGAGATAATGGGATGGCAATTTTGGTTACGTTAGAAAAACCCCATTTTTGGAATTTTAAAAAGTCGATGTTATAAATCGAAATCAAAGTGTTTGGAATGGAATCGATTCGTTTTGCCATGACAAATTAAAAAAAAAATATAACATTACTCTCCTTTTAACTACAAGAAAGTTTTAAGGAACGAAACATTGAAAATACCAATACCCCCCCACATGTTCACGGAGGGTCACTTTTCCACTTTTTTTAAGGTGGCGAAAGTGACTTTTTGCGCGTTAAGAAGTTGCTCCTTATCGAAACAAGATCTTTCTACCCATTTTCACCAAATTAATCGCAGCAGGATCCAAGGAATACGTAATAATCTGATATATAGCTACAAATAAAAGTGCACCGAATTTCAATTTTTAGTAGGGCTAGGGCATCTCCTTGTCAAGCAGACTTTGACAATATAACTTTCAACTCTCTCCCTTAAACCTATACTCAGATAATGGGATGGCAATTTTGGTTACGTTAGAAAAAACCCTTTTTTGGAATTTTAAAAAGTCAATGTTATATATCGAAAACAAAGTGTTTGGAATGGAATCGATTCGTTTTGCCATGACAAATTAAAAACAAAATATAACATTACTCTCCTTGCAACTACAAGAAAGTTTTAAAGAACGAAACTTTGAAAATACCAATACCCCCCCACATGTTCACGGAGGGTCACTTTTCCACTTTTTTTAAGGTGGCGAAAGTGACTTTTTGCGCGTCAAAAAGTTGCTCCTTATCGAAACAAGACCTTTCAACCCATTTTCACCAAATTAATCGCAGCAGGATCCAAGGAATACGTAATATTCTGATATATAGCTACAAATAAAGGTGCACCGAATTTCAATTTTTAGTAGGGCTAGGGAATCTCCTTGTCAAGCAGACTTTGACAATATAATTTTCAACTCTCTCCCTTAAACTTAAACTGAGATAATGGGATGGCAATTTTGGTTACGTTAGAAAAACCCCATTTATGGAATTTTAAAAAGTCGATGATATAAATCGAAATCAAAGTGTTTGGAATGGAATCGATTCGTTTTGCCATGACAAATTAAAAAAAAAATATAACATAACTCTCCTTTTAACTACAAGAAAGTTTTAAGGAACGAAACATTGAAAATACCAATACCCCCCCACATGTTCACGGAGGGTCACTTTTCCACTTTTTTTAAGGTGGCGAAAGTGACTTTTTGCAAGTTAAAAAGTTGCTCCTTATCGAAACAAGACCTTTCAACCCATTTTCACCAAATTAATCGCAGCAGGTTCCAAGGAATACGTAATATTCTGATATATAGCTACAAATAAAAGTGCACCGAATTTCAATTTTTAGTAGGGCTAGGGCATCTCCTTGTCAAGCAGACTTTGACAATATAACTTTCAACTCTCTCCCTTAAACCTATACTGAGATAATGGGATGGCAATTTTGGTTACGTTAGAAAAACCCCTTTTTTGGAATTTTAAAAAGTCAATGTTATATATCGAAAACAAAGTGTTAGGAATGGAATCGATTCGTTTTGCCATGACAAATTCAAAAAAAAATATAACATTACTCTCCTTGCAACTACAAGAAAGTTTTCAGGAACGAAACTTTGAAAATACCAATACCCCCCCACATGTTCACGTAGGGTCACTTTTCCACTTTTTTTAAGGTGGCGAAAGTGACTTTTTGCGCGTTAAAAAGTTGCTCCTTATCGAAACAAGACCTTTCAACCCATTTTCACCAAATTAATCGCAGCAGGATCCAAGGAATACGTAATATTCTGATATATAGCTACAAATAAAAGTGCACCGAATTTCAATTTTTAGTAGGGCTAGGGCATCTCCTTGTCAAGCAGACTTTGACAATATAACTTTTAACTCTCTCCCTTAAACTTAAACTGAGATAATGGGATGGCAATTTTGGTTACGTTAGAAAAACCCCATTTTTGGAATTTTAAAAAGTCGATGTTATAAATCGAAATCAAAGTGTTTGGAATGGAATCGATTCGTTTTGCCATGACAAATTAAAAAAAAAATATAACATTACTCTCCTTTTAACTACAAGAAAGTTTTAAGGAACGAAACTTTGAAAATACCAATACCCCCCCACATGTTCACGGAGGGTCACCTTTCCACTTTTTTTAAGGTGGCGAAAGTGACTTTTTGCGCGTCAAGAAGTTGCTCCTTATCGAAACAAGACCTTTCAACCAATTTTCACCAAATTAATCGCAGCAGGATCCAAGGAATACGTAATATTCTGATATATAGCTACAAATAAAAGTGCACCGAATTTCAATTTTTAGTAGGGCTAGGGCATCTCCTTGTCAAGCAGACTTTGACAATATAATTTTCAACTCTCTCCCTTAAACTTAAACTGAGATAATGGGATGGCAATTTTGGTTACGTTAGAAAAACCCCATTTTTGGAATTTGAAAAAGTCGATGTTATAAATCGAAATCAAAGTGTTTGGAATGGAATCGATTCGTTTTGCCATGACAAATTAAAAAAAAAATATAACATTACTCTCCTTTTAACTACAAGAAAGTTTTAAGGAACGAAACATTGAAAATACCAATACCCCCCCACAAGTTCACGGAGGGTCACTTTTCCACTTTTTTTAAGGTGGCGAAAGTGACTTTTTGCGCGTCAAGAAGTTGCTCCTTATCGAAACAAGATCTTTCTACCCATTTTCACCAAATTAATCGCAGCAGGATCCAAGGAATACGTAATAATCTGATAAATAGCTACAAATAAAAGTGCACTGAATTTCAATTTTTAGTAGGGCTAGGGCATCTCCTTGTCAAGCAGACTTTGACAATATAACTTTCAACTCTCTCCCTTAAACCTATACTGAGATAATGGGATGGCAATTTTGGTTACGTTAGAAAAACCCCTTTTTTGGAATTTTAAAAAGTCAATGTTATATATCGAAAACAAAGTGTTAGGAATGGAATCGATTCGTTTTACCATGACAAATTCAAAAAAAAATATAACATTACTCTCCTTGCAACTACAAGAAATAAAGAACGAAACTTTGAAAATACCAATACCCCCCCACATGTTCACGTAGGGTCACTTTTCCACTTTTTTTAAGGTGGCGAAAGTGACTTTTTGCGCGTTAAAAAGTTGCTCCTTATCGAAACAAGACCTTTCAACCACTTTTCACCAAATTAATCGCAGCAGGATCCAAGGAATACGTAATATTCTGATATATAGCTACAAATAAAAGTGCACCGAATTTCAATTTTTAGTAGGGCTAGGGCATCTCCTTGTCAAGCAGACTTTGACAATATAACTTTCAACTCTCTCCCTTAAACCTATACTTAGATAATGGGATGGCAATTTTGGTTACGTTAGAAAAACCCCTTTTTCGGAATTTTAAAAAGTCAATGTTATATATCGAAAACAAAGTGTTTGGAATGGAATCGATTCGTTTTGCCATGAAAAATTAAAAAAAAATATAACATTACTCTCCTTGCAACTACAAGAAAGTTTTAAAGAACGAAACTTTGAAAATACCAATACCCCCCCACATGTTCACGGAGGGTCACTTTTCCACTTTTTTTAAGGTGGCGAAAGTGACTTTTTGCGCGTCAAGAAGTTGCTCCTTATCGAAACAAGACCTTTCAACCCATTTTCACCAAATTAATCGCAGCAGGATCCAAGGAATACGTAATATTCTGATATATAGCTACAAATAAAAGTGCACCGAATTTCAATTTTTAGTAGGGCTAGGGCATCTCCTTGTCAAGCAGACTTTGACAATATAATTTTCAACTCTCTCCCTTAAACTTAAACTGAGATAATGGGATGGCAATTTTGGTTACGTTAGAAAAACCCCATTTTTGGAATTTTAAAAAGTCGATGTTATAAATCGAAATCAAAGTGTTTGGAATGGAATCGATTCGTTTTGCCATGACAAATTAAAAAAAAAATATAACATTACTCTCCTTTTAACTACAAGAAAGTTTTAAGGAACGAAACATTGAAAATACCAATACCCCCCCACATGTTCACGGAGGGTCACTTTTCCACTTTTTTTAAGGTGGCGAAAGTGACTTTTTGCGCGTCAAGAAGTTGCTCCTTATCGAAACAAGATCTTTCTACCCATTTTCACCAAATTAATCGCAGCAGGATCCAAGGAATACGTAATAATCTGATAAATATCTACAAATAAAAGTGCACCGAATTTCAATTTTTAGTAGGGCTAGGGCATCTCCTTGTCAAGCAGACTTTGACAATATAACTTTCAACTCTCTCCCTTAAACCTATACTGAGATAATGGGATGGCAATTTTGGTTACGTTAGAAAAACCCCTTTTTTGGAATTTTAAAAAGTCAATGTTATATATCGAAAACAAAGTGTTAGGAATGGAATCGATTCGTTTTACCATGACAAATTCAAAAAAAAATATAACATTACTCTCCTTGCAACTACAAGAAAGTTTTAAAGAACGAAACTTTGAAAATACCAATACCCCCCCACATGTTCACGTAGGGTCACTTTTCCACTTTTTTTAAGGTGGCGAAAGTGACTTTTTGCGCGTTAAAAAGTTGCTCCTTATCGAAACAAGACCTTTAAACCCATTTTCACCAAATTAATCGCAGCAGGATCCAAGGAATACGTAATATTCTTATATATAGCTACAAATAAAAGTGCACCGAATTTCAATTTTTAGTAGGGCTAGGGCATCTCCTTGTCAAGCAGACTTTGACAATATAACTTTCAACTCTCTCCCTTAAACCTATACTCAGATAATGGGATGGCAATATTGGTTACGTTAGAAAAACCCCTTTTTTGGAATTTTAAAAAGTCAATGTTATATATCGAAAACAAAGTGTTAGGAATGGAATCGATTCGTTTTGCCATGACAAATTCAAAAAAAATATAACATTACTCTCCTTGCAACTACAAGAAAGTTTTAAAGAACGAAACTTTGAAAATACCAATACCCCCCCACATGTTCACGAAGGGTCACTTTTCCACTTTTTTTAAGGTGGCGAAAGTGACTTTTTGCGCGTTAAAAAGTTGCTCCTTATCGAAACAAGACCTTTCAACCCATTTTCACCAAATTAATTGCAGCAGAATCCAAGGAATACGTAATATTCTGAAATATAAATTAAAATAAAAGTGCACCGAAATTAAATTTTTAGGGGGGCTAGGGCGTCTCCTCGTCAAGCAGACTTTGACAATATAATTTTTAACTCTCTCCCTTAAACCTAAACTGAGATAATGGGATGGCAATTTTGTTTACGTTAGAAAAACCCCTTTTTTTGAATTTTAAAAAGTCGATGTTATATATCGAAATAAAAGTGTAAAGAATGGAATCGATTCGTTTTGCCATGACAAATTCAAAAAAAAATATAACATTACTCTCCTTGCAACTACAAGAAAGTATTCAGGAACGAAACTTTGAAAATACCAATACCCCCCCACATGTTCACGAACAGTCACTTTTCCACTTTTTTTAAGGTGGCGAAAGTGACTTTTTGCGCGTTAAAAAGTTGCTCCTTATTGAAACAAGAACTTTCAACCCATTTTCACCAAATTAATCGCAGCAGGAGCCAAGGAATACGTAATATTCTGATATATAGCTACAAATAAATGTGCACCGAATTTCAATTTTTAGTAGGGCTAGGGCATCTCCTTGTCAAGCAGACTTTGACAATATAACTTTCAACTCTCTCCCTTAAACCTATACTGAGATAATAGGATGGCAATTTTGGTTACGTTAGAAAAAACCCTTTTTTGGAATTTTAAAAAGTCGATGTTATATATCGAAAACAAAGTGTTAAGAATGGAATCGATTCGTTTTGCCATGACAAATTCAAAAAAAAATATAAAATTACTCTCCTTGCAACTACAAGAAAGTATTCAGGAACGAAACTTTGAAAATACCAATACCCCCCCACATGTTCACGAACAGTCACTTTTCCACTTTTTTTAAGGTGGCGAAAGTGACTTTTTGCCCGTTAAAAAGTTGCTCCTTATTGAAACAAGACCTTTCTACCCATTTTCACCAAATTAATCGCAGCAGGATCCAAGGAATACGTAATATTCTGATATATAGCTACAAATAAAAGTGCACTGAATTTTTAATTTTTAGTAGGGCTAGGGCATTTCCTTGTCAAGCAGACTTTGACAATATAACTTTCAACTCTCTCCCTTAAACCTATACTGAGATAATAGGATGGCAATTTTGGTTTTGTTAGAAAAACCCCTTTTTTGGAATTTTAAAAAGTCGATGTTATATATCGAAAACAAAGTGTTAAGAATGGAATCGATTCGTTTTGCCATGACGAATTCAAAAAAAAATATAACATTACTCTCCTTGCAACTACAAGAAAGTATTCAGGAACGAAACTTTGAAAATACCCCCCCACATGTTCACGAACAGTCACTTTTCCACTTTTTTTAAGGTGGCGAAAGTGACTTTTTGTGCGGTAAAAAGTTGCTCCTTATCGAAACAAGACCTTTCAACCCATTTTCACCAAATTAATTGCAGCAGAATCCAGAAATACGTAATATTCTGAAATATAGATTAAAATAAAAGTGCACCGAATTTAAATTTTTAGGGGGCTAGAGCATCTCCTCGTCAAGCAGACTTTGACAATATAACTTTTAACTCTCTCCCTTAAACCTATACTGAGATAATGGGATGGCAATTTTGGTTACGTTAGAAAAACCCCTTTTTTGGAATTTTAAAAAGTCGATGTTATATATCGAAAACAAAGTGTTAGGAATGGAATCGATTCGTTTTGCCATGACAAATTCAAAAAAAATATAACATTACTCTCCTTGCAACTACAAGAAAGTTTTCAGGAACGAAACTTTGAAAATACCAATACCCCCCCACATGTTCACGAAGGGTCACTTTTCCACTTTTTTTAAGGTTGCAAAAGTGACTTTTTGCGCGTAAATAAGTTGCTCCTTATCGAAACAAGACCTTTCAACCCATTTTCACCAAATTAATCGCAGCAGGATCCAAGGAATACGTAATATTCGTAATAATATTGGAAATTTACAATTGTATTCAGCCAAATTACAATTATAATTTGACTGATTACAATTGTAAAACTATGATTGCAATTGTAAAACTTGGGTTACAATTGTAACATTTGGATTACAATTGTAATGTTCATGATTACAATTGTATTATTTGAGATTACAATTGCTTTCAGGTTCTGATACAATTGTATTTGTTAGATTACAATTGTATTTCTTAGATTACAATTGTAATTCTTAGATTACAATTGATTTTTGTGCTTACAATTGTAATTTTTACAATTGTAATTAGATTGCAATTGTATTTGGATTACATAATTACTAAAAAAAAATGGTATTTTCATTGTTAATTTATATTACACGTACATTTTGTCAAATTCTTATTACTTCATTCAATTAATCTTTTTTTTTTTTTGCTAAGTACGAAGTAACTTGGCTGTAATATCTAATTAAGATACAAAGGTACTAAATGAAGCTTTAATTGATATTATATATTTAAAATAAATAATTATTTTTGGAAAAAAAACATGGATCGACCATCGACCCCTTATAGGGTCACAAAAAAAAAAGTCAGATCAAATCGATGCATGTTAACATATAAAGTGTAACAAAAAATATAAAAAAATACAATTTTTTTGAATTTATGCTCTATTTTTATGCATTAGGGGTCAACCCCTACTAGGCCATTGTGGTTGATGTATTATATGTCATCAAAAGCACTTAACTAATAGCTGCATGAACCTGTCTCGTAGTGTATCACTTTTTTTTTAAATATGAATTTGAAAAAAATCAAGGGTCGACCCCTAAAAGGGTCACATTGAAAAAGGTAAAAATATAATTCAGAGATGTATGTTAAATTATATAATATATATTATGAAAAAATGGTCAGAAAAAAAATTAATTTTTCAATCAAATGTTAGGGGTCGACCCTTAAAGGGTCATTAAGATTAAAAAAACTCAATGTTGAACCTGTATGTAGTCCTCACATATTTTGTCAATTTTTTTATTAAAATTTGCATACTTTTAAAAAAGACCCCCGCTAAACCCCAAGGGTCGACCCTTAAAATTAGTGAATTAGAGCTCTAGGTTATATTAAGTTGATTGCTAATTTCAGTTTTGCAATTTTTTAAGAAAAAAAAATTTTCAGGGTCTTTTGACCCTGAAGGGTTAAAGGGTCGCAAATTTAAGGGTCACCATTAGAACCGCCATCAAATTTTACCCTAGGATCGAAATTTATATGACATTATATTGAAATGCCCCCTTGTCATTTCCCCATAACTTTTATTTATTTTATATACCTCAATATTCTTCATCCTATTAAGAAAGCAGTAGCAGCGCAATGGTAAGAGTATGATCAACAGTGGTAACCAAAGTACAGCAACGCAGGTTTGGGTTAGTAGTCAGATTGGTGACCACTTTTTGTAAATTTTACAATCGTAATTATTACAATTGTAATAAATGCAATTGTAGTTAAATACAATTGTATTAAGGCCTTTACAATTGTAAAAATTACCATTGTAAAAGGACCAAAACGCAATGGTATTTTTATGGAGCATACAATTGTGAATTTTACAATTGTAAATTTCCAATAGGGGCGGGATGTACATGTGGTCACTGGGGTAGTGGTATTCTGTACAAACCCTCCTCCTGGAAAGCCGGCGCCTGGCTCCGCAGGATTGGGCTGTTGTTGCTCCACAGGCCTCTCTCCCTGGTCCAATGTCCCGTCGTTAAAAGTTGTCTCGAACTCGTTCATTTTTAGTGAGAAAACGAACTTGAGCGTACACGCGGTTTCGTATGCATACAGCGCTCTGTGCACTGAGGCCTCGTGGCCGTAAAAACTCACTCGATTTTACCTTTATCCTCGTCGCCACTTAAGGTATTCTTAGATCTAAGTTGAAATGAGAAGATTTGAGTTCATATTTACAAGTTTATTACACGCAGAGATAGTTACATTACTTAAATAACTTGTATAGAACTGGAGTATCAGAAACTCCGTGATGGCTAGATAATAGTCATGATTCTTTTAACAGAAAACCAGAAAAGCATGATGGGAAATAGAATCAGATTATTATAATGCGCACTAAATAAAAGGCGCCAAGTTGACAAAAATACAAAAGCTGATGTTGGCATATAGTTATACACAACATTAACATATTTTGACGAACTTTGACCCTTTTACTAACCAACTTTTTCCTTAAAGTCCGTTCATGCATGTTGACACTTTTTGACATATTTTCACGAACTTTCACCCTTTTACCGACCAAATTTTTACACCAAGTCCGTTCATGCATATTGACACTTTTTGACATATTTTGACGAACTTTGACCCTTTTACTAACCAACTTTTTCCAGAAAGTCCGTTCATGCATATTGACACTTTTTGACATATTTTGACGAACTTTGACCCGTTTACTAACCAACTTTTTCCATAAAGTCCGTTCATGCATATTGACACTTTTTGACATATTTTGACGAACTTTGACCCTTTTACTAACCAACATTTTCCATAATGTCCGTTCATGCATATTGACACTTTTTGACATATTTTGACGAACTTTGACCCTTTTACTAACCAACTTTTTTCATTAAGTCCGTTCATGCATATTGACACTTTTTGACATATTTTGACGAACTTTGACCCATTAATTAACCAACATTTTTCATAAAGTCCGTTCATGCATATTGACACTTTTTGACATATTTTGACGAACTTTGGCCCTTTTACTAACCAAATTTTTATACAAAGTCCGTTCATGCATATTGACACTTTTTGACATATTTTTACCCTTTTACTAACCAACTTTTTCCACAAAGTCCGTTCATGCTAGTTCACCTATTTTTACACTTTTTCAAGCATTTTCACACGTTTATCGACCAAATCTTCCCACAAAGTCCGTTTATGGAAGATAACACCTTTTTTACAAAGTCCATTCACCTGTAAAGATTAATTGTCAAAATAGAGGTCAATATACGTCAGTGAACTTTGTAGAAATAATTGGTTAGTAAATACGTGGAAGTTTGCGAAAATATGTCAAAATGCGTCAAAATACGTCGGTGGACTTTGTAGAAAATTTTGGTTAATAAATACGTGGAAGTTCGTGAAAATATGTCAAAATGGGTTAATATACGTCAGTGAACTTTGTAGAAATAATTGGTTAGTAAATACGTGGAAGTTCGCGAAAATATGTCAAAATGGGTCAAAATACGTCATGGGGCATTGTAGAAAAATTTGGTTAGTGAATACGTGGAAGTTCGTGAAAATATGTTAAAATGGGTCAAAATACGTCAGTGGACTTTGTAGACAAATTTGGTTAGTAAATACGTGGAAGTTCGCGAAAATATGTCAAAAAGTGCCAATGTGCGTGAATAGACTTGGTAAAAAAATTGTTCAAGAATTGAAAGTAGGGGAACTTCCGGTCATTCGACTTGGCGGTTGGTAGCTATACAAGATGGCGACATAGCTAGAGGTGCGTGGAAGCTTCATGATTGTGGTGTGTTTATGAGGTGTTTAAGTGAAGTTTTACTTGTTCCTGAACATTAAATTGTTATTAATTAAAGTGAAGTAAGGTAATCATCCGTTTGTCCAATGTTAAAATTTGCAAGTTTTCCGCATTTTTAATGATGAAAAAAGAGATAATGCGATGTTGAGTTCCCTCCGGCCGTACGGCACGTGTTTACAAAATGTCGGTATCGGATGTTTAGTCGCCCACGAGAAAATAAGCGTGAAAATTGGAGTCAAATTCACTCGCGCATATTGACTCCAATTGACCCAAATTTGGCCCCTCGTTTATGTCAATATGCGCGAGTGAATTCACCTGTATTGAATCATTTTGGTGCAGATTGGCTCGTATATATTGACGTATTTTGACAAATATTGGCGTAAATGCCGGCCCAAATCCTTCGTTCGGCCTCACGTACTTTCAGGTATATTCACATATATTGACTCACCTATTTTCACCCATATTAACCCAAAATTGGCCCCTTTTATGCGTGAATATGCGCGAGTGAATTCACGTGTATTGAAGCATTTTGGTGCAGATTGGCTCGTATATATTGGCGTATTTTCACGTATTTTGACAAATATTAACGTAAATGCCGGCCTAAATCCTTCGTTCGTCCTCACGTACTTTCAGCTAGGTATATTCACATATATTGACTCACCTATTTTCACCCATATTAACCTAAAATTGGCCCCTTTTATGCGTGAATCTGAATGAGTGGATATTTCACGAATATTCACCCATTTTCACCTCTGTTGACCTGCATTGCCCCCCGTACTTGTTTCACTCATTCTCACACTTTTTGACGCACTTTCACCCATTCTCACGCTTTTTGACGCACTTTCACCCATTTGTCAACCAATTTTTTCCAGACAGTCCCCTCATGCATATTGACGCATTTTGACATATTTTGACATATTCTCACCCATTTGTCAACCAATATTTTCCATACAGTCCTCTCATGCATATTGACGCATTTTGACATATTTTGACACACTTTCACCCATTTGTCAAGCAATTTTTTCCATACTGTCTCCTCATGCATATTGACGCATTTTGACATATTTTGACGCACTTTCACCCATTAGTCAACCAATTTTTTCCACAAAGTCCCCTCATGCATATTGACGCATTTTGACATATTTTGACGCACTTTCACCCATTTGTCAACCAATTTTTTCTATAAAATCCCCTCATGCATATTGACGCATTTTGACATATTTTTACGATGTTTCACGCTTTTACCAACCAAATTTTTACACTAAGTCAGTTCATGCATATTGACACTTTGACATATTTTGACGAACTATGACCCTTTTAGTAACCAACTTTTTCCATAGAGTCCGTTCATGCATATTGACACTTTTTGACATATTTTGACGAACTTTGGCCCTTTTACTAACCAACTTTTTCCATAAAGTCCGTTCATGCATATTGACACTTTTTGACATATTTTCACGAATTTTCACGTAAGTATCGATCAAATTGTGTTATTAAGTTCACTCATGCATATTATACATCACGCATTTTTACACATTTTCACGCACAACAGCATACATTTCTCGTCATAGGCTAGCTCACCGAACCGTTGAAGTTAATGCAGTTCCATAGCCTCTCGTCAGTCCATCGATACCTGAAATGTGCAAAGAATCCACAAAGAAACACGCTCGCAAATTTTTTACACAATGGAAATTGTTCTTACTTGCCACACCACAATTAAAAATGAAGAGCAAAATAAAAATAACAATTATAAGTATTATTAACAAACAGAAATATATAGGCATACAGTAAAATGAGGCCTCTAATAAAACTTTTACTATAAGGTTGAATATTATAGCAATAAATTTTCACTGATTCCCTCTAGGCTTGAATAATTTAACTGAAAAATAATTTAATTATCATAATATAGGGCCAAACTTTAACTGTTTCAATTTAACCATCATAATGAGCGAATTCATATACCTCATAATAGTAATTTTTTAAATAAGGAACTAATTTTACTTATCTGATATACGACTTCTCGTGTTTTAATCTTCTTTTTCTCATCTTGAATACACGAAGATTTCAATAATTTTTTAGTACACAAATTTTGTCTTTAACTTTAAAATAAAGTGCAAAAGTTAAAATTTCGTGAGATATATATCATAAATAAAATCAACTGTCATGCATTGAGCATGCATTATGTTTTATAATATGATCTAGAGCTGTTCACATGACTTCAAATTATATATTATTATTAATTTGTTTAGTAATTAAATTTTGATCAGTGCATGTCATTACCAGTGCGCCGCACTGGCGTCAAATGACTGCAGGTGCAGCGCACATTTAATAATGACATCTATGACTGATGTCTGATCATCTGATGTGAGTCTCACGGTATAACGCAGCCGGGCGGACAATATGAAAAGCGAGGGGAAGTACAAAGGGCGAATATATGATCGAATATACGATCTGAAGACTGATGTTATAATATACTGATGTATATATTTATAATAACACGATTTTTTTTTAATTGCATATAATATTTTGCGAACGAAGCGATGAGATATATATATATTCGAGTGACAAAAAAAATGTTGTAGATTTATAGGACATGCATATATATGGCATTCGAAACTCGAAATGACGTAAATTTAAAGAAAAAAATAAGCTGTGATCGGATTGTATTCATGATAGTATAAATAAATATATAAGTGATACATAACTATACATTATTAATGATATGTATATTAAATAAATAAATAAATAAATAAATAAATAAATAAATAAATAAATAAATAAATAAATAAATAAATCACAATATATAGTTTCTCATGAATAAATTTTATTACAGGGTCTCTGATTTTACTACTTTTGGACATCTAGCACTTCTAGAGCAGTCTCGATCCGTAGGACCCAAAATAACTCTACATACTGTAGACAAAATAACTCTGTTATTTTGCGTAGGACCGTAGGAGACTGCCCTGCTGCCAGCTGCTGCCCTAGAGCTGCTGCATGCTTTCAAAGTTCCTCTTGTGCTGCTTTGGACTGTGGAAAATTCAAAACCTCTCCCGCTTCTCACTGATTTTCAGTCGACAATCGTGACCCGAACGAAGACACGTCCACATGACAGACGCCAGCTGACCATGTCCTCGATATGAAAATGTTGTCTGTAAGTTGTAAACAAGACCTTCCTTTCACTTTCTTGAGCTCTAGTTTTGTTAACATATTTTATACTTACTAGATGATGTGGTAATCACACTGCAAAGATAACAATATTATGCTTCAAAGCATGTAACTGTTCTTCAACCTCTTTTAGGAGGCGTAACCACGACTGCACTGTGACGAGTACAGTATGTATGCATATTACAGCTGGTAAGATAATTGACTTTGAAGTGAGAGGTAGTACCCCTCAGCAACGCCTCTGCAATGGAGCAGAGCGATGAAGTGGCTGCGGGGATGCAAGAATCTCAGCTAGATGTAGCTGAGCTGCCGTCACAATTTGACTTTGAACAACAGCAAAACCAGCTAGCACATCTCCGAGATACCTTACAGCGAACCCAGCAATCTCTTAGCACAACAGAAAAGGAGAAGGAGGTAAGCAGCTTACCTATTTGACTGTATAGGTGCTTTCACATATTCGAAAATCGCTACGGAGTTCAGTAGCTATGCCTACGGCCCTTCACATATTCTCGTTCATCTGCGGCAGCTGCGGCGGAAAATCATGTGAATGCCGTAGCAAAATCAAACTCATCTTGATTTTTCTACGGAGTTCCGTAGAACATGCCGCGAGGTGCTACGGAACAGCTACGGTGCGCCGCAGTAAAATCAACACATTTGCTACGGAGTACATAGCTACGGCGTGTTTCCGTAGCGATTTTCGAATATGTGAAAGCACCTTATGGGATGGATGGGGTATGTATGCATATTTTTATATACACAGCAATGTATGCATACACACCATACAGCATATACGGTATGCATCTGTACCAACGGAGAATTTAAAAATGTCTATACACAGTCCTTATAGGACTATGAGTGACGTCATAAACAACGTTTGGCATCAAGGTTTTAGGGATAAAAAGTAAAAAGAAACTCAGTAACTGACCTTTGATCACAATGACAATTCAATATCATACAAATCGTTGCCAATACGATTTAAACAACAAAACACTTTTAAGTCCCCCGTTGGTACGTACATACAGACTACATATAGTATGATCCAGTGTATGTACAGTAAAATGGCATTTAAATTATGCATATTGTAATGTATTATGCAGTGTTTAATATTGCAGGCACAGGCTATTAATTCATACTGTTATGCACAACAAAAGAATGTTCTTATTTCTAAACAAAAGGCTGCTTCTAAGTTATGTCTGCAAGTACATTCAGATTGACAGCGTCATGAATTAATAAATTTTTCTAGAACTATGTGGCAACACTGTCAAGGATCAGGATGCAGCGCCGCAGTAAGGGAGGTCAGAGAAAGAGGAATGAACCAGAAGAGGTGGAGGGAGCATCAACCAGCACATCGGAGAGTCCTAAGCCAGCAGACAAAACTAAGGCACAGGATGTGCTCAAGACGCCAGAAGCTCAGAAACTGCGTGAGAAAACTAGGACACCTGGCAGCTCAGGCAGGGTGAACTTGCTGAAACAAGGCTTGGAAGAAACTAGGTAAACATGTCAACATTTTTTTAAAAAAAAAAAAGTCATCTACGTACAAATTAAAATTATAGTTAAAGAACAATTGGCAAGTGCATATATACAAGTACAACATTATAGCACTAACAATTTATAGAATGCATGTGCTGGTAGATGTTGAGTAAATACATAATTAATAATGAATTGTATCTCACCAATTTTCTATTAATTAATGAAGTTCATAACAGTCTGAACAGGGTAAACAGTTAGATAATATTCTTTCAGTGAAGTGTTGGATGCGAAATTTAACCGTCCAAATTTCCATAGTGAAATGATATTTGAAATAAATTCCAATATTTTGTTATTGTTAATTATGTTATCAAAGTAGAGTATAGCGTCTTAAATTCAATAATTTTATTGTTGCCTAATTTTCATATGTTCGGGGTAATTTGCTAACCATAGTTGTGCTCTTCGTTGTGCAGGCAGATCATGGAGCAGCGAGTACGTATAACCAAAGAAAACCAGCAGAGCATTGCAGGCATGGCTGAACAGCTCAAGGTGCAGTTGGCCGAGACAGACGGTGACATGGACGAGAGCGGGAAGAGTGACGAGCCTGCTCCAGAACCTCCCCCTACCATTGATGTAAGCCCCTGTTCCTCCCCCATTCAACATAGCATAATACTCCAGCATTAAATTATATACAAATATTATATTTAAATTTCTTACAAGTACGAATTTGCATCTGTTTCTTCATTATAATTCAAAATGTTTATTTGGAGATGTTAAGTTCTTAATAATCATGCAGCCTGTGTTACTTTTATTTCTAATCTATCCTGTTTTAATATCTGTTTCAGTCAATGTCTGATCATAAATCTAGAGAAATGTATGCTCAAATCTTATACAAGGATAACAAGATTATAGAACTCAACAATCGTATATTAGAATTGGAGCGTAATATAATGGATTACCAGGTAAATCAGTGTCATACTTACGTTGTGTTACACCCCAGACTGACAACTTTACCTTGCAGGAGAACCTGAGGGAGAAGGACTCGGTGCTAGACGCAAAGGCTCGCTCCATTGCACTCATTTCCGAGGATATGTCACGCAGAAATAAGGCGACGGTGGACGCCCTGGAAGAGACTCGTCAGGAGATGCGAGAAATGCAGAACCAGTTCATCGAGCTGGAGGCCAAGCTTAGATCCGAGAACCAAGCTTTGAGCATCAGCATGGCAGCCAAGGACCAAAGGTGAGTGTGCTGGAGAGCTAAAAATGGTTGTCTAATAGATTCAGTAAAAAGATAAAACACACTACCGGTATCTGTATTAATTACATTAAGAATTATGAAGGATAATTTGTAAATCTAAAAATCATTGTTACATTATGTCAACAGACTAAGTCAACTGGAGTCGTTGAGGTTTGAGCTGAACACACGAAATGCAGAACTGCAGCAGAAGGTGGTTGTTATGCAGACTCGTAGCCATGAGGTGCTTTCTCAAGGTCTTCCCGCGGACAAAGAGCGTATAGAAGAGCTGTCTCAGCAGCTGTCTGAGTTGTCCTCATCTGGTCGGGCCGAGGACCAGACAAAAATAAAAGAGCTGAGCCAGCAACTGTCTGATAGCACCAAGCTGGTCACCAAAACCAAGGCACAGTACGGCAAAAAGATCAAGAACCTTGAGAAGCAGCTCAACACCCTCAAAAAGGTACAGGCGTACTTGTTTGCTAAACTGACAGATTAAGCAGACCGGTGATAGCAGATATCAATATTCCAATATTTGTCACCTCAACTATTATGGTCAATAAGAATTACCTTCAAAAGTGTAAATAATAACTTTATGCTATTTAGCATTTAAAATAGAATATTTAAATAGAATAAAATTATTGTACATTGGAAGAACTTTTTTTTTTTTTTTTTTTTACCCAAAAAGAGTCAATAATTTACAGATCAAAGCATTTACTAACAATGTAAGTGATCATATTCATTGCTATTATGGTATTGCTATTTGCTGAAAGGTTTTGTTACCATGTTATTTGTATAAATTGAGAAGTTATGTGTAATCAGTCAACATCTGATCCAACGCTTTGTTGCAGAGTGAGTCCGCAGAGCAAGAACTGCAGTCACTGCACAACCGCATTGCCGAGCTGGAGGAAGAAAAGGGCAACCTGCAGCTGCACCTTGTTGACTTTGACGAGATGAAAGGTGGGCTAGACATGTAGCTATGGGGTACTGACCAAAAAAAACAAAAAAAGTTTCAAGTTTTCATCATTTCAAAAGGCACGAGAATTTCATGAAGAACAAGCCCTATTAATTAAAGCATTCTACGACAATTTCCTTTTTTTATTGTATGAATTTTTAAAACCTCTCAAAAATGATGTCATAGCATTGAATCTTAAATAGGAAAATAGATCAGTTAACATTGCCAAATCCCATACTTAATATTGAAATGTAACCAAAACTTCATTTGCAAGGTTTTTAGGTGCTAGAATTACGATAATGAAGGTTTCAAATTCCTACCTCAATAACTTTTCATTTTAGCAATGTTATAACTGATGCATTTTCCCATTTAAGAAGTAATGTTGTGACGTCATCATAAAAAGTTTTAAAAATTCATATAAAATCAGTAAATTGTCGTAGAATGCTCTAATAGGGCTCGTTCTTCATAGAATTCACAGTACTTTTTAGTCTTTTTACTAGTACTGCTAACTCAAATACTAATCAGTACCCCATTAGTGTAATTACGGTATAACCATCTTTTTATTTTTAAGCCATATTTATATAATTTATTAATACTTTTTTTATTTTTTAAGACACTCTACAAATACTGTTGTTTCAACAGTAAAAAAAAAAGAAGAAAAAAAACATGTTCATGACGAAAGTGTTTTTATTTAGAGTAAAAACTTTTGCAAACCACTTTTAATAAAACAGCAAAGTCACTTATTTTAAAATTATAGACCCTACTATCAATTACTTAAGAGCTTGTGTGATACATGTACTTATAAAAAACATTTAATTAAAAAAACATATTTACCGGTAAACATACTGTACATTAAATATTATTAAATGCAAATTTTAAAATACACACTAAATACAGTACAACAAATATAAGGCAAATAGAAAAGTGCAGCCTGCTTGAAAATTACACATATTATGACTTGAGAACAAAGATTTATTTTCAAAGTTTGGTTCATATTGTATAAGGAACATACACGAAGCCATTACAGTACACATTTGACATGAGGTTCGTGTTTGCAGCGTCTGAGTGGCGTCTCGAAGAGCGAGTGGCGGAGCTGGAGGAGCGGGTGCAGCAGCAAAGTACGGACCTGGACGCTCATGTCAAAGCCCTCACCACAGTGGAGGCTGACAAGCTGCAGCTGCTGCAAAGTGAGTGATGCATGTCTTAACGTGCTTCAGAGATACCTTGTACTTCAGAACCCTGAGGAAAGAATATGTATTAATTTTTTAGTTAACAATCATATAAACATTTTTTCATCAGCATTACAATACTATTGCATATATGTATGTTTGAATTATTTTTCTACAAAAAGGGACATTTTTATATTTTTTATGGTCTAAATCTTCAAATCTAGATTTATCTTCTATTTATTTATTTATTTATTTATTTATTTATTTATTTATTCATTCATTCATTTATTCATTTATTTATTATTATTATTATTATTATTATTTTTTTTTTTTGCTGTATTTCTTTTTATTCTGTTTTATTTTATATTTTGTTTTAGTATTTAAATAAAACATTCAATTTTGACATAACAAAAAACTTAAAAAAATACTTTTTACTTTTGTAGCGATTTTAGTAAAATAGCAATGCTAAAAAAAAAAGTTACAAACAAAATGAATGCTATTATATTTTACCACATATGATTGCTTCATGTTTTTAATTAATGTTTTGTCTTTTCAGGTGTCCAGCAACTGCAAGCGTCTGAGGGTGAACTCCAGGCAGAGCTGGAGGCTGCCCGTGGGGCCCTGATGGACCGGGAGAATGCCACTGTGGAGTCTGAGATGAAGGCTGTGGAGTTGGAGGAGAGGTTGGACCAGTTGTCAGCTGTACGAGCAGAGTTGGAGGAGGAGCTTGCTGCCCTTCGACCAATAAAGGCACAGGAGCAGGCTCTCTCAGTTTCGCTGGCCGAGTCTCATGCCAGCTTCGAGCTGACACAGCTGCAATTGTCCGAGCAACTCGACACAGAGAGGAAAACCAAAGTACAACTGGAAGAAGACTTGCAGTCAACCACTGAGAAATTAACACAGCTAGAAAATGAACTTCAAGTACTGAAAGAATCCGTTTCAACACGAGAACATTCCAATTTATCACTCCAACAAGAAATTACTAATTTACAAGAAGAATTAAAGAAATCTCAACTTATAAATGAAGAAATGACAACCCAGGTGTCAAGTTTGCAAGATGAAGTTAGAAGTATTACAGAGAGCCATGTAGACGAAGTGAGATTGTCCAGGGAGAGAGAAGATGGGCTGAGAAGGGAGTTTGAGAATGTCCAGGAGCAACTTCAAGATAGGGAGGAACAGTTGACGGCTCTCAGGGTCTCCGTGGAAATGAAGGGTGCACTGCAAGATGAAGTAGAGAGGTCGATGTCGGAGCTAGAATACCGCACGCAGCAGGTTCAAACCCTCACAGAACAGCTGGACAATGCACAGGCCCAACTGTTGTCTCTTAACGGTGATAATAGCCTAAAGATGAAAGAACTGGAGGAGAAAATAGCAGAGTTGTCTCGTAATGTCACAGAGCTGCAAGCAATCAACAGTGAGCAAGCAGAGACTATCCACCGAACTCAGCAAGGGGTCACAGTAAAGGAAACAGAACATGAAGCAGAAGTTGAGGCTTTGGAGATGGAACTTCAGAAGAAACAACAGCGAGCATGTGATTTAGAAGAACAACTTTCATCAGCATTAGAATCACAACAAGAAATTCAACTACAATATGAAACAGTTAATCAGGAATTCGTAGAAGTAAAAAGATTAAGAGATGAATCAGATTTAATTGTTGAACAATTATCATCAAGAATTAATCAAATGGAAGAACAATTAATAGCTCAACTTGGTGAGAAGCAGACCCTTGCTGAGGAGCTGAAAAACTTAAAACAAGATAGAACCGAGGGTTCACATGCCCTTACCATGGCACAGAATGCCATTAGGGAGCTTCAACATGAAGTGGAGGCTAAGAACGCAGCATTGCTGGGGGCTGGAGAGGCAGAGCAGAAGGTGGCAGCCCTGCAGACAGAGCTCACGCATCTACAACGTAAGTTCCAAGACGAGGGGGTGACCCTGAGGCAGCGAGCAGAGCAGGCCGAGGACGAGCTCTCCGCTGCCTTCAGTCAGTGTGAGCATATAACCAAGGAGCACCGAGCAGTCCAGGAGAAGTGGCACCAGGAGCAAGAGGCTTTGCAGACACAGCTGCTGGAGCTCCAGGAACTGAAGGAAACTTTGGAGGAGACCATCGGCAATCTGCAGGACAACACTACCTCTCTGCAAGTACAGCTGGGAGTAATGATAGGAGAAAAAGAATTCCTTGAATCAGAATTATCCAATTTGAAAGAAAGGCTAATGGAAAATAACTTGTTAAAAGAACATAATGAATTGTATATTCAACAATTATCTGAATTACAAATGGAACTGTCACGAGAACAACAGTCTAACATTACTACAGTCCAAGCTCTGAAAGATGAAAATAATAACTTGAAGACTCAGTTACAGCAATCAAATACCTTTGTAAGTCAATTGCAAGCTCAACTTTCTAATGAACAACATAATATTTCATCTCATATTTACACATTACAAGAAGAAAATAGATTACTCAATGCTAATAAGGAAGAATCAGCTAAACATTACTTTGATTTACAAAATAAGTACCATGAATTACAAGAACAACATGAACTGAAACTAAATCATTTAAATGTTGAGAAGCAGGTACTCTCTGAAAAATTATCACGTTCAAAGAATGAAATTTTAGAGTTGACGACTTTGGTGTCCAACTCTGAAGCTGCATTGAGTGAGTCCAAGCAACAGATAACTTTCCTACAGTCAGAAATTAATTCTTTGAACCACCGAGTGCAAGATCTAGTCAGTGTACATGAAGACGTGGGAACAAGAAAACTGGACGTTACAAACCTGGAGGGAAAGTTGTGCAGCACTCAAGAGGAGAACGAGAGGTTGAAGGCCCAGCTGCAACAGAGAGAAAACATCCAATCAGAGATCTTGTCGAACAATAACGAGCTCCAAGCAACACTCAATGAAAGAGAAAAGTCTTCCAAAGAAAACTTAAATCACCTAAATTCTGAATTAGAATCATGTAGAAATCAAATTAAAAAATTAGAAAGTATAATAGTTGATTATACAAGACAGATTGAAGAATTGGAAATTAATAAAACAAGAATGAACGAATATTGTCAAAAACTTACAAATGATTTGCTTGAAAGTCAAAATTATAGTCAAATGATACAAAATGTTGTAGGTGATTTACAAAAGAGAATGCAAGCCATGCAAAATGCTGAAGTAGAACAAGCTGAGAATTACATGGCTCTCACAACACAAGTCAAGGCTTCTGAAGAGATGAACTCAAGTCTTCAGGAGGAGATACTTGGACTGCACAGGATCATGGAGGAGCATCCGGTTTGGCAGGAAAGTGGAGACGAAGTGCGAGAATTAAAGTTACAGCTTCAGTCCAGTGAGCGGGAGAGAAAGCGGCTGATGGAGCAGATTGAGACCTTGGTACTGAAGGTTCAGGACGAGAGGATCAAACTCGAGGGTACAGACATGGAACAACAGGCCGCCCTGCAAGCCGAGGTGGAGGCCCTTAATGCAGAGGTGGAGAACATGAGACGGGAGCTGGAGATAGCAAGGGAGGAGGTGGCTCGTAGAGAACACGAAACAGTGGGCTGGGAGGAGCAAGAGAGCTGGGGAGATGCGGCTGGGCTGGAGGAGCAACACATGCAGAAGCAAGCTAGCCAGCAGCAGTCCGCACCAGATCATCTCTTGGTGACAGCACTGCAGGCCCAACTGGCAGAATCAGAGTCCTCACAAGCTAGGCTACAAGAAGAACTAAGGGCCTCACAAGTACGCTGTGGTAAACTTATCAAGCAAGTTAAGAACCTTAAAGAACAGGCTTCCAAGAAACAAGCAGGTTCTTCAGATCTAGACAAAGTTCTAGAAGAAGAATTGCAATCACAATTAACCTCACTACAGAAAGAATTGTCAGAGATTCAAGCAGAAAAAACATCTTTATTTGCAAGAGTTGATACTCTAGTGGCTGCTAATGAAAGATTGATAGATATGAAGGAACAACAGGATGCAGAGCTAGAGAGAAGCAGGGCAGAACGTGCTGCTCTAATGCAAAAACTGAATGCTCTAGAGCAGTGGCAGCCTGATGATGAAGGAACTCTGCAGAGAATATCCGAGCTTGAGTTCCAACTAAAGCAAGCTAGAGAGAAATGTGTAGAGCTTGAAGAAGCTTACGATATAAAACTGACGCAAGACCAAGTTGATAACAAGACACGTACTCAAGAAGTTGGTGTTGTGACTGAACCCCTGGCACAAGAGGTTGTGAGGACTGAGAGAGCTACTAGTCCTGTGCCTCAAACCCAGGAGGAAACTGTGATTAGAGGAGAGGAGATGCAGATGTTGAGGGCTCAGCTTGAGGCCAAGACTCGAGAGTTGAAGGCGCGGGAGGAAGAGCACCACTCGCTGGCTGCCTACATCGCCCAGCTACGTGGGGCTGTGGAGGCCAAGTCACAGGAGCTTGCTGCCTACGATGAACGTCCAGAGGAGGCGGAGCTCAGAACGGAGCTTGACTCTGCGTTGTACCTCCTTCACCAGCGTGACGTGCGTTGTGACGAGCTCACCCTCGAGCTGATGGCGTTGATGGAGGAGAGAGACGCTCTACAGCTGCGACTGTCGAGTGCCCTTCGTCTCAACGAACAGCAGCGTGCCTCAATAGCCCCCGAGCCCAGTGTGATTGCCCAGGACACTTCCAGGCAGCAGGAACTGCACTCAAAGTAAGTGCAATATTTTGTGTTGACACTTGATATGATATGTTTGTATTGAAGACTTCAGGTTGCATTTTTATACCAAAACTGTTTTTACTTGTTTTTTTTTTATTTAATTTTTTTATTAAATATCACACCACAGCAAGCTTATTTCCATTATTTCTTTTGAAAGGTGTATATTTTAGTTTCAAATGCTACCCGGTATACCGAGATGAATAGTAAGGAGAATTATTTTAAATTTCAAGAATGATAATCATGCGTACCTGTAATGAGTGTAGTACATAATTATATTCATTGTAAGATCACACAATAAGTTTGAATAACATATCAATTGATGTTCATGGTGTAAGTCAAGTAAGTCAAGTAAAATAGCAACAGTATAGACATTGTAGGCTGTATTTTTTTTTTTTTTTTTTAAAGAAAGTATTTTAGCCTAAAATCTAGTACTCTAGTACTGTATGAATACCTCCTGTATTTTATACTATTTTTAGGTTTCATACTGTTTTGAATTAAAAGAAGTTTACCTTTATAGAAGTGAAAAGCAAGCTCACGTTATTTTTCAACTAGCGTTTTTAGTTGCAGTTTCGTATTTATTTTTTTATATCCTTAAAAATATAAGGGGGTGGGAAGAAGTTTGTTTTCGAGTGCCCTTCTTTTTTTTTTATCTTGGCACTTAAATTTTGCGTTTTTACCGAAATTTGAATGATGCTTCTGTTGAATAATTTTTCCCGACTGAGGAAATCTAGAATTTTTTCCATGTAATTTTATTATTTTTTCATGGAATATTTTAAACAGTAGAAGCATATTAAATTTACGAGACTTTCATTCATGATCAACTTGAAACAGCATGCTGAGTAGCTTTTACTTTTTGACTCTGCAGTATTATGTATATAATTATCATCGTAAATGCACGCATCTATTATAATAGTTAAAAAACATAGCAAGAAAATTTGCGGCCAATAAATGGCCGCGCTGGGGGCATACATGACCAAACTGTGTCAATTGCCCCAAAATACCAACCAACTAACCTATTATAATAGCGATTTAGATTTAGATTTTTAACAAAATTGTGCTCACTGTGAATTGCTTTTGAAAACGATCTCTATTTACAAATATACAGTACAATAACAAGATTTTATATATATATATATATATATATATAATTATATATTATAATTATATATAATATTCGTTTACTTTGCGAAAGTGGTGCGTGACATTTAGACATGTACGTGAGTACGTATAACGATGTACGAGTAATTTTTAAATATTAAGTTATAATTATTATGTAAATTACAATTTAACAAAATTAGGTGGTAAATTGGACAGGCTGAGCACCACACTTTCCCGTGCTAAGCTCGTGCGGCTGACGTGTTGACAGGCTGTCCGAGCTGCGAGCGCTGGGCCACACGCGGGACGTGGCACTGCGCGGGGAGCGCGAGACTCGGCACAGCGAGCAGCGGCAGATCTTGCAGCCGTCGCGGCCAGCCAGCGAGGCCGGCGATCCCATCCTCGAGTCAGACCACACCCTCAGTAAGTCAACTCGCTGTCAATACAAGCCTTTGCTGCAACTTAACCATTAATATTTGAACTGCTTAAAAATTAAAGAATGAAAGAGAAATTAATGTAATGAACCATCGATTTTTTATTATACTAATTAAATATTAATCAACTGTTATGTCATGCTTCTGTAAAATGTCCCGATTTTTCAGATGCTTCTTATTTCGGGAATATTTTTTTTTAAAAAATGCATTCAAAGAATTGTTTATGACGTCAACGGCGTTAAACTCTTATCCTTTGTTAAAGAGTGACGTGTCTATTATAAGAAATATTTCAAATTCTATTTTAAAAATCAAATACGAAATGTTTTACGACGCATTAAAAATCAAATTGAGTATGGTGATGTTTTGTTTTTGTTTTTAATTAAATTTAATGTTAAAACATTCATTACATTTTTTGTTAAAATACCTTTTTCTATATACCTATACTATATTTTTAGTCATATTATATTTGTACTATTTGTAGTGATAGAAAACATGTTTGTTATTTAACAACAGTTTTCTGGCTTCTGTATAATACCATTCCTTGTTCGCAGTGCGAGATTCTCAAAGTGCATCAACGGTGCTATTTAATTGGCTGTGGGGTCGAAGGTAGGCACTCTTAAAATTTTGTTCTTTATAATTTTTCTTTAATACTTGTTTCTTTGTGTTGCAGTACTCCACGAGTTCAAGATATGTGAGAAAACTTTTTTATACGGGGTGCCTTTATTATTTTGTTTTTTTGGTAGTTTGTAATTCATTTATTTACTATTGTATCTACCACAATGTTTTTTGTAATAATAGAATTATATCATGCAATGTTAATATTTCAATCTGAATTATTTTGACTTAGTATATATTAAATTATAATTGTTATTACAAAAAAATATTATTATGTATTATAATGCAACTTGGCTAGAAATATCCCTTCATAATAAATTTTGATTATGACGCAATCGTTTATTTTATTTTAGAAAACGAGAAATGCATTCCTCTTAGCATATATAAAATAAGTTATATACCATGCATTTAGGCTTAAAAATAAATATATTATACGTTCATCGTAGCACTTGATTCAAATATATATATATATATATATATATATATATATATATATATATATATATATATATATATATATATATATATATATATATATATATATATATATATATATATATATATTTAGGATATATATATATATATATCCTAAAATCAACATCAATATTATTAAAAATATTTTTTTAACACGCTAGCAAAATCCTTATTGAAACTTCATTAATTAATGACTGATACAGTATTAATTATACTTTTAACGATATTGTTAAAAGAATTATACATTTTTTAAAAGTTTTATTCCCTTTTTTAAAAAATCTTTATATTATTATTATTCAAATTTGTATGCATTTTCGCATCATTTCGAATACATGATATAACGTAAGTACGCAATAATTTTGGATAAATTTTTGTTTATTTATATAAAATATAGATATAAAATCTCTGATACTATTTTTCAGGATTTGAATAATGTACAACATCAGTAAAATGCACTTATACTGCATCTTTTGCAATGCAGTATATATATAGCCCCTGGTTTAGTACCATGTTTAGCACCAGGGTTAAAAATCGGGGCTAAAGTGGGGGTTAAAGTGCTTTGTGAATGTCCCCCATTGTGTTAGGAATTGAATCGATTCGTTTAGCCATGACAAATTCAAAAAAAAAATATAACATTACTCTCCTTGCAACTACAAGAAAGTTTTCAGGAACGAAACTTTGAAAATACCAATACCCCCCCACATGTTCACGAAGGGTCACTTTTCCACTCTTTTTAAGGTGGCGAAAGTGACTTTTTGCGCGTTAAAAAGTTGCTCCTTATCGAAACGAGACCTTTCAACCCATTTTCACCAAATTAATCGCAGCAGGATCCAATGAATACGTAATATTCTGATATATAGCTACAAATAAAAGTGCACCGAATTTCAATTTTTAGTAGGGCTAGGGCATCTCCTTGTCAAGCAGACTTTGACAATATAACTTTCAACTCTCTCACTTAAACTTGAACTGAGATAATGGGATGGCAATTTTGGTTACGTTAGAAAAAACCCATTTTTGGAATTTTAAAAAGTCGATGTTATAAATCGAAATCAAAGTGTTTGGAATGGAATCGAATCGTTTTGCCATGACAAATTAAAAAAAAAATATAACATTACTCTCCTTGCAACTACAAGAAAGTTTTAAGGAACGAAACTTTGAAAATACCAATACCCCCCCACATGTTCACGAACAGTCACTTTTCCACTTTTTTTAAGGTGGCGAAAGTGACTTTTTGCGCGTTAAAAAGTTGCTCCTTATCGAAACAAGACCTTTCAACCCATTTTCACCAAATTAATCGCAGCAGGATCCAAGGAATACGTAATATTCTGATATATAGATTAAAATAAAAGTGCACCGAATTTAAATTTTTAGGGGGGCTAGAGCATCTCCTCGTCAAGCAGACTTTGACAATATAACTTTCAACTCTCTCCCTTAAGCCTAAACTGAGATAATGGGATGGCAATTTTGGTTACGTTAGAAAAACCCCTTTTTTGGAATTTTAAAAAGTCGATGTTATATATCGAAAACAAAGTGTTAAGAATGGAATCGATTCGTTTTGCCATGACAAATTAAAAAAAAAATATAACATTACTCTCCTTGCAACTGCAAGAAAGTATTCAGGAACGAAACTTTGAAAATACCAATACCCCCCCACATGTTCACGAACAGTCACTTTTCCACTTTTTTTAAGGTGGCGAAAGTGACTTTTTGCGCGTTAAAAAGTTGCTCCTTATCGAAACAAGACCTTTCAACCCATTTTCACCAAATTAATCGCAGCAGGATCCAAGGAATACGTAATATTCTGATATATATATATATATATATATATATATATATATATATATATATATATATATATATATATATATAAATTTGTTTATTCAGAAAAACAGATACATTACACTTAACATAGAATAATATTATTACCATTTATCCATGATTATTACTATACACTCCAAGAGTTTGGAAAACTCGTAAATTTATATTTACGCAAGATGGTAAAAACTTTTTTTTACAAAATTAGTTCTCAAATTTCAAATAAATAGATATAACACACTACTGTAATAGTATATATAATATAATAACACATAATATAATTATGTGTATGACGTGTGAGTCACTCAAATTGATTGATTTCAACGCGTAGCAAAAATGTATATCGATCATGCATGAGAAATATGTTTATATTATGTAAATATTTACTATATATTTATAAAATTATGGGAATACCAATTAATTAGCGTAATAGAATTGTTGTTTTGCAAGAGTTAATACATTACAAAGTCAAAATTATATAATACTGAGAAAGAAGAGACGGAGGAAACGGAGAAGGAATTAAAATTAATTATAAACGTAATTAAGATCTGCTAATGCTATAAAAGAAAACACATGGAAATTGTTCAGAGCCTTTCAGAGGTACTTTGCTATTAATTTATATATACTAGCCGATGAGATTATGTATATATATTTAACATGAGAAAATGCATGGGTGGCCCCTCACATTAATTTAACAGAAATTTTACAATTCAGACATGGCAATTAAAAAAGTATCAGTTTTCAAAATTACGCCATATCGACGTGGGTGAGAAAATTCGTCACATTCTATAACAAACAATTTACCATTTTTAGAGAGCGCATGCTTTATTATAATTACTTAGGGATGACTGCGCTTGATGTTGGCAAAAAGGGATGATTGTACAGTGTCTACTAAATGCCTCTACATAAAATAGAGTATACAACAAAATAATATCTTAGGGTTGCAAAAGTGACAGCAGCTATAGCTAAAATCATAAAGCGTGACACAGCTGCATGAAAGGGTAGCCAAGCGCGAATATATTATATATAGTATATAACATGTACGTACTATAACACTATTATAGCTAGTGCAGATGCGGTATTATATTATAACCATTTAATTTTAAAAGTATACTGTTACTTTATAATATGGTGTATATGTAAGAAAATTATAATACTATATAGTGAAGGGCTGTGTGTACTCTATATATATTGTAGTACAGCTAGAGTAATATTGATCTGCCTGGACCACGGTCTTGCACTCTATAGAACTACTTCTGCCTTGGCCCAGACCCAAATATCATCTCAGTTTAATGCAGAGAGAGTTTTCTCTGTTGCCTGGTTATAAACATATTTATAGTCATCAATTGCTTGCTTATACTTGCATATAAACCCGATTAGGAAATTACTTTGGGTAGATATATATGTCATAAAATATAACGTGATGAATAGTTGTAAAAATGTTATATTTCTTTTAATCTTATATATTAAGAAGCACTTCGAAAACCCCAAATCTCCAATGCTTTTCTTATGGCGGACGCCAGATCGGCTTGACAGACCCCTTCCCCCCTTCGGAACTCGACGAGACCTTCTGGGGGGGTCGTCGGTGGGGGCCGCCGGGGGAGGGTGACGTGCACTAAGGTCCACGTTTGGGGGCGGGGGACGGGGGCGAATTTACCCCGGGTGGTGTGCCTCCGCGGGAAAGCTGATCAATCTCCGAGTTCGTGTGTTCGCGTCTCCTCATCTGGGTTTTTCGATACGTTAAGATGCAAGGCAAAAAGTTACGAGACGTTTTGGACGGTGGCTGCCCGCAAATGGAATCACGTGACCACAGAAATCATTAACTTTCTTCGTGTGACTGCTGCCATCCCATTGGCTGCTTCTGTTTAGAGGCAACGTTGCGAAAGGGGATCCGACTGCTCGGTGCACTGTTGTGGAATTCGCGCGAAGATTGGTCCGCGAAAATGCGCATGCGAATATCCGCGCAAGTGCGCGCATATGTGCGTAAGATCGTTTCAAGATGGTGGCCGCCCGCAAATGGAATCACGTGAGCACAGATATTGTAGACATTCAGCAGTTCGATCTTCTTCCCATAGATGGAGATGCCATGGTAGCACGTTCCAAGCAAACTACTTTCAGGTGTGACTTAATTATTATAACTTTATATAAAATTGATTATTTTCGTAAATAATGCTCGGATTTACTCCCAATTAGGTCCAGGGGGGTTATAAAATTCAGGTGAAAGTAATGCGGGTTGCATACTTTCAGGGGCATGTAGGTTGAGGTTGCATACTTTCAGGGGCATGTAAGTGAAGGTTGCCTACCTTTAGGGGTAACTTATGATAACTTTATATAAAAACGAATATTTTCGTAAATAATGCTCGGATCATCTCCCAATTAGGTCTAGGGGGGTTATCAAATTAAGGTGTAATTAATGCGGGTTGCATACTTTCAGGGGCATGTAGGTTTGGGTGGCCTACTTTCAGGGGCATTTCGCGTTCGGTACATCATAGCGTTACGAGGTTTAATCACAACTGGCCACCTCTTTGTGTTGAAGATGGGCAGTGTCCGGAGTAAACTCATCGCCTTGCTCGCTCGATCACAACCGGACGCTAAGAAAATAATTAACTCCAATCTGTCCAAACTCCTTAAAAAAATTATTAAATAAAATGAAATAAAATAAATATTAATAATAATAAAATAGTAGGGGCCTAACAACTGCGTCAACACGAATTTATCCCAGGGAGGGAGCGGCGTATTTTTATACTTGAAATGGTCACTCATCCAACTATTAACCACGCTTGACGTAGCCTGACTTCGGTGATCTAACGAGAACCGGTCAATGCACAACGCTATACGCGGCGCTCCACCTCTACTCTGAATTCTTTTAGATTCTCATGAATCCTGCAACTATTTTTAAATAATTATTGAAAGTTCTGTAATTTAAGTTGGCACCCCTGAATCGTTATTAAAAAGGATAGGACAGAGACGCCTGTTGACGCCTCCAGGGGGCGTGGCAGCACATTTAATAATTATTTAAAAATAGTTCTGGGTTAAAAAAAAAAAAAAAAAAAACTGGAGAAAATCAGAGTAGCATAATTTGGTACCTTCAATTCATTTCTGCAATAAAAATTTTTCATGTAGGTTGTCCATTTTGCATTAAAACACCGTTTTGATATCACGTACTGAAAACTTATATAGATGGCAACGTATGATTGACAAAATTATTTAAAAGACTTGAAAGCAAACGAGCGTAAGCGCGAGTTTACACCCCACCCCTAGTACTATAATATTATATAAATTATAACTATAAATTATTATGTCAGTTCTTTATTTTAAATCAATAGTAATCAAATATATATGAAATAGACAGTATTATATATTCGATTTTTTTTTAATAATTAAGTGGTTTATATAATTATGCTTATATTATACCTTTTATTAAATATAGTGGTGTAATAAATTATTTAGAGGAGATCATGATTCAGCAAGTTAGTGTGAAATTATTAGTTAAAATTTACTTAAAAATTATATATTTATTACACACTAATAAATAATAAAATAATGTTTTATTTGAATATTAAAATTGTGAATATGAAATAATAGCAGATTGCTTGGAAATTTTGATATTGCTCTTATAATTAATTTTGTTTTTTAATGTTGTAAAAATTAAATATAATGCAAAAATTAACTTTTAAAAAGAAAAGCCGGGAGAGGGAGAAGAAAATATATAATATATTACTGAATGTATAAATATAATATATTATAGTACTACACTGTAGTGAGTGTAACCTATAGCTCTTTTTCATCTCTCAAAACTCTCAAAAACATAAAGTTTCAACCAAATGACATTTTAGTTATCAGAGCGCAAATATTTACTTTAAGACCTCTCACAAGTTTAAATTTAAAGAAGCAGAAAAAATATTTACATATATTATATAAAAAGTTTTTTTACGTGGAGAAACCTTTGAAGATTCGATCACACTTGATGTTTCACTAGGGTGTTTCGCGTCTCATTTGTTTTATATAATAGGTTATAGATAGATAGAACAACGACGTCGTGTGTCAATTTCTATATGTTAATATCAAATATCAGGAGGTATGACAGCAGTTGAAGGATTACATTCCAGGAGGCGCGTGCTCGATCCTCCTCCCAGGGTGCATTGCAACTTCCGGCCATCGGTCCGGTAGCGCACCGGCCTCTTTTTACACCTGCCCCTGTCAGCTGCCGACAACCCTCTCTTCTAGGACGTCACGGCTGAGTGCGCTCCGTACCCGCCCACCAGTTGGCTCACAGTAATTGTTATCTGGTACAAAGTCGAACACAACGTGAGAAAATACAACCACAATAACAATTTTTATCGCAAAAAAGTGCGGTTTTGTCGTTATTAAAGCGAAGGTAAAAATTAGTAAAATTATCCAATGTATATTATAAAGGTGATATAAATACTATGATTTTAGTTCTGGATTTAATATTATAATATTTGTTATAGTAGTTTTTACTGATAGGATAATAATATAAATATATAATTAGTGCATAACTGCATATATATATAATATTTATCACTATTTTTATTTATTTATTTATTTATTATTTTTTTTTTCTAAATTTGTGTATACTGCACATCATAAGTACAGTCATCGCCTCGTAAAATTGTCTTTTGCGGCCTTGTTATTCAGTATAATCACCAAGGTCCATTAGAATAACCAGCACATGGTGATTAGCATGCAAGGTTGCATGCAAGTGAGAAATTTTCCAAGGTGACGAGTGTACACCATTTTTTGTGGTTCATGCATATTTTATTAAAGATTATAGCACTTTTTATAAAAATGTTAAGATGTATTATATTGAAAGTTGGCAAATATAAAACGTAAAGAGCTCATAAAAAAGAAGAAAATGGAGAAAGCACGCATTTTTTCCCCAGCTCAACCATTACTTTTTATGTCTGGCCGATAAACTTCTAATAAATTTTAGGCTTGAAAACGATTTTCAGTATCAGCTTTTCACTAAATTGCACAGTAATGGGGAATCGAACTCTGGTCTTCTACCTTACGACTCTTTCTTAGTCATGACCAGCATTCATTTATCGCTGAACATTAGAGAGGAAAATTTAAAATGCTGAGAGAAACATTCAGCAAATTACAATGGAATAAGTATTTGCGACGTATATTTATATACTACTGTATAACATATTTATGGTTACTATAATTTAATGGATTCGCTATAGGATCTCTATTATTTTACAGCTATGCATAATATATACAGTTTTAAAACTACAAAATAATAAATTAAATTTTTACTATACATTTTGATCTATAGAGGATACAATAACAGTTATAATTTTTCATTTAACATAATTTAAAAATTTTATTTTCAATTTTGTTAATTTAGATTTGAGAGCAAATTTGTACAAAATATGTAAAAAAAAAAATAGATTGTTAAAAATAATTATGAAGGGGGAAATTTCTGGATTTATCAATATTGTAGATTGTAAAATAATCTTCATAATAATTGATAATATAAAATCAAAATGTCTCATTTATTCACAAATTCAAACAATTTGAATGCAAATTTCTTTAAAAAAATCATTAAAAAGAAACAGCTGCCTCTTGGTATTTACAAGCAATTCATTTTAGCTTAATTGTAGAAGTTTTATTAGTTGACTTAACAACAAAACACATTATTAAAATTACTTTGTTAATAATTTCGATTTATATTCTCTATGACGTCAACGGCGAACGTCCGATGTTTAACTTGATATTTGAATGGCTCTAATAATAGATTCAATTCTTATATAAACATTCTATTTCTATGTAAAGAAAAGGAATTGATCTATGACGTAAATATCATGGTATAAAACACTCCGAATAATTACGTATTTTTTTATAATTCACACCTGGGCGTAATTATATTCATGTGACGTGTGATAATGAAATTTGTTAACGTATTTAATATTTTATCTTATCGAATAAATGGCAATGATGGATTAAAACCTTTCAATGTAATTGTATATTAATATTAATGGTAAAAGCACTAAAAAACTCGCAAGTCAATACGAGAGTAAATATATTAAAGCTAATGTGCAGTTTTATGAAAAATATAATGCTATAATAAAACTCTGATAATAAAATGCAAAAAGAGGGAAAATTGGAATGATAAGTGCAACCTAAAGTACTTTTTTTAAATTAATGTTTGTTTGCAGTTCTTTTAACTCCTGTGGAGTTACGCAACCATTTCTACTTTGCTGCACGAAAAGTGGCGTGCTTGCAGGCAAATATTTACCTCTCGACCACACAAACTTGGTTGATCGTTGGTAATAATATCGAAACTGAGTCATTGATAGTAGAACGGAGGTAATCAACTTGTCATTCAACTTTTTCTGTTACCCTTTTTTTTTTAAACGCTTACAGATAATATTGATAAGTACGAAAGCAAAACTTTGTGAAAAAATTGTTTTTTTTTTACTGCCTTCACGCAAAGAATCTTCTTTTCAGATGTAACTTTTACAAAGTAAATCAAAGAAGAAACGTTATCTTTAAAATGTGTTTTTTCCACGCCATTTAGCTGTTTGTAAGAAAATAAATATCATTCAAAGTGTCTATTATGAAATAATAATTTAGCATCAAACAGGAATTCAATGCTGACATTATATTGTTAAGAACTTATATATGACTTGATAAACAAACAGAACTTTGGAATAATGGAAAATAATGGATTTTTTTAAAAAATATTATAATTATTGTAACTAATTTTTATGAAATAAGGTTCATAAGTCATCTTGTAACAAAATAATCCACTTGATATCGTCCATAGGTCCATACACAGATAATATGTTAATTAGAGACATCTGTTTACCTGTTTGGCAATGAAAAAAAACAACAAAAACATGAAATTTGTATGAGCAGACTCGGTGTTATCTTGTCACATGCATGCATGGTCAAGGTAAACTGGGACCTGTCTCTATAGTGATGACGTCACATGCAACTCTGACAGCCTCCAGTGCGGTGAGAAGATAAAATAGAGCGCGGGAGACGCGGCAGACGACGAGGCGTCAAGTCTCCGGTACGGCAGCAGCTCGGCGCCTCGACAACAAGTCTCCGTTCCTTCAGTGGGCGTGGCACCGGTGTGACGTCACACCCATCCCTCGGTCCATCTCATCCACGTGCTAGTAATGACAGTACCGCCAATATGACCTTAACCCCCGACCCTAGTTATAACAGTGGAGTGAATTTCTCCCTCGAGTAACATTATTACAACCGTCTAAACGGGGGAATTACATTTCATATACTCACATGTTTCTTGGAACTTATAAAGTGATACAGTGAATATACGATATGATCGAGGAATAGAAAATAGTATTTTTCTTTATTTTTTTGCAATATTAACAGGATGTGTGTCATCTTATCGTTATCAGCAGTGGTAGAAAAGTACGTTTATTGAAAATCGTTCTAGTGTATACGTATTTTTGTAAGAAGTGGAATATATCATTAAATTATTTTTTCCAATCTACTTTGTGAAGTACTGTAGACCATAAAAATATAATATGCTCTTCAAGTTTGTTTTTAGGAAACAATTTCTTTAGTGCATGGTAAAAATTTCATTGCTGTATTATTATATTGATTACTTTTTCGAAAATGTTTGAATAAATTACTCTGAAATATATACATATAAGAGTACTTGCTATTTTATTTCTTGATGAACATCAATTTTGTAGGCTAGTCAGCTATAAATTGTATGCACGATATACACTTAATTGCTACGAATGACGAAATTTAATATATATTTCATGATAAAAGACGATGAACTAATAACATTTTTATATAGATTTTATACAAGGAAAAATCTAGGAAAATTATGAATTAATTATCTGTAAAGCTATTCATTTATATAATGGTCTAATTTATAATATAAAAAATTAACCCCAATAAAAATGTTTTCAAAAAGTGCCACAAAGTTTTTTGTGTTTGTACCGTACATATTATTTTATTACACAATTCAGAATAGTATAATAACCCATGCACCTCGAAACATTCTGTATCAGTATATTATTATATTAATGCTTAAATAATTGTCTTCGATTATTAACTATTATGTTATGTGCCTTTATGTATGTATGTTTATTTTTTCTCTTACCAAAGTAATTTTGTATATCATATAATTAAAAAAACAAACAAACGTAACGGTATTCTTGCTATACCATGTATTACCATGCAAATATGTTTTTTTTATTTAACTTCTGCTCAAGTTTGAAGCTAGGTCTAAACGTAACCTTTTTTATAAACTAAATCTGTAATATGTACAAACATAATTAATAATACAAAAAAAATAAGCAGAGTTTGCAATTTACGTTAATGAGTTGTGCTGAAATATCACTAATATCAGCGTAATTGACACAATGCCGCTGGCTTGATTTCTTTCATCTTGTGCAGTCAGTGAAAGCGACAGCACGCTCAACGAGAGAGCATTTCAATTCGTTGAACAAATTAATTTATTATCTGATTATAATATAGCAGCTAGAATGATATAATATATAGGTTTGTATGTACAATAATATAACGCTATACACATTTTCTGTGACAGAAAAACTCTCACTCAGTATATTATATTAATTTTTTTTTTTTTTTTACAATAATGACATTTAATATTGCTTTTATCAAATTGCATGCTTTGATTACTTAAAAAAATGAAAAAATGTAATTACATTAAAAGCAGAGAGAAGAGAGAGAGAGAGAGAGAGAGAGAGAGAGAGAGAGAGAGAGAGAGAGAGAGAGAGAGAGAGAGAGAGATGGTAGGTATAATAAATATATTAAAAGCGTGACATATAGAGAAAAAAAGAGAGAGAGAGATTGAGAGAGAAAATTAGCGAGACTGCGAAGACAAGAGACAAAAAAAGATAAACTTAAAACTGAGGGAGTGGAGAGTGTTATTTCAGTATGGCAATTGTGATCCATATGATATGACTAACTAACCGGATTAACGAACTTCATGAGGGACTGGTGACTAGAGATAACGCCGTTGAGAGGAGGGGGGGGGGGGTGAATCCCCTCAAACAATCTGAGACATTTTCTGCGGCTTATCACCGTGTGAGAATAAACATTGCCACACGCGTTCCTAAAACACGACATGAGACAATAGAAATCTCCACCCTTTCACGTCATACAAATGATAAAACAAACATTCAACACTCTCTCAATTTTGCAATATATAATGTAAGCTTATCTCTTTGTGTTATGTAGCTTTATAATTATCTTATATATTGCTAAAGTATGAATGTTTAGAATTATATTCAAGTTTATATTATTTATAATGTAGATTTTGTGGATCGTTTACCCACAGAATGATTTTTTAACTGTATTATATATTATTTAAGGGTAAGATTAGGGCTGTAAATTTTAACCGGTTGATTAACCGTCCGGTTAAAACCCCACGGTTAACCGTTTTCATAAAACACTTTTACTCGAGGTTACGGTTAATTTAACCATTAAACCGAACTTCGATTAAAATTGAAAATTAACCGATAGTCAATTTTAACCGTTTCTAGCCGTGTCATAATTTTAAGCACTTTAAACCGCGGTTAATTATTTTTATTAATTTTTAAAAATGCAAAAAAAAAAATAATTGACACGTGCAATGTGAGTAAATTTTCACAGTTAAATTAAAATATAATTGCACTGATGGCACTGATTGCTAATAAAGCACGTACAATTTGTTTGTAATAAGTTAATTCAGTCTGTTTGCAGAAAATAATTTATAATAACTATTTCGGCATGAATGTATTTTTCTTTTTGTACTTTTCAAAATAATTAATACATTAGGTGAACGTTTATGCATACCGTATCAGATTAAACTGTTAGAAATTAACTTTTAAAAACTCTTTTATAACCTTATTTTCTTTTTTATTATTACATTGAACCTTGAAGGAAAAAGAATATTCTGTATGTTCAGTTATATGTATGCAATAGTAATGGTATTTGTATTAAATCTATCATAATTTAACGTGATAATTGTCAATAAATAATCGATGGCGCAGAGTTAACCGTTTCGGTTAAATTAACCGATAAAATAAATTCAAACAATTAACCGATCGAATTAAATTAACCGACAACGATTAGACCGTTTTTTTAATCGATCAAACATTTTCAGAATTCTGGGCGGTTTTTAATCGAACTTCGGTTTGATTAAAAACCGGTTAAAAGTTGACGGTCACCGGTTAAACATTTTTCTCGGTTATTTACAGCCCTAGGTAAGATAACGCCACCAATGTTAAAAAAAATCCCTCACACAAAAATTATGAAAAAAAATTAAAATGTTCTCCTCTACATCCCCTATCAGTAGCTGAAATATCAGGTATACAAATACGATCTAGTTTTTGAGTTATGAATTTTTAAAGTTGACTACTTTAACATGCAGGAAGTTCCATTTCTCCATGTTAAAGTAGTCAACTTTAAAAATTCATAACTCAAAAACTAGATCGTATTTGTATACCTGATATTTTAGGTAGTGATAGGGGGTTTAGAGGAGAACATTTTAAATTTTTTTCAGAATTTTTGTGTAAGGGATTTTTTTTAATATTGGTGGCGTTATCTCACCCTTGTAATTTTTCTCTTCATTTTTATGATTTTATTTTTCTCAACTGTATGTTATAAATTTTAAATAATATGCATGCAAAAATTTCCGGATTTTATTGTTTCATTAAATTGCACAAATTAAATTAATCATTTTTATTTGATTTGATTTGTCTATGCTGTGTATGCATTTTATATTTTATAATTAACTATATGGTATTATATTAATTAATAATAATAAAAAAACTTTGATTAAGTGTTCCACAGTGATGCGTGCATGCGATTATTGTGATGTTATAATATATTCTATATTGTATTAATAGTTTTTTCAATGTGCTCGTAATCATGACACTAAAGTACATTTAAATTGGGATGGGGAAAATCAATATATTGCTATAATACTCAAATTTTCATATTTTATAGTAAAAAATGTTTTAAATGTTAATGTTTATTAAAAATTAAATCTATCAAAATTTAAATACCAATAAATATGACAAATGTTCCCCCCCCCCATAATAATAATAATGATAATAAAATAAAAACAACAAAATGTAAAAATAAAACTGAATACGTATAGTAAAACTTTTTTCCACATGAAAGTTCATGCACACACACACGTTGGGAGGAGGGAAGATGTTGCGTGCCACTCGCGCACGAGGGAGGCTGAAGGATAATTATATACCAGCCCAGCGGCCCAAGGGATGTTCTTCAAGACACAAAGAGATGCAGATTTGTAATTTGAGGGAGATTTTAATAAGCAAAGCAAATCATCCGGTCTATATATATTCGCAAAAAAGTTAAGTACCACCACGCTTCCATATAGACTGCGTGGTATCACCAACAAACAAAGCAGGGGCATGCAGGTACATGCGAATCTATTTAAGGAGGAGGGTAAGGCTGCCCCTGAAATTTAAATGAGCACGATTAAATTATTTATGTTTAAAAAAGAACCAAAAAATCTCCAGCAGACATGAATGTAAAAGGAAAAGATATAAAATTACTGTGATATAGAATGATGGTGGATTATATTGATCGTTGGGCAAATTGGCGTTACTTGCATGAATAGAGCAAAGTAATGGCCCTGCCTGCCTGCCTGACTGCTGGCTGGCAGTTATGCAGTGAGAGTTGGCCCGCCTTGCCAGGCCAGGCAGCAGGCTTGCTGCAGTGCGGGTGGACTACTCGCGGCGGAACAATGGAATCACTTGCCCCTTGAAGCATGGGCCGTGCCATGCGGGCTCGCCTAATCACCAGGCGAGCTCAATCCAGCTCTCTCTCTCTCTTTCTCTCTCGTTCACTATATATACGTACCCTATTACATTCGCTCTAGCAAGCTTCAATCTCTCTTACATATTATACTTTATACGCAGAATTTAAGCCAAAGTTAAATAAAGATATTTCATGAATTAATGAAATAAAATTAAGCTTATATATAAAGACAAAAGGAACAACCAAAATTTAGAACAATGAATCTAGGAATATTTACTTTATAATAATCCTTTAGCTCGCGAAAATACGACATTAATTAAATGCCTCACACTATACGTGATTTAATTTCAATGTATAGAGAATAAATCAAGTTTTAATATATAATACTGGACTGAAACAACTTTAAATTATTATCTTCTGTAGCAATGCAATATATGCTTTTTAAATTTACATTATTGAAATATTTTGCTTTCAAATTGGAAAATAAAAATATATTTGAATTATACTAAATTAAGCATTGCAACTAGTGCATTTACAATACAAATATATATATATATATACATTATCCATAAAGTTATTTGCCAACTTTGCAAACTACGCGCGTGCTGATAAAAACTGAAATAAAGATTCAAAAGATTGATTGTTGTATAAAATCTTTAATTAAATTAAACTTTATTCATAAATTATTGTTTTTAAGTTAAAAAAATTAACTTAAATTGTGATTGTCGCTTTTAATGTAAATAAATATGAAGAGCCCGGTATGGACTGAGAATTCTCATGCATCAGAAACCTCACGGTATGGACTGAGAATTCTCATGCATCAGAAACCTCATTAATTCACGAGGATGATGAAGCAATATGCTGCTACTTCCAATTGAAATTTAATTTGATACCACGAGGTAAGTTGACACGGCTACATGCACTGAGACGAAAGTTGCATCTGCTCATTGTCTTATCATTAGCAAGAGTTTGTTGGTGTGGTGTGATGACAGCAGAGCGCGCGCCGGTCGCCGAGGGGAACTCCGCGGTGTAGCAGAGGCGGCGGCGCAGACCCCGCTCAGTCAGTGTGAGCGAGTGCGGCGTGAAGGTGGCTCCGGGGAGGAGCACGATTACACGATATACCACAAGCAAGTAGCAGGCCTCTAAAGGTGCAGTGTCTATACTCAGTAATAGAAGTGTTCCAGTGTTAAGTGACGACGCAAAATAGCCCCAACAGCCACTGGGGGCTGAGAATGAGGGACACCGGGGAACATTAGGGACTCAACGGAATCGTACTCACACTGGAGCGCAAACGGCCGTCGAGGCCAAGAGCGCCATGCACTCCAATCCTCCGTGGTGCGGTGACGTGCCAGCCGCTCGCGCACCGGCTGCAGTGGCAGCAGCAGCAGCCTCTGCGGAGGCGCGGGGTAGGACGCGGGCCGTACGATCGCCTCGCTCGGAGTTTGTCTCGGCCGCGGTGCTGCAGTGCTGGAGGCGGCGCTGACCATTCACCTCAGGTCATGCGCTGCCCATCAGCCCTGGCTGCCCTGCTGATTCTCGCGACCGCCGTCCTAGCTTCGGCAGCCGCAACCGCAGGTAAGCACCACTCTCACTTATCAACACAAGTCGATCGATTGTTGACCCCAAAACTTCATATTTCGACTGGTATCAATTCTCGTATTCCACCCGGCTTCTCTCTCTCTCTCTTAGCCCGCCTGTATACGCGGTGCGGCTGACGGCTGACCACTAAACGGATTTTCTTTGGCTGCCACGCTGAAACTCAATTAGTGTAGAAGGGAGAGAGGAAGACACCTTGTGGTAGTAAGCACTGGTTACAATCTCAGTAATCCATCCTCTTTAAACTGGCGGCTCTCGAGCTGCGGGGGTGTGGGGAGCGTGCGTGACCTAGCTATGGGGCAGCGTGCACCGCCGAGGGGTGAGCCGATGGAGAACAATTTGAGCTGGAGAAGCTGCGATACTACCGGGAGCATACAAACCTAATTTAGTCGCTTGTTCAGAATACCTGTCACTTTGTAATCAGATAAGCTTAACTAACATAATAATGGATTAATTGTTTATAAAAATATTATAGTTTGTGATATTTCATGCCATATATTAAAACAATACAATATTTTGCTTCGAATCTGGAATTGATTGATCTCGATTAATCAAGTAATAAAATGACACAAATTTGACAAAATTACTAAATAAAAAATTTATTATGTATAAAAATAAAAAAATAATGATGAAATTGTTTCGAGAGATTTCGTTTGTCAGTTATTGACCTCGTCACAGCTTGTGAACCACCGCCACATGCCGTGATGACGTGACACTTGGCGAACGAGTGTACGTGTCCAAGCTCGGGACGCTGGCTGAGGGTGCCGCTGACCCACCCGGTGGGCCCCGCAGCCATGTGAGCGCGAGCGTCGACGTCCCGAGGACGGACCAAGCAGGCAGCGCGGCGACGCCTCGGAGAGAGACGAAGGAGCGGCCGGGCCAGAAATACGCACGTCGCGCTGCCGTGTCATGTCAGTGGCGCGAAGCGGCCACCACGCCATATCTATTTCGAGCCGCTACTACAGTAAAACCAGACAGACGATAGAGCTGCTCACTAGATTCTTATTTATTTATTGTGTCGTCCACAGTGAGGTACGCCAAACATGCAGACTCATTCACATAAACTTCCCTATATATATTATACTGTTTAGAAAAACGTTCACTTTTTGCAGAAGCGCAGTTCAACGATCCACCTTTTTCTCCCTCTTTTTTTTTTTTTTTTTTTTTAAATATATATTTCTCCAAAAAAATATTGCATGTGGAATTATTATACTATCATTACAATATGATCTGTAAATTTATATTAAAATCTATTTAAATTGAAAAAGTAATATAAGGTTAATTATATTTTTTTTAATATTATAATTAATTTTGCAAAATTTTGTTAGCAAAATTTGTTGTATTTTCATTAATGCTCAATAATTTACTAATAATGTTTTCACCAGGCCTTACAATATTTACTCACCAAAATAATGCATTAAATTGGATTAAAAAAATTTAAATTTGTATATAATTTGAATAAGATTAATAACATTACATAATTAACCCTGCTATAAAATTAATTGCTACTTCATGGTAGATTTAATTCAATTTATTATTATAAAGTATGTATATTGCATTCTATTTTATTGTTAAGACTACTTAAGACAATACAATTTTTAATGAAGTACCGTACCGTCTTTTCCTGCACAAAGATTTTTCACTATTATAATACGATTGAAGATTTTCTTTTGACATATGTTTCTTTTTGACATTATACATTATGACAGTACTGGTGCACGATTGTGACAAAGCGAGGAGAAGGGGGTGAGATCATGACCTGGCCACGGTTAATTGGTCCAGCAGTGCAGCAGGAGCAGCAGCACACAAGGGAGGGGGTGGAAGAGGAGGGATGCTAGCCGCCGCTGCGGCATCACTGCAGAGTTGGCCGCGCCGCCACGATCAGACCACCGCTGCTGCCGCCGCCGCCGCGCGACTTGCTGTGCTCGCTTGCTCAGTAGTATCGATCGAGGACCCCGCTCTTCTGGCCCCCCCGCGACCCCCCCTTGCCCGACCCAGCACGTTCAACGGCAGCAGGACCGACCGACCTCCTTCTCGGTCTAGTCAAGAGGTCGTGGTCCCTCAAAAAACTTAAGACCAATTTCACACCCCTATATCTAACACTCAAGAAAAGTTTATTTTTTTCCATCCCTCTTATACCCTTACATTTTACACAGGAAACTATCTACACTGAACAATTTCCTTTTGTCGGTCTCAAGAATTATATATCGCCTTCATTTTCATTATACATTGTACTAAGAACATCGTTATAATAATATTGCCTGAGAGAGGGTATATAATTAATTTATAAAGAATTTATGCTATCATCGATCTAACTCAATTTCTTTGTGAATTTTCTTTATTATTGGATCTCATAGAAGGTTAGAAAGCTGGAAGACACTGAACAGCCCAAAAAGTAAAATAAAATATTTGACATTTGGTATTATCTCCGATATGGAATATATTAAATTTCCTTGTTCCAAACGTTGTAATTTATTAAAAAATAACACTTTTAGAATTTATATGAATTTGTTGCTAACATGCAACGTAAGCAAAATTGTTATTTTTACATGCATGAGAAATGATAAAAATATAATACTTCAATGTTATCGGAATTTGATATATAAATTACGCATTTTGTTTTTATGTATTATACTGATTCCATTGAATTTATACAACAACAAAAAGAGCTTGAAGAATTGATGAACTGCGAGTATTATAGAGGGCGGGAAGAGTCTATTTCTCAGATTCTCACCCTCGTCACGTCAACGCTCTTACAGCGATCTCTGTAGAGAAAGAAAAAGCACTCGTCGGGCGATTGTCCCACCCCGTGGTCAAGTACGTGCGAATCATTTTTCTTGTCGCCTGGCATCATCAATCAAACGAGTGCTGACACGCGGGAGTACTTCTGGAGATTAATTCCAAACAGACAGCTAATTGTTTGAACGGAGCGCTAGCAAGTGGCTACTAAATTTTAAATTAAGTCCGCTTTAAGTAAATGTTAACAAAGTGGTAAGTACTGGAAGTATTTAATTACATTTGTTTTAAGTACACCAGATAATGAAACATAAACATGACAATTTTTGGATTGTAAAGTAAATAAAACATTTAAAATAATTATAATGATGTTTTGTGAATATTATAACATTTATAACTGTTCAAAGAAAGTAAATGTAAGAAGGTATAACTTGGCAAGTATAATATATAATATACTGTATGTAATAGTTTCATATTTACATTATATAGAGAGTAGAATAACGTCATAACCCTTCATTATTTTTGTTAATGAAAAAGAAAAAAAATAAGAAAAAATGCATTGGAAAAATAAAAATTAACTTTTATTTATTAAAAAAACAAATTGCTATGTTTATTTACTTTTATCACTATGCTGCAAATGTATTTAATTATTAAAATATTTATTTTGATATTTATTTCAATTTACAATAACACAATTTATCATTATTATATAATCTCTATTTAATTTTATATTACACTGACACGGAAGAAGACAGTAAAAAAAAAAAGTCCTTGCAATTTTTTTCCTATTACGTTAAAGATCAGTTTTTTTTTCTACAAAGAAAGAGGATAAAAGAATCAATCTCTCTTCTACTACCTTCTAACCCCTTTGATAAGAAATGGGTCCATCACATATATAAGACGTAGAGGAAGGGAAGGGGAGAAAAGGTAGGTTTGAAGAGGTATGGTGGTGTGCAGGCAGCGGGGTTATTGGAACAGTATGTGCTTCACAGCCGACGGCGGGGCTAGCTATTGATTTCCAGCTCCGAGGGGTTGGTGGCTTGGGGTGTTCGCCCGCCCGCCCGCCCGCCTATCGTACTGCACATGACGGGGGGGATGAAGAGGGAAGAGGGAGGGAGGGAGAGAACAGGTGCTCGGGATCTCATCTTGCTAGGAAGACCCTCTAAATTAACCCGACGCAGTACATAGCAGTGACCAGTGGCTCGAGTTGCACGGGTCATGACTCATTCACTCCTTCAACCCCCAGTATTGTTCTTCTCAGGTTCTACTTCTTCCAACTAGCCGTGAAATTAGGTGAAAATGAGAACACTGTTTGCTTGCCTGCTCTAATGTTAACTGACATTTAAGTAAGGGAAATTGGTCGTGTCAAGTATTCAGTATAATAGGGAGGTATTAGTTACCTGTATAAGTGAGCTTTCCTAAATTGTTACTTAATTTAATATTTATACCTTAATTGAAATTAAAAATTATGAAGTATTTTATATAATTATTTCATTTTATTTATTATTTATTTTATGCTTGGAAATGTTGAAACCAAAATTATGCATTGTATCTCTTTGATAATTAAAAGTGCCCTTTGTAGATTAATTAAATTGTTCAAAATATCTAGCGTTCTTTTTATATGAAATTACGTGAAATTTGTAATTTTATTTTTCCATTAAAAATTTGTTTTTTTAACTACACTTTTACATTTCTTTGAACTTTTTATACAAGGCAATTCAAGCGCACTTTGAAGTGATTAATTGGTTAAACAACAAAATTGTTATTTTTTTTTATCCATTGCGTAGATAATTTTTATTCTAATTAAAATAAATATACATAAAAAAATAAATTTCACTGAAAATAATTAAAATATAAAAATAAATTATATATAATATAACGTGTAGAAAGAAAATTAAGTAGGTCTTGAAATATAGAGGAAACAAAAAGTAAGATATTTAAAAATAACTTGAGGAAAACAGCTTCTGGTTTGTGACACGCGCGTTTGGTTGGTCTACAATTGCTTGCATGCTTACGTCGAACAATGTTGAAGCAGTTACGTGTCAGCAGCAGCGTGCGGGTTGTGGGCCACCCACGGAGGAGCGACTAGACAAAGTTATGGCGATTTGGCACGCGTTCTACGAAAGCATCTCTTCTCACACGTGTGTGTCTCGCTAATATAATGACGGGCTGACTGAGGTGGTGACACTTCGCCCCCCTTAGAGTAAACATAACAAGGGGGCGAGAGAGAACGACACAAACTGGCATCTCTCTCCCCCATATATCTTACACCTCGCCTCCCATTACTGCAAGTTATTGCTTCAACAAATCAGCCGACACGCCCCATAATTACACTTTCAGCTCAATTACATGCAAGCAATATAAACAAATAAGAAAATGACGTCATATAATGTTGACTTTCAGATAACACATTATTTTATAACATTTAAAATGACTGTATATATATATATATATATATTATATGGCCATATTATTATAAATAATATGATTTTAGAATTTATGTATAGTTGATGATATTTCTTCATAACATTTCATTATAGTTTTTGCACTTCCTAAGGTTATGGTATAAATTGTAAAAAAAATATATATATATATTTTTTTAATGACTTTTGCAGTATTTTTTATGTCTTTTATCTATAGCTTAACACTAATTTTTATTTTACTACATAGTTTTATTGATAATAATAATAATATATAGTACATATTTTACATTTTTATTGTTTAGTTATAAATTTCTCATAATAAAAAAAGTCATATTCATGCATAGTATATGTTACCATTGTTTTATAGCAACAATCTTGCTGATCATTATTATTATAAAGTAAAAAAAAAAAAACATTAAAAATACTATTAACTTCTTGCAATATTGTTTTACAAAAACAATTTTATTATGAAAAATCTCCTGTTTCATGATATAGGAAGAAATCACTTTTGAGACGCCAGAAAACATACATTATTGTTTAGCAAACTTTTTATTCAAACTTAGAAATAGCTAGAGGGGCAATTTTCTGGTATCAATTCTTGTGTTCTATTCTGGAACATTCTACAGGTAGCACAGGTGATCTTGTTTAATTTTCTAAATTCGAGAAAGTCTTTCGTCCAAAGCTATATAATACTGTACTGCTAATACTTTTTTCAGTTTCAAACATTTTCTTTCAGTCGCGGATTCAGAAGGGAAGGGGAGGGGGAGAGCACTTCAATTTTAGATTTAATATGGGCAATTAATACGCACTTCCCTCATCGTATTTTTTATTATGGTCATCCCATTATTTACTTTTTGAACTGCACCTGTCATTTCTCATTTTATAGAAATGTATAAAAAATTAACAATTTAACATCAATGACTGCAATGACTAAAATTGAATTGCATGCTAGGTAAATATTCAAGTAAGGCATGCAAAAACTTGTCACTTACCTTCCTATACACCCCGCTTATTCTATGTAGGATTTAGTAAAGTGTTAAAAAGTGAAACCGTTTATAACTACATTATTTGAAAAGTATTGTATAAAATTACAATTAAAAACAAAACAAATGCAACTTTAAATAAAAATAATATTAATTTTTAATATACCTTTTTTTCTTACTTGTGACTGTAAAAGGAATACTTGCTGATAAACTTATAAACCAAACTATAGGTTTTCCGCTGTTTGAACTTGAATTGATTGCATGTTAAATTCATAATATATACTTAATCTCGGTGGCCGCGGTGTCACATGCAGTAACTTGGTATATTACTGTGGCTTCCTGCAAGCAGTGCTCGGCGAGCTGCATGCTCGTGTTGTTATGCTGCTCACTGGTTGGGGGGCTGCGGTGAGTTTAAGCCCGGATAATCCGGCCTGGCACCCATACCAGCTCTTGACTCGCCTGGCGCTTAGGCAAACCTTGTGGCTTTCGCGCACGGCGGGTCTGTATAACCAACATATTCTGCAGGGGCACTATGGGCGCCGCTGATTTTCTTTTTATTTAATTTTGTTTTAATAAATGAATTGTATTTTTTCTTCATATAATATTATTAAAATTTATATTACTTAATGCAAAAAGAACACAAGTTAAGTAGTACTAAATATTTGTTATTATTATTTTTTTTTTTTAAAAAATGCATAATTATATATTATATAGTCTAGTGATATTTAAGCTAATTATAAATACAATTTAACAACTAACCTAATTTTAATAATGAGAATTTGAATGAAGTTTTCTGTATAATATCATCCATTATATTATAATCAATTAGATGACTTTATTTGAAGTTTATAGCAGAGATTTTTTTTTTTTTTTTTGCTAATTACCACAAAACAGTGTATATATTTTTGTGTATTCTTCAATTTAGAATAAATTACAAACTAAATTCATAACAAAAACTAAATTAAGAGCAGCTAATTTTTATTTTTTTCCTACTTCGTTAGATTGTAAATTAATCATTTTCTACATCATGGTAATGTTAAAATTGTGTTTTTTGCACAGTTGGAAACGAGAATTTAAGTGCTCGTTACGTTCGCTTGAGATGCAACAATAAGTCATCAAGCTAAGAGGGGAGGGGGTGTCCATTAAAGAGTCGCCGGAGAGGGGAAGATGGAGTGGGTGGGGGGCATTTTTCTTATAGTATAGTCATGGCGAACAAGAGCGTGAGCAGTAGTGGGAGGGGGGGTGATACGTAGGAATGCAATTGTGAATATTGCGACAATAATATCGTGATATATAGGACATAGTACTATTCTAAGAAACATTGAAGCAGAGAAATGAGAAATAAGAACAAAGAAAGAATAAAATTGTTCGCGTGTAGTAACTATCACGCGATTTTATATAATAATTTGCATAATTTACGATGGAAGTAGAACAGAAATCGATCAAACAACCATAATACTACAAAAATTTATTATAATTATTTAAATATTACAATGTAAAGAGAAACAATGATCTTTTATTGAATAAAAGCAGAGTAGAATAAAGACTCTTATATTATTAAGATAGATATATTTTTTTGATCTTTTGTTTGCTAAAAAAAAATAACTTGCGTGTTTAAGACAGATTGGGACCAAACATGACGTTTAGGTAGAAAGGTACGTGGGCGTGGTTCTTTAAAAACTATGAAGTTAGTGAATTAGTTAGTGAAAGAATATGGTGAGAGAGACAGGAAACTCGTGTCTAGCCTCTAGTCTGTGTCTGTTCCACTAAAGTTTCTGCTGCTCCCGGCTCTGACCCAGCTGTGCGAAGTATGAGCAAGGAGTGCATTAGTTCGGTACGCGAGTCGTCAAGCTGCGAGATAGGACGCCGGTGTGTCTGTCTCTCTGCTCGTCGTATGAGCCGTAACCCGGGTAACCCTACCACAACAGTTCGATCCATAGAGACACTCCATGGATACCGCCCCCTTTCACCCCCCCAACCGGGCGTTCATACAACCCTGTCTACTACTACAAATACGATCAATATATTATTAACGTACACACATTATTATACAGTTTTTTTTTTTTTTCGTTTCGTTTGTTATATTATGTACCAGACAAGTAATATCCTTGAACAACTTTATTCTATTGTTAAAATAATTTCTTATTGTTGCTGTGGCTGGAGACTATTTGTCAAGGTACCAATAATTTGTTTATCATTTACTGCTGTAAATTTTTAAAGTATGTTTCATAACAAACTAGAAAATTAGACCAAAAAATTTTATTGTCCAACATACATTACAGATTTTTTTTTTTTTAGTATCTTGTCATTTTTTTGTAAATTTTTTTAAAAGAAGCAAAAACAACAACAAAATATTTAGATTGGTGCAAGAGATGGCATATAATAGAAAACTTTCATGATTTTTTATTGCATATTTGGATTGAAGATCCCTCGATCCTGAGGATGTTAGAGAGTTAAAAAAAATCTAAAAAAAAAAAAATGACAATTCATAACTCGAGATTCTCTCTAGTTGTGAAATAAAAAATATCATGAAGGTTGAATGTGCAACGCTAATTTTTTGCGATTTTCTTTCGATGCCACTTATTTATACTATATAAGTATATAGTATACACTCTTTTTATTATACTAATAAATATAATTGGTCTCAAATGTAATCAAAGCTCCATAATATAATCACATTTTTAATATACACATCAGCTTGTTAGAGAATGAAGTTCAGCACGCTGGCTCGTTGTAACTTGTGGTGGTTTTCCGTTCTAATTTGCATCTCTGGCAGCTGACGTTCGCTCTTGGCTCGCCTTGAAACGTCGCGTAACAAAAAATTGTGTGGGGCATCGTTTGATTAAACCTTCTCTTGATTTTCATCCAACTAATAACAAAAATATATATATTTTTTATCATGCAGTAAAGAAAAATTATTTTGGCTTTCATCCAAACATAAAACGTATTTCATGTGTATTCTATAAGGTTCTATAGTATAAGATTTATTAATTTTTTTATTACAGTTAGCAATCATATTCTTTTATAGCTAGTGTATACAGGTTATAAAAAAATGATAATTATAATATCCTTTATCATACAAGAAAAATGCTTGATAAAATTAAGACTTTGATATTTTTTAAGTATTAATTTGCCATATTATTCACTCTATCTATATTAACGTAAATATATAATACTTTTTGTATAATAGAAAAAAGTACGTGAGTTCTACTATTTGTGAAGAAAACGAAGTCCCCAGCACTATGCTGAGGTTTATTTACCTGAGTCTAGGGAGATAAGTGTTTAGAAGAGGGGAGAGAGAGCTTATCTGTTAGGGCGGCAACCACACTCCCGCGATAGTGCTGGAGCTATATAGAAGCAGCAACGTCGATCTCATTCTCCAACCCCTCTGATTGAATTGTCTCCCCATAGGACTCATTGACGCGGTGATCCCCATTGCGATATACCAGCCAATTTCAACGTTATTAGTGTTAGTGCACACGCACTGACCTAGCTCACCATTTTATTGATACATAAGTTATACGTCAATCCACTATATATATATATATATAGCTTTTTATTAAAGTAACGTATATTTGGAGCTATATTGATATTTATATTTAAAATGTTTTTAATTAAATAAATTTTAATCAAAATATATAGTATATGCACTGTATACATTTACTCATGTTCGATATAATGTTAAGAGTATTAAAAATGATGTTTAATTTTTGTACTGAGAATTTAATTTTAATCAGTTGGTGTAAATGGAACAAATATAATTAAGCAGTTAAATAAAACATTTTTCTAATATTATCTTTGTTAAACTTATTACTCATTGACATTGTATAAAATAATTTGAAATCATTTCATATCAGTAATATGTTATATAGTATCATACATTTATTAGAGTAAAGATTTCCATGTAACATTAACTGATAACGTTTGTCGGTACATTTGAAATAAAATGTCTCTCCACGCATGATTCAAATTGTTTTGTAGGAATTTATAAAAAGAAGGTTTTAATTTCATTTTTATTAATTTTTTCTTGGAATTTTTTATCACATAATCATTAAACTCTTTTACGTAATTTTCTTTTTGTGTTTCGTCTATAATAATTTGAAAAGGTTGCTAGAATTTCAAATCTATCTTTAACAAATGCTGCATGTGTATAAAACAGAAATTAATTTACCTACCTGAGGAAAAAATTTATACCATCAGATTAGTTACAGTGTATTAATTTAATGAATATTAATTATATGGTAAACTACAATACATGTCTGACTCTATATTTTTTAATTATCTCTTCTAAATTTGAATGCTTCTGTTTAAATTTTGGCTAGGAGACTTTATAAAGCAAACTGTCAATGTCTATATAATTACACATTTATAAATTTAGTGAAAAAGGACTGTGTTTGTTCAATGGTTCAATACACCCTCATGTATTTTGTCTGTTTGGACACTCGGAACAATTCCCAGCGACACCAAAGTTTCGTTAACAAAGGAAGGCGCGTCTCTTTGTGTCTGGCTGGAGGGTCGTCACACGAAATGTCACCACTGTAATTAGCCGCTTGTCCATCGACCCTCGCGGCAGTCTTCACGCAATTAGCCCGGCCGTACCATCACGTTACACCACGCACAAACCGTGCTGAATAATTAATGTGCACGTCCACATGAATGAATAATAACATCGGCTTCATGTTCTCCAGCAAAGTTATGATGTTGATTGCGTAATTTTGAAAATTATGTATTTTATTTTGTATTTATGTATTACGTATTTTATGATTGTATTTTTTATTAGAATTATTTTATTATTTTACACTTTCTTTTTTTTTGGAAGGAAGGTCTTGAGAAGGAAAAAGTCGGGTATAGATAAAAAAATATTTGTTTCATCCGACCTATAGTGCTTACAAAAAAAACTGTCTACATATTTTAGTTTCTCAAATGCTTGATTTTTTTGTTTGTTTTTCGTTACCATCAAATTGCAAAGATTACATATAATAATATAATGTGCAAGTGCAGCGTACTGTAACTAACTATAAGTGAATATAGTTGTAGTGTTCACAGAATTTCCTTTACTAGCTCGATCTACATCTGAGTACTATAAAACGAGTATTTATTTGATTCATTAAAATTCAACATTAAAATATTTGTATTTTTATTTTTAACTACTATATCAACATAATTACTTAGCAAACTCATGCACACGAGCTAAATCATCTTACGGTCTCATGAATTACAAATGCACTCTGGTTACTGCAATGTGAGACTGCATGGCTACCGTGCAAGTAGCAGCTCTTCTGCATTGCGACGGTCATGCGATGCTAATTATTATTCGCTGATGTTGCAGCACCGCCCTGGCCGCTTGAGCCACAGGTCGACCTACTCGAGGGACTTCCTCTGCACAACCTGAGCGCTTCTGTACCTGGAGTCAGTCTTGCGCCAGGGCCGCATAGCCTACGACCTGCCATCTACCTTCAAGGTAAGATTTATATAATTAATTTATTAGAATTTTTTATAGATTATTTTAGAATATTTTTTCCATGTTATCAGGATTTAATATTAATATTTAGACTTAAAATTACCAAGCGCAGTCACACACGCTCCACATAATCTTTTACTGATTCTAATCTTTCACCAAGAAGATTGAGAGTTGGAGTCCATCAAGGACAGATGATAACGCGAGGCACCCAGCAAATATAATTTAGGGGAGACATAGGGAGTAGGGGAGGGGGAAATACTTAGAGGTGGGAAGTTTTGATATTTTGTGGAGAAAGGTGATTACGCACGCATGTCGCGGTAAACTTGCATGTAGCTTGGGTTAACCCTCCGGAAATAATAGCGTCTGTCTGGTAATTCTGACCAGCTTATGGTAGAAGTCGTCAGTCAAATAACGGATAATTACACTACAAAAAATATATTACTATTATATAACACCCTTTCATAATTATTATATACTATAATCCATATATATATATATATACTAAATCCATTCAACCTATCTATATAGTTATAGATGTAGGAAACTCAAAGATATTATGCTCTCGAAATATAATTTGTAAACTTGTAGTCAAAATAAAAGTATAGGGGTATATACACAAAATTTTCAAATTTGACAATATTATTAAATCACAACTGATAAAATTTACTATGGGGAAAATATTTTAATTAATTGTTAAATTACTATAATGAATAGTATACCAAAACAATAATGGAGTACCGACCACAAAATTTTTTATTGCAGAAATGGATAGAGGGTGCAAAGTTATGCTACTCTGATTTTTTTTCAGATTTTTTAGGAATCGGGAAGTATTGCTAAAAAGTTTTGGCTAGGTCGGGTTCGAATCCACGTCCCTCTTGGGTCCTATCTTTTATTAAGAGAGGCGGCAAGAGGCGGCACTTTTTCTGTACTTTCAATAATTTTTCAAAAATATTTCCCTGGCTCTAAAATATCTGAAAAAAAAATCAGAGTAGCATAACTTTGCACCCTCTATCCATTTCTGCAATAAAAAATTTTGAGGTCGGTACTCCATTAATAATTATTACAATACAGTGAAAGCTTTCCGCCGATTTTTTTAAAATGTTTATGCAATACTGTAGAATTAGATAGATTGCTATTTTTTTTATTTTATCCAAATAATACGATGCTATAAAAGTTTATAATATTTTTTCATTTTGTTATGGGAACCCTGAAGTAATTTTATTACATTTAGTATTTACAGATGTCTATTCCGGTGTAGCGAACTAAAAAATTGCGACGGCAAAAAAATTGCTTGTAAAAATAAAAGCAAAGTTCTATATAGCTATTTCCTCTTCCTTTTTCGCATTAATATAAGAATTTCAAATGTTGATATAAAAATATAATATATATTTTTTTAACTTCATTTGTATAACTGTCGTAAAATGGTTTGTATTATTTTTTTATATGGAAATAAACTATTCTTTTGTTTCTTTGGTTTGAAAATATTAATATAAAAAGTGAGTTTCACTATATATTTACGAAAATTAAGATATTTGGATATTCTTACTAATATATACGACCAAAAAATAATAAGAAATTAATTTTAAATGTAATAAAAAATAATGATATAACGAACATTGTAAATTTTTTTTGGGAGCGAAGGAGGAACTCCCACTCATATTACAACATAAAAAAAATATCAATAAAGCATCACACACACATTAAGAATTAGTAGTAAAGCCCACCAGTATATTCTATACTAACGAAATATTAACACCAGGAAACAAAAAAATGAATGGTATAATACAGCCGGGTGTGATACGACAGTCATGTTTGTTCCATATTTCCTCCCCCACACTCGTCAGATTTAAATCGTGAAATGTCGGACATATCTCGCATAGGCGATCAGTTTCTGTCACGCACGATACCTCCATTTCCACCACCCCCACAATGTAAATAAAACAGCCAGAACACAATTAAGGCACTGGATCACTCTAATTTCCAGTATACATTTTTTTATATCATTTATGAATCTTGTTTTATGACTAAAAAGAATCAAAACAATTATTTTTAATAGAAATGCATGACATTAAACTAAAATCATGCAGGTAAAATTATGAAAATAAGCAGAAAATAATATATAATATTTCATGCCAGTTTAATTTTTTTTATTATCCATGGATGAAGTCAAGAGATAAGATATAGTAGAGACAAAAAATCAACGATACTAAAACACATTGAAAAAAGTTTTTCTTTGGTAAATTGTTATAAAACAATTCGATTATAAAAAAAAGATAAGTGGAAAACTATCATTAGTTGGAAAGATTCATGCATTATTTCTATTTCATTCAACAAGAAAAAAAACACACAACTTTTATTGATAAAAACATGACTATGATTATAAAATATTGATGATAGTAAAAGTGAGCAAGGGTCGTAGTTTGAAGAGAGGGCCGGCCGGCTACTATAATAATATACTATCTCCTCCGTGCATGGTACGGCGGCGCGCTGCATGGGGAGCACCGGCGACCGGCTTCTCGTGCAGTGTGCAAGTGTGCCAGCCACCCTCGCTACTCGCTGCTAACATCGATTGTTGCCCCCGGTCCATGCGGCAAGCAGCAAGCCAGGCAGACGGGGGAGAGCTATACGAGCAAGTCTTGCTGGGGGGTGGGTGCACCGTAAAATATTCAACATAACGAGCAGAGCAGGTGTGTGCCCAGGGGGATTCTCTACATGTCTGTATCATTCTCTCTCTTCCTGCATCATGGTACTCAACAAATCCCACGTGTTTTATATGCTCCCATCATGCAGTCTCTCACAGTAGTTAATACCTATAGCTCTTTAATTAAATAGGAGTTAAATTTTAGGGTTAAAATTTACTAGACACAAAAGAAATCAAGCTTTTTATTATAGTATTATATGTAAAGTATAACTAATGATTATAATTAATATTCTTTTTGGATTTAAGTAAGTAATCTCTAAAGTCAATTACATAACATTAAAATTCTATATTAATAGCATTTTAATCTAGAGTGAAATATGCGAGGTTTAAAATAGTGTGCTTTATATTAAATCTAATACCACAAAGAAGTCAAAGAAGTAAGACTTTTTATCTTATTAATGTGAATTAATTGCTTAGATTAACCATTAACCGCTATTAGTGTTGTTATTGTGATAATCCCTGGAGAATAGTTTTATAAAAAAAAAAAAGTCATTACGTTTGCTACTATCTGATCTTGGTTCTTATACTAATGAGTCCATGCATATAAATTCAGTATATATACAGTATATATACACACGCTTAGGAACAGAACACAGTGCTAACGATAATCCCAGGCTTTTTCCCTATAGTATATAATGTAATGTACTGTATATATGACAGCATGTTGTCTGATCTCTGCGTCTGATTTCTGCAAAACTCGAGCGTGATATAAGCCTTTCAGACATCACGAACTCTGTACTCCTAATTTTTGTTGGCGTTGCCACGCAGTTTATGAAGGACGACTTGGAATTTTTTTTCGGGGTGGCTCAACTTAAGTACATTTCCTGAATTTGAAAATCTGGTCCCCCTCAAACTGTAGACAAATCAGACAGGGGTAAATTTCATGTTCCGCGAGTTGATCGAGAGTGCAGACAGCGAGAGAGTCACGTCGGAGACACCGGCACGAACTGTCACCAAACTGTCAGCAAATTTATGTTCGCCGGCTTGCACATCAGTTACGCTCTTTTGTCGCAGGCCTAACATAAATAATTAAAGCTACAAAAAAACAATAATTTAATAATTATGTTTCGTGACAGCGTAAATGTTATCGGAACAAAATATATTGACAGCTGTGTCAATAATGATACAACTTAGTATAAAATGTAGGTGTTTCCTGGAAACGATTTATGACGACTGCGTGTATATGTCACTTCAAGGGCCCCGTCTTGTCGACTGAATGGGGACAAAAGCAGCAGGAGTGCCAAGTCAGCTCTTACATATAACGTAATTCAATGAGATTTTGCTCCCTCAGCCTTTGCTGCGAGATCCATAACAAATTCTATTTCCTCGAGCAAGCAAAAAAGTGACAGACTTTATTAACTTTAGTATATTTGATTTTACATTGATATCCATTTGAGAGTTTTTTTATATAAGAAAAAATATTGACAACGATGTCAGATCATTTTTACTTGGCTTTCACAAAATTTGATTGATAAAAAGTGAAGGAAGTCAAGATATTCTTGACATTTCTACTTTTTTATTCATGTTAATATTACATTTATTGCTACACAGTCGTATCGTATCACATTTTTGTGATCAAGTATTTGTTCAAACAAAAAATAACTTTGTAGCTCAGAGAGGAGATAACAATTAAGGCTGCGAGGTTTTTGATAAGTCACATTTTAATTTAGGAAAAAGTGTGCTTCAAGAATAAAATAAGCGTAAAAGAATAAAACATTAAATTTGTTATTATTTTTAATAAAAATTCTTTTAAATTAAATACATTTTAAATTATATTAGTTTTATGGCTTGTGAAAAGTAATTAAATTTTAAGCTATATATTATATTATGCATGTGCTTCTTTTTTCTTTTTATAATTGATTTAATAAATCAAGAAGACTGATCAATGCAATTTTAAAGAAAATATATGAAACCCATAAGAGAAAATGCATTTTGAAGTACCATACAATAGTGTTTAAAGATGCGCATTTATTTCATGATATGCAATAGATTTTCGATATTTAGTATTTATAATTACATGCAATAAGACGCTGTGGAGAAGGGATGAAATTACCTTTCAACTGAGCATGACACAATAAAACTCGACCATTAAAGAACGCTGCTTGGGACAGTGAAAGAGACACATTACAACATTCCCCCAGAGTGTTTGGAAGTAAAGAACGCGAGTTTCTTCAATGTGGGAGTGTCAACATAACTCCAGCAGGGCTCTCTCTCTCTCTCTCTCTCTCTCTCTCTCTCTCTCTCTCTCTTGGGGACAAATAGAGAGAAAATATATTTCCCCGAATGCACGAGGGTCGTGGCTGATAAGTCAGGCTTTGTGTTACTCCGATAGAACCTTCCGCCATGCAGTCTGTATTATGTCCACGATCTTTATGTGTCCCATGCTAAAACTTTTTTTTCCCTTACAATATGTCTGCAACCCGCTTTGCGTGCCTCATTGAAAATCTTTAATTTACTATCTTTATAATAAAGTACTTTTTACGAGACATTTACTATAAAATATTACTCAACCTTTGTCATAACTTCGCACGTTATTCTATTATATAATAATAGATATAATATATATATTATAACAATAGTTTTTTTATCTTATTGCAATTTTTTATATATTAGTTTTTTTCCTAATATGTTTTTCTCATAAAAATACTATAAAATTCAGCAATGAAGATATAACTGATATCGCGTAATGCAATTAATCTTTATCGCTTTATGAAAAACGTAATTTATAAAACTAAATTTATTTTACCAATATCATGCATTTTATATAGAAATTGACACATGCAACTGATAGATTTATATATTGAAGCTAGGTAATTAAGGTTACAAATTTAAAATTAAATTATTGTCAGATAAAAAAGAGCTCTGCCCTGATTACATAAATAACAGAATGCTTATCAGTTGGTATTTACTCTATTTTATTTCACGTTAATGTATTTGTGCCTATTCTTTCCTATACAATAATGGTAAAAAAAATATTACTGACATTTTTGAATTCATATAAGACCGAAAGAATGGATCTACAACAAGACAGCTGACATTTGCGATAAAGGTGAAGTTTGAAGTATAAAAAGAAAACGGTTGTATAGTACACACATTGCAGTACTTGTTTTTTATCGAGCAGTTTCATATAATAATTATATTCATTGCCAAGCGATATCGATTAATGAAAGAAACACTGGCAGTAATTAACTACTTAATATAACATTTCTCTCAAGCTTTATGAAAATAATCAATATTGACTTCACTTTATCAATGACTATTAATTAATTTCCGTGTGCAATTTCCTCGCATGAATGAATTCTATACGAGAGAAAGTTTTCCAATGAAAACATCTGCGGAACAATTATCGTTACTGTCATTTCCTGCTACTATATACATGCAGCTCTCTAGTTTGCCGTGAGGAAAACAAAAGACTATCATTATTGTCATTATGTCATTCAGTGTTGGCCTCAGGTATTGATTGAGTGTTGACGCTCTATACTATATTATTATAGTCACTGTATACCGTCGACAAGAAAGAAAGCAAGGTCGCTATTACATTATTCATAATAAAGCGGAGACAAAATCGATTCTCTTAACACTTCAAAGGTATATAGAAACTAATAATTTCCTGAAATGTTAGTATTAAACTTTTATGAGTTTTTTCTAGCTTTTTCTTCAAAGTGCATCAAATTATAAGTAGTAAGAAGCCTTATATTAGTAGATAGGATTAAAGATTTGTGATGAGCTCATTGAGGTGCGTATTTTGTTGGTCTTCCGATTATAAAAGTCTTTATAAATCGTTTTTGACATTACTGATTAAGATGGTATGTTTTGTAGATTTTTTTCCTGTAGCACGTCTTTTCAGCATGTTATAAAAATTAAATCAATCATTTGTTCATTACGATTTTACGATCGCTTTGTTTTTTAATAATTTACAAAGTAATCTTCTTGTTGAAATAAAAATTTATGTTAAGACTTACCTGATTAGAACATGCAGTTATATTAGATGTTGGAGTTAATCCCGGCCCCTCTCTAAAGAGAAAGGATCACGCACGTATAAAAAATGACCCTCACTCATTCAAAAATTTATGATAACATGCACTTTTATGTCGGGTAAACAATTTGAGCTTGAAGTTTCATTATTTTTCTTTGCGATAATGCAATTAATTTCTCTTCACCAAGTGTAGCTGTTTGTCGATGACGAGCATTTTAACTTCATGAAATTTATTCTTGTAATTTTTAACTTGGTTCAATGGAGTATTGACCTAAGATTTTTTAGTGCCCGGGAACTATTTTAAAAAAATTTGAAAAGACAAGGACAGGCTTCAATTCTTTAATAAAAGGATATGACCTAAAAGAGCGTGCATGAGTTCCAACCAACCTCGGCAAAATTTTTAAGCAATACTTCCTTGCATGCCTCTAAAAAAATCTGAAAAATATCAGAGTACATAAATTTGTTCATTTCAGCAATAAATTTTTTTGAGGTTGCTAATACTCTATTAACTGTATTTTAAAGGTAGCAGAAGAATAACAGGGTATTTACGAAGTTAGAACAGATATTGCAAGGCAATTTCCTGACCTCAACTTTACCGAAAGGTTCCATTGTGTGACACGTGTCGGTCGTGTTGCAGGTGATTTTCGCGAGCTGCGGCTGCAACAGCCCGTGTTCTCGCGCGTGGTGGCGCTGTTGAGACGCAGTCCCGAGTTCACGCTGGCCGTGGCGCTGCGCCAGGACGAGGCCAACTCGGGCACCATCCTCTCCTTCGCGCACGGCTACAACAGGCAAGTAATCTGCAGGCGTCATCACAGAAGAAGCATCAATATCTCCTATTATATCTTATAAAAATGGAAATTTTCTTAAAAAATATTCTTTTTGAGTATATTGATTTTGCCTAGTTTTACGAGTTTTCCGATCGCACACATTTATTTCCAATTTTATTGTGAGTTTGGTTGGTGGTGACAGGTACCTGGAGCTGCAGTCAAGCGGTCGCAAGAACGAGGTACGGCTGCACTACACGCACAGTGGCGCGGTCTTCGTGGAGACGTTTCCGTTCCGGTTGGCGGACGGCGCGTGGCACCGCCTTGCCCTGTGGGTGAGCGGAGCGCAGGTGGAGCTCCTCGTCGACTGCCAGAGATTGTACAGACGCGTGATCCGCGCACCCCCGGACCGCAACTTTACCTCCACCGACTTCTCCTCGTCAACTGGGCCAGACGCGTCAAATGGGGCGGGGGGAGGAGGGGGAGAACTTGCTCTTTGGCTGGGACAGCGAAATAACAAACATTCGCTCTTCAAGGTACGTTTGAAGAAAAAAAAAAAAAAAAAAAAAAATGCGGATATTCGTAAAGCAAATTTTTAAACTTTAAGGTTATTGAACTCGTAACTTAACCTTGTGAAAAATTAAGTCGAAAAGAATCAAATTTTACCACGAAGAAAAAAAAAAAAAAAAAAAATGAAATAACTTGCATGAAACTAGATGATCGTAAAGATTAACAACAAAAATAAAAGGAGAAAGAAAAACTCAGCACTGTGCCATATAATATATAATTGTATATAACAAAATATAGCATGCATGCATATTAACAAGTACATAAATTACTTAAAATATGTAGTTAGATTTTAAATGTAGATACTAAATACGAATTTAAAATATGTTTGATATAATCAATTTGTTACTTTTTTATTACTTTATTACTTGTAATACATACGAGTATTAGACAATTATCTTAATCAATCATTTTAATAAGATATTATTTATTTATTGCATGCATGTAAAATTCAGAATATTTTTGTTGCTGGCACGGCACAACATATTAATGTATACTTTTATGTGTGGGTCGCGTGTACTTGACAGGCTTCTTCGATAATGACCTATATTTTCCTGCACACAATTTCTTTGACTTTACTTCTAGAGAACTAGTGGTGTGAAGCTTGCATGTCCCGGGGTGATAAGTAAAGACAACGTAGGCGGGGGGAGGGGGGTATCTGGGGCACTAACCTCCCGCACCTCTTCAAACTGTGAGCAAAGAATCCCTTTGAAGTTTTTTTTTTTCAATGAGCAACGTGTTAATCTACGCAAAACTATAACAAGGAAAAAAGAAAATGCTCTGCTTTTTTGAACATATTGTAAGGAAAACTTTTAGAAGGGGTACGTTAATTATTGATAATTTAAAGAAAAACCCAAGTTCAACAGCAATTATTATTTCATATCTGATCAATTATAATATTTTTCACGTTTTTGCAGCAAGCTCTCAAGGAAAATTAATGTTTTATAGGTTTTATAACAATATTTGCATGTCCCAAAATTGCGAACGAATTGAAACTGCAACTTGTTAGACACTTTCCATCGGTCTCTCGTGCTCACCATCACCAGGATATTGTTGTTGTGCTGAGCGTGGCGGTGTTACAGGGCGCTCTGCAGGAGGTACGTGTGGTGGCTGGACCGCACGGCTACCTCAGCCAGTGTCCACACCTCGACTCGAGCTGCCCCACGTGCGGTCAGTTCCTTCTGCTCGAGGCCACGGTAGAGCAACTCACCAAGCACCTCCACCACCTCTCGCAGCGGGTGAGTCTGGACACACGGGAAATTTTTCTCACCCAGCTTGTTCGAATCTAACGCATCTCTTTGCGATGGAAATTTGATGGATGTAACCTTATGTATAGTGAGGGGAAATACCTGTATCAAGCAGAAGACAAATGATGGTATAAAGTTTGCCTTGTCCTATAATAATATTTTTCTTAAAATCAAAATAACAAAATTAAGGTCATATATTTATGTTTTTTGTAGTACAATTCAGAAAACTGATTTTTTTGAAGAAAAAAAAATCATTGATCTGGTTTTTATAACTCAATGTTTCTCTGAGGCTTCTCCACAAAATTATAGAGGCCCGACGTTGTGTGAGGAGTTCGTTCTAAATTGTATGTTGGCAGTTGGAAGTTGCCGAGGCGCGCGTCTCCAAAGTAGAAGAGTGCGATTGTCAGAAGTCGTGTCGAGTTAACGGCTCGGTGCATGCGGACGGTGCGACCTGGCAGCGAGACTGCGAGCTCTGCGCATGCGTTGTAAGTACCCTGTGACGTCATTGGTGAACGGTTAGGGTTAGAATCAGGTTGGAAAGGAGATTTATGAGGATAAAATAAATATTGGTACTAATTTCGTGTATTAAATTGTAATAATTCCAGTAATGGCGTATTGCAGCATGCAAAAAAAACACGATTTATTTTTAGCTATTATTGTTTGATTTACAATTATCACATGTTCTATATAATTATTACTTATTAGAAATTGAGCTTCAACAACAATTTTTTTTTGTCTGAATGTGATCAGCGCGGCGAAGTGCAGTGTCGTCCTGTACAATGCCCGCCTATCAGCTGCAAGAACCCGGAAATAGCTCCCGGCGAGTGCTGCCCCAACTGCCTAAGTAAGTTAACACCTAACCCTCCTGGTTTGTGCCCCCGCTGACCACGCGGTGTGTCCGCAGAGCAGTGCTACCTGCTGGGCGTGTTCTATGACCACGGGGAAGCCGTGAACCTACGTCAGTGCGTCGAGTGCGTATGCCGCGACGGAGTGCTGAAATGCAACCGCATCGACCCTTTCACCATGTGCTCACCGCTACCGTGCCCCCCTGAGCAGCAGTTCAGCGTGCCCGGGGTCTGCTGCAAGTTCTGCCCCGGTAAATACAAACTCCTTGGTCAGTCAGACCATGCTCTCAATCACTGCTGTAAAAAAAAGAAGGAAAATTCTATAGAGAGGGGGTCAAACGCGATATAATATACCACCTCCATAATATTAAATTTATCCTATATGCTAAGGGGGGGGATTCTCCTTGCCTTATGGTCCGACTAGTGGGATAACCAAAAATGATAAAACTGAAGCAATTTGTATTGTTTTCTAATTTCTACCAATTTTAAGATATCTAATTTTTTAGATCAAGTTCTCTAGTTATAAAATTACTGAAAATTACGTAACTTCTTCAGAACAAGGTAAATCAAAGCATTCATTTAACTACACGTGTTAATACTTGTTTTATTGAGTTGTCTTAACATAATAATTTTGAACATGAGCAGCTACAGTACATATTAAAAAAAGTACACTAACTTCACAAATAACAGGAACACAAAGTTTGGAAAAGACACATTTAAAATAATGTATGTACCATGTATAGTTATCAAAGTTTTCCTACCATATTGAATACTCAGTAGTTGTTTTACATTCAGGTTATTGACAATTTGTACATAACAAACTGGACACAAACTCGATCAATTACATTCAATTAGTTCGTTCACCCATGTTAGTATTAATTATCACAGAATGAAAGGGGTAATCACATAAACAACGACGCACTCCATTAACAGCAAGGTAATTTGTATCCATCCTACTGTAATAACATTTGTTATCAACAATTAAACTAGCGCACTGTGTATAATATGGTGGACATTGCATTCTCTCTGATGGATCATAAAACATAAGATTGTAATACAATTTTTACCGTTTTTTTATCTGTTTTTTTCGTTTGTTCGTTGCATGTTTATATCCAATCTAACTACATTAAAATAATATACAACAAAAATCAATATTTTTTTTATATGAATAATTATAATAAGAATAAAAATGTCAAATTATTTTATGTATGAAAGCTTTTTTCCCCCACTTTTACAAACGTGCTTTCATAACTTTATATCATTATCTATAAAAATCTAATACGTTTATCATTCATAGAATTAATTTCATGACATCCAAACGAGATTTATTTCCATTTCGTGTTTTAGTCAGTACTTTTTTTATTCTATAATGATAAAAATATTATTTACATTTAATACATTTTTGTGTGATGGCCTTAATCACAGCTAAATTGATGACATTATTCATTTTGATTTTTGAGATTTTTTAAATTTTTTTTTATTATTATTATTATTTTTTTTTTTTTTGTATTCTGACTAGATGGCGAAATAGCAAGAAACAATCTCTTATTAATATAATTAATTTTATGGCAGTTTGGTTTTTACCCAAAGAATAATAAAAAAAAATATATACATTAAAAGTTCTTTAAATTTGTTTTAATTTTTATTGCTGTGCACGTTTATGTATAACGCAAGCTATTAGCAAAATCAGAAAAATGGTATTTGACGCGAGTCTTATGGCATCGTATTTTTTCTTAACGCTGCTAACGCCCATTTCATCTATTTTAACGGTGACATTTATTATTTGATTAAATAGCTCTATATGACGCACATTGGGCATTTAAAAAAAATAATATTACGAACTTACGTCATCGGAATTTTTTAATAGGTCATTTCGTGTCGACTAGGGATTGTGTTCATTAAGTATAGATTGAAAGCATTAATTAGGAGGACATGGGGAGTGGGGGATGCTAGAGAAGGTAGGGGGGGTATAAAATAATAAAATAAAAGGGGTAATTTTCATGGTAAATTCAATATTTTGGGGAGAGGTTGAACCTCCATTCCACCCCTACATGCACACCTTGAATTTATTTATTAATAATTCAAAATAAATAAATAATTGTTGTAACAGATTTATCATTTAACCCAGTGCATTTAACTATAACATGTATGAGTTTTGATGTTTTTTGTTTGCGCGACTGCATGACTAACGCCCTCCAAAACTAACTAATTTGCCTTGCTGACACGACCACCAGGGGTGGACTACTGCGCCAAGGGACACATTTGCCATGCTAACGCCACGTGCTTGAATTTACAAACCACCTACTCCTGCCAGTGCAACGTCGGCTTCCAGGGAGATGGACACCTTTGCTCAGGTACGTATCACATGGAGAACAACAATGTCGTATATATTGTTGTGTGTCACCCTGTCAGGGTGGAGGAAAAAGAAACAAGTCCACTAAAATGAATGAAAATTAGGTCTCCATTAAAAAATCCAAGTTTTGAACATATATTTTTATAATTGTACATTTTAAATCTCTAGACATTACATAAAACTTATCTCAATAACTTGTCACTTGTTATATAATATAATTAGGTAAATAGACTTTCATGGCTGTGCCAAAATCTACATCAATACTTTAAAATATTTCAATTTTTTGTTCATTGCTTTCTCCCATGCAAATTCCAAATTGAAGAAAAATACATTTAAACTTAGTATTTTTTATTAAAATATTTTTAACATAGCATAAATCTGAAGTAAAATAAATAATTTTACATATTTACAATTCTTATAGTTATAGTTCTAGCTCATTATAGACTTCGTAGTACACAAAAGTAGTGCATGCACATCGTTGAGGTGTCATGTAAGAAAATTCCAGTTGATGCCTCACTAGCTAGGATGGCAGTAGACTGCTCTGCAGACTACACAAAGATAAGCTCAAGAAGCCCGCCCGCCACGCTACTCCTCCTCTAGTTACACCCTAGTGTCCACGTGCTCGTCTTGTGCTCGTCTCTTGGAGTGTCGTCTGCCCAGCAACAGAGAGAGCGAGAGTCACAAAGCATTGTTTATAAATCAAAGTGCAGAGAAAGTAGTTAAATATGATATTTGCCAAAGCATAAAACACGTCGAGTATAACGATTAAAATTAATGTTTTGACACATGATATTATACTTGGAGTGATGTTACTTTTATTTTCTCTCTTACAAAGTCGTTCTTTTTAACGACTGTATGGCGCTGTAGAAATTATGATAACAATATTAAAACTCGCGCGGTTGTTTCTAAAATAAATTTTATGTATAATTAAATTGTGATGATTTATTTTATTTGCTTTCTGGGTGGGTTTTTTTTAAGTTCAAATTGCTAATAAATTGTGTTACTTGACTTAGTTGACGTCAAAGTGTGTTGACCTCGTCAATATATAAATATATACGGAGTCTTTTTCGCAACATCCTTTGTTTGTTTGTTTTTACTCTGCATCCGGAATTAACTTGCAAATATTGAAAATAAATATTACAAGTTGTTGATGTAGGCGAGTATTCTCTTTGTTTAAAAAAAATCATATATATAATAATCACGGGAAAAAAGTAAACATTTCTATTGCTGGACGTGATTAAGATAACTAGTTTTTCTCACTACTAACTACTAACCTGACTAATGTGGCTATAAAGTCTGATTAGGTTGACACTAACCGTTGTTATTTAAAAAGCATTCTACTACAAACTTTTACTTTACCTTTATGCGTGCTATAAAACACAGGGTACATTACATGATAACATGACATCAAACTACATCGATCGTTGACTTTGGCCTGTTTTGATTAATCATATTTGCTCTCCAGCAGATTAGCACGGTGAAATCTGCCTCCAACCAGTACAACATACTGCTTGAATCTCGTTTAATTTGTCGTGTGTTGTCCACAGACGTGGACGAGTGCCGCGAGGAGGGCGGTCTCACGGGCCATCACTGCCGCAGCAACACCCGCTGCCGCAACACGCCCGGCTCGTACACGTGTGAGTGTCTGCCTGGCTTCCGACGTGTCGACCGCTTCAACTGTGCCGAACATGACGAGTGTCGCAGTGGAGAACACGCGTGCCACGCCTTCGCGCAGTGCCTCAACACTCAGGGTAGCTACCACTGTCACTGCCTACCTGGCTACAAAGGAGATGGCTTCGACTGCAGCCGTGAGTATCTCAGAGACTTCAATGCGTGGAATCAATATAATTTTCTTTATTCATTATTTCAAATTTCACTATATATTCTTACTGAAAATTGTCAATTATAAATACTAATTTTAACTATGAAAGGAGAGCTTATAAAATAAAATGCTTTCTCATGATTCTAAAACGTTCGTATATTACAAAGTTCTGTAAATAAAACATAGTATTTTAATTTAATAAATGCCAACATCTTCATATAATAAATATTATTTATATTTTATAATAAGAAAAAGGGTAATGAATTTAGAATTTAGACATATTGACGTCCTGCATAAACTGTTTCAGCTGAGTGCAACCAGACGTGTCAGAACGGCGGGAAGTGCGTGGCGCCGGGCCAGTGTTCGTGCCGGCGCGGGAACGCGGGTGCCAGCTGCGAGCAGGACGTGGACGAGTGCGCGCTGGGCGTGGCCGCGTGCCACGCCTCCTCCACGTGCGTCAACATGCCGGGATGGTACTACTGCGCATGCCTACCGGGATTCCGCAGCGCCTCACACGACAACAGTCAAGGCGCGCTTTGCAGAGGTCAGTGACCTTCAAGATGACCTCGTGACCTTGAGTGAACTTTTTTTACCTTGCAGACGTGGATGAATGTGCTGAGGGCAGTCAGACGTGCCACCCAAGCGCGCGGTGCGTCAACACTGAGGGTGGCTTCGAATGTTCGTGTGAGGGCCAGGGAGTCGACTGTTCGCTCAGTAAGTATATATATAGCAACATTCGGACTAATAACTAGACTGACGTTTATTAGTTGCCGTGTAAAAAAGTAAGGGCTTAATTACACGATACAATTTTAGATACAATTTTTCCTTACAAGAAAATTTCTTTTCCATACAAGCAAATGGAGAGTAAGTTTTCTTGCAAGGAAAAATTGTATAAAATATATAGAAAAATTGTACCGTGTAATACCGGCGACTTCAGTGCTCATCTTTGATTCCTTTGATATTCAAAAAATTATAATTATCTTTTCTTTGTTGCTATAGCATTAATTATTTTCTGCTCTATCAATTTATCTTACTGTGAGGTAATTCAATATATTTTTTATTGCTCTGTCAAGTTTTGTAAACAAAAAATTAATTACATAATCCGAGATACTTGTTTTAAAGGCAACAACATTTAATATGAAGATTCGAGAATTCTATATTAAAACTAACTCCCTACCATCATATTATATATTTTGCTACAAATTTGCTTATTCATACAATGATCTCATGTATTCCTGTTATTTTATGAATCCTTCTACGACATCTTTAAAAATTCTACAGTTAAATAATTATCCATAGTGTTTTAATCCAGCTGTAGTACTTGCCTGTCATTACTGACAGAGTCGAGGTATATATTTTAAAAGTTTTGAACCAATAATAAACATTGCTGCCATCTATTATATTGATGAAGCCAGCCAGAGTGAACTGCAGAGTGAATGACAACTGATAATTGTAATACATTAGAGAGAATCACTGTGTGTGCCTGTGCTCTGATGGCCTCTCCACGTGTCTCAGGCTGCATGTACCGCGGGGTTGAAGTCGCGGACGGCGGACAGGTGAGCGGACCGGCGGAGTGTCAGCAGTGCTCGTGCCGTGCAGGCCGCGTGACGTGCGACAGTCCGGTGTGCGACTGCGAGGCCCCCGGCTTGCGACTCGAGTGCTGCCCGCAATGCGATACCACGTCTCAATGTCGCCACCAGGAGCTGCACCACGTCGTCTTCCACTCGGGCGATCGTTGGATCTACCAGTGCCAGACCTGCGAGTGCCTCGTGAGTACCGACCACCGTCACTTGCAGTGAGAGAAGCAATAAAAAGCTTGCAATTCAGGATGTACCATCTTCCGATTGGTTCTCACAAAGCGGGTGTTTCACCACCTTTTTACCTTCCATGGTTTTCAAATATAATGATAGAATGATAATGATAGATGCGCTTTTCCACTATGTGGTTCCCCTGGCTTTGGACCATTGCACTTCCGGTTCATTGACAAAAGCTGTAGCGTCCATCCTGGCTGAGGTTTCCACGTTTCCCTCAGCCGCAGGCAAATGCCGGGATGGATTTGCAAGGCCGTGGCCGCCCCCGTTCCGGAAGAGCCCACGAAACGCTCAAGTTAGGGTTTCGGAAGGTTCGGGGTTTCAAAGTAGTATGTAATTAGTAAATAGAAGTACCCAATAGGGTTTGATTAAAATATATATATATATATATATACATGTATATATATATATATATATATATATATATATATATATATATATATATATATATATATGTAATATAGACCGTCTCGTTTGCAGAAACTAATTTCTTAAAATTTTATCTTTTATTCTGTCTTGTATATATGTAAGGTTGCATGCATCTGCATGATGGCAATCACATCTTAACAATCACATTGTTGCTTTATAGTTGCTACATTATTATTGAAGTATTGTATATAATATGAATGTTACTTTTTTGAGAAAAGTATAATTTAAATTTGAAACAAAACTCCAATGCATTACTTTTCTCCTGCAGTAGATATAACTTTAGTAAGTAAACATATATGTTATAAATTTAGACACGTAATCGGAAATTAAATTAAAAATGAAGTAGAAGCTGAAAAGTTTTCCAATATTACTTAGATTACGTACATGGAGATGAATTTTGCGTGCAGGTAATACTCTTTGCTCATACATATTCAATTACTTCAAATCGTTGTTATTTCTCGCGAGAATTGAAGATATTATTAAATCGTCTGCATGAGTATGATTTCGTTTTAGATTTCCACGTTAGCTGGAAGAGAACAATTTTATTCAGTTTTATTTGTTGCGGAAGTGCCGCAGCGAGCACATCGATCCTCCCGCGGTCTCCTCGCGGACCGCCGCCGTCAATACTCTCGCTTTTCTTGCCGCACTGCGATCCACCCGTGGGCCCAATTTCGTCCAAGCAACCCCACTCCTAGACTGAATAATGAATTTTAGACCTCCAACTCGTACAAACAAACCACCGAACGCTTCTTCGTGTCATGTCACGTCAAATTTAAAATATGAGGCATATATAGTCAAAAGACAAATATTTAGAAAATTCAACGTAATTTGGGGGTTGAAGCAGAAAAATTGATAAAATCTTAATCAGAACCAAAATATTTGCTTTTCAGTGACAGTACTTCCATGAAAAATCTTTATTCAATCCTCGTAAGTTGGTAAAAAAAAAAAAAAACATAACAATTAAGCATTATTTTGCTCAGGCGCATATTGTATTTGACTATTTGTTTACAAATTTACACCAACAGTCAGCTGTTTTGAAAAATATCATTAAAGAGTAATCATGATTTCTTCTGCGATCAATATATGTCGGGAAGTCATACGCTCACCGCAGTAAATATAATAAGTAATAAGTAGTATATATCTGATGCTGTCCATGCATGTTTGAATTATTATTTTACATATATTGAAATATTACTGTAGAGGAGTGTAGGGAGAACATATTAATAAAATGATATATTTAATAATTCTTAATTTGTTTTTATATTTTACGGCTATATAATAAATACTAAAGTCTACAAAAATATCACTTGATCGATGCGTATAGTCTCTGTATGATATTCACAACCAACTATATTATTTGTCATTCATATAATATTATTATTCCTCTACCATTATATAAATTTTAGTATCCCCCCTTTCCTTCTTCCCATGAAAATTATAAAGTTGAACTTGATTGGAAAGTTATCAACTATAGCTTACATAAAAATTATTTGAGTTGGAACCAAATTTAGATAATGACGACCGGAATGAGTTGGGTGACGACGGTTCCCCCACTTGTTTCAGCACGGTGAGATCGACTGCTGGCCGGTGGAGTGCCCCCCAGTGGCGTGCTCTCAGCCCGTGCTCAGACCAGGTGACTGCTGTCCACGCTGCGAGGATGACCCGTGTGCTCTCGAGGTGAATGCGTCGAGTGACGCTCTGTCTCAGGGACAGCCGTGCTCGTACGCGGGTCGCCTCATGGCGAGTGGCAGTGAGTGGAGGGAAGCTGCAGCCTCCGCGTACGATAAGTGCACGTCGTGTCGGTGTAAAGTAAGTGAATCTCAGGTAGCCAAAACAAGTAGAACATTGGCTGCCTGATGATTGTTCGTACATCAATATTATATTTATTATATAATGTAGGCTAATATAATACATAAACCTTTATTAATAAATTAAAAAAAAATAGCTTATTGCGTGATGCTCCTTTTAATATGCATTATGATTGAATGTAGCAAATTAATTTAACATTTTTTTTTAAGCGCTCTTAGTTTTTATTTGTGTCCTTTTTTTTAGTATTTTTTTTTTTTTTAGCATGCATACTAATAATATGTTTTAAATACTTAAAACGCTTGTGAGCGCTATAATAATATTAATAACCTACCTAGCAAGGATAAAAAAAACTAATTATTTAATTTTGTTTATTTTTTTGCATTGTTGCGTATTCGTTGTTGCGTGTGAATGTAACAATGGGCTCTCTTTCAGGTGCCGTACTGCGACCGCCTGGTGAGCAATAGCGCGTGTTGTGTGCATCGGTAATCACTTTAACCAGCCCAATCCCCCCCTCAATGTAGAGATCACGTCATCATATCATTCATTGACATCCCATCTGACACTGCGCGCGCCTCTACATTTCTATAACAAAAAACCATGCAGGGGAAATTTTATAAAGAAAAAAAATCTATATGCGGCTACTTTTTCTTTTTTCTTTCTTACAAATTTTTATTTGCATGCTGACTGCACTGTTTTATGTGTGTGTGTGAAAGTGTGTGATCGTCTCATTTTTTTTTTATATAATTATATTTTAGCTCTCGGCTCGTTGATTGTCAGCCTGATCTATGTTTTAGTTGTTATGATGGCATTTTGCAATAATAGGTCGTCATATAGTTTGGATTGTCAGTTTTATTATTAAATGTAGAATGCAAGTATTATTAGTCATGTTTTAGAGATTTTATTTTTTAGTTGATTTAATGTTTCAATATCTCGAGTTTGAGGGCTATTTTTTTTTTTTTTACTATTGTTTTATTGAGAGACGTGATCGATTATAATAATTAACACACTAACACAACTAATTGGGTTTAAATTACGCACTTTTATTACATTATTTCAATGAGAGTAAGGAGGTGGTAATATAATTAAAAATTTTACGATTTTTTTTAATGCAGGTGAAATTCTGCTGATGCCAATAAGAACAAAATTCATGCATTTTAATTGATTTTTTATCTTAATTATTAATTAATGCAGATAAGAACATTTTTAATATACATTTTATTCTTAACCTTTCTTTTTAAAAATTGAATTTCATTAATGGTACAGTAATGATGCTTTTCACATTAAATTTAAAATAAAAGCTCATATTTTTTTAAATTTTATATCATTAACAAATACATTGAAAATGTTCAGAACATTTTTTTTTTTCATGCCACTTCAAAATTATTTTTTAAATGTACCGTTGATATTAAATTTTGATGCACAATGTAAAATAATAACAACAATAAAAAGGTATAATTTATTGCACTTGAGGAAGATTTGGCAACGCTCCACATGAAAAAGGAACGTATATTTTGGTGTCACGTCTTATCAGTGACCAGCTGCTTCATCTCAGCGTTATCACCACCTTACTCTCTCGCGCTCGTCATCCGAGCAGCCACTGGTTGGAATGTTTTTCTGCACCTGCGCCTCTCAAAACTCAGCTTATGGCGGGGAGCCCTTTTCCATAATTACAAATATCTCAATTATAAACCCCTGTAGCGCATCACTTCCATTGCTGCACGTATCTTGCAAGTTGGGTCAAATTATAATAATAACGAAGATTCTTGGTTTTTATCATGAAATTTGAAATTTCAATATTTTCAATTCTATATTTTTTTTTAAACTTCAATTCACCAAGAATCTTTTACATTTTTTTCCTCTCTCTCTCTCTATCACGCACTACACTTTATGCACTTTAAAATTTAATTCCCAATTGTTTTTAATAATAAACGGATTAGTTTAATATACCTTTGCTTGTTTCAGGACGGGCAGCTTTGTTGTAGCTTTGCTGACCAGTGTTCTGGTGCTTCTGATGACGTCACGCGCTCCGCCCCACGCCCCTTTGAGCACCAGCAACGTCGCTTGCTCCTCCGAGGTCTCACAACCCCTATCGTCCCCAGACCCCCAATCGCAGCAGCAGCAGCGCCAAAACCCGATGCGGCAGCGACGGGAAGCTTGTTCACCGCATCGCAAACATTGGCTAGTGCGACGGAGGCGACGCAGGGGACGACGGAGAAAATGGACAGTGTTTTGGGGCCTCGACAAACTAACAATACTAGCTCCAATATATCAAGCTCCCCTTAATGTTATTGATAAGTTAAGTTATTAATGATGATAATTTAAAAAAAAAAATAAAAAAAAATGATGAAGGACTAAAATAAATAATAATGAACGAAAGAAAAAAAATGTTATTATAGAAGGGGTGGATCCTTCATTCCAACAGACTGATTAATATTATTAATATAATATAAAAAAATGACTATAATTATATCACATATAAAAAATAATAATAATATAACATTCCTTTTTTTGCAAAATATTTTTTTGTCCATGCGAATATAAAATAATGCACAATGTGCAAAAAAATGACCCTCTTTTTTTGCAGCACATAATAAAAAACACGAAAGTTAAAAACAATGAAAAAAAAATCACTAACTTCTTTTTTGAGAGATGATACACAGTTTTGACAACACCAATTGTTTTATTTTTTATTATTTCAATGTTGTGCTGATTTTGATGCCATATGCTTCACACAAAGAAAAAAAAAAAAAAGAAACACTGCTTCACAAATCCGAAGTGTCTTCCTTATAAAAAAAATATCAATGTGTTTGAAAATAAAAACCAAATACTATCTTACCCCCAACCAAATAGAATTAAATAAAAATAAATTTCACTTTCCTGATTGAACCCTTTGACTGACAAAGTGCGAAAGTTTCTGATTCTTTAAGAGTGATGATAACGAGAAAAATAAATTTTCCTGGACCTAAAATAATTATACATAACATTAAAAATAAAAAAAAAAAATATGAAAAAAAAATGTACATATGAAAAACAAAATAATATTGATCCTATTTACTGGATCTTTCCTATTTACCTAGAATAGATAGACTCTCCAATAATAGAAAAAAATATGAATAAAAAAATAATAAATACTTTTTTTTTTCTGAAAGACAGCGCAGTGATTATGGTGCAAGCAGAGAACTCGAAGTCCAAATGGACTCTTAAAAAAATAACAAACAAATATATATATTAAAGCAAATAAATAAAATAATTATAATGATTATAAATACACTCAAAACTGCCTAGTGTTTTTTAACTTTTTTCTTCTAAAACAATAACGAGTCGCAAGCGCGCGCGAGTGCTAAAGCAAAATGGTGTGCCATGACTTAGATATGTTCGCGCAGTAGCTCGATCTCTCTAAGTTACGCTAATCAATGTTGATTGAGGAGAATCTATTATGTGGGGCGCCCGGCTAAAGCACAAATTACCCCTTCCAATTTTCCAAAGCTAAATTATCCCAAGTTATTTCAACAAAAATAATAAGTTGTTAATATTTTAAAACTTTCAAAAGTTTTTTTATTATATTTAATATATTTTATACAATATTCTTAAATTCTAAATGTTAATTTTTTTTACTGTTACAAGGAAAGAGGCCTAATTAAAATACAAAAACTACTTTGCAACGAATTTTTCTTACCTCCAATAATTTGACTTGGGATATTTTGACCTTGACGTGACCTTGACCTCGTCGCCGCGTGACCCCTGACCCCTCTCTAGTCCGCAGGGACGCCGCCTGCCGCCCCCGGGGATAAATCCGCTCGGAGAAAACCTGGGGCCTGTATCATATTGTCACTGACTTTGAGCAAACGTTCCTCAACAATGGTCTTCACGTTCATAACTTAACAATAATTCTGCAATCTCACAAATGACAGATCATCATCAGAAGTGCCAGTTTGGACTTAATATTCATAATTCAAATAAAAAAAATGGTTGTTATTACAAGTAAGACCTGTGTGCATTTATTCATAATACAAAATACACCTTCTATAGAAAACTTGTAATTCTGGCTACCTCCTCTTGAAATCTTCATTTGATAGATTGCACCAATGTAAATATTATGTTATTTTTCATGCAAAAAGAAAAAATAACAAAACAAGTTTTAAATTTTAAGATCAATGTTAAGTAATGTTTGTTTCATTATAATAAAAATAATAATAAAAAAAACTTCAGTTTTGCAGACAGTTTCTTGTCCTTCATGTTGTTCGTTTTTTCTGGTAAAAGATTTGATTATCTTTTATAATTAAATTAATATAATATATAACAAAGAAATCAAATCTTTTTTACCATATCGCCTTTGTTGTATAAAGAATGTGTGCCAATTATTATTATAAATAAATTATTGATAGATTACAGTTGTTGTGTCAACTTTTTTTACCTCTATCTTCTCTGATGTGATATAATGATGAAAATATAAACAATAGAAAAGAAAATAATTATGTTATTATAAAAATAAAAATTTTGTATTCTAAAAGGTTTTAGGTGAACAAATAATTATCTTAGCGTTAAATAATTTTTAGTTTAAAGCGTTCACTCAAAATCTCCTTGAAGGTAGGCAATTTAATCTTTTTTTAATTCGTTCTTCGAGAAAGCCAAAATCATCAATTTTTCTGTACTTTGCGGATTATAACGCATGCATTCAACAAATTTTATTTCATTTATTGTATTTTAAACAGCATGAAGAATATTGAAGAACAATTTAAGTATCATATATATGTCATGACCTTATGACAAGGAAAGAGAACCAACTTAGAATTGAACCTTTGAGCGAGCAGCTAAGACTCAGCTTAACTAGAACTTTTTTTGGGATGAGTATATAGAAAATCAAACATGAGAACAGTTTTTGCATGCTGTCCCGATGTACGGTCTTCGCCTCTTGCAGCACCATTATGAATCTTAAGGGTAAGGTAACGCCACCAATGTTAAAAAAAATCCCTCTCACAAAAATTCTGAAAAAAAATTAAAATGTTCTCCTCTACACCCCCTATCAGTAGCTAAAATATCAGGTATACAAATACGATCTAGTTTTTGAGTTATGAATTTTTAAAGTTGACCAATTTAACATGGGAGTTTCATTTCTCCATGTTAAAGTAGTCAACTTTAAAAATTTATAACTCAAAAACTAGATCGTATTTGTATACCTGATATTTTAGGTACTGATAGGGGGTATAGAGGAGAACATTTTAAATTTTTTTCAGAATTTTTGTGAGAGGGATTTTTTTTAACATTGGTGGCGTTACCTTACCCTTAATCTAGATTATACATATATTTAATTTTTAAATAGCGAACGTGTCAAACGTATATTTAGCTGATTATATTGTTTTAAAATTATAATAATTAAGTTACATAAAAATATGGATTTTTAAGCTAATATTTAAAACCTTTTTTTTTTTTTCAAAACTATCTTCAGTTGAAATTTAAAAAATAATCTGCATTATATTATATTTTGCATTCTGGCATAAATTTATTAAAATGCAGTAGAATATTTTCCTTGTAAATGCGTATTTGAATTTAGAAAACTTTTAATAATTAATGCTTTATCAAAACATAGTAAGATTCTATGAAAATTCAATTTAAGTCAAAACCCACATGAATGACATTGTAATATTTTAATATGTTTTTAAAATATATTTTCTAAAATGTGTTTTTGTTGCCTTAAAAACACTTCTTAAATTATTAAACATTAACATATCTTGATACAAATCAGAATGTAATTAATTAAAAAAACTCATTACAATACTTGAGAAAAGCTGATTGTCGATCGTCAAAAGTAATCGGATCAAAAAGTTGTCGAATTTCACGTAGGTTGGTGGGGGAACTTTGACAAGACAAAAACACGCAGGTAAGGATCTTCTCAATTTATTATTACATCGTACTTCTATCTGACAAAGAGCAAGGAGTGTTGCAATCTAGACTTACAACTACCAATTTCATCACAAAACACAACAGAGTTTCTGTATAATAAGAAGAATTAAGTCATGTATATTTTATATAAACTATTTTATATATGATATATAGGTAAGGTTTGATAAGATGTTGAAAATAACACAAATAAGCAGCTCACATAAATAATTCATCAAACACTTCCCAGCCTCTTAATTAATAAACATGTCAAATCAGAATTATATATATGATAGCATTATTTGTAATTAATAATAACATTCAAAGCTTTACATATTTTCCATATTAATTAATGTTTTATTAATACAATATATTATTTTAGTATACGAAACATGTATTGATAGATAAATTTATTAATATTTATTTTAACATTTTTATTATTTCACAAAAAAATTATACTAACAACAATAAAGATAAATTAATGTAGTTTTATTGTTGATCATTCAGTACTCGATGTCAGACAGTGGCGCCGTGTACGGCAGGCGCGGCAAGTAGAGTCGGTACAGTGCTTGTGGTCTAGGTCCCAGAGGCATCACCTAAAGTTTGTACAAATAGTATGTAAAGTCCTCGGAGGGTTGCAGACAAAATGGAGTTACAGTAATTGACTTTTAAACAGGTTATATTATATCCAACATGTGTGAGAAAATTCATATAAAAAATATTTTTGTTAACTAAATTAAGGTAATATTAAATTTTAGAATCTCTAAAAATAGAACATTATAAGATTTTTAACTATTCGAAGTCTGTAAATTCAAATTTAAAAATGAATTTGGAATTTGTCAATTTATGGCTTAAGTTTTTGGTAAAAGGCACACACAGATTTTATACTCATTATATTAAAGTTACGTTACTTATATTATTATGATAGACTAATTGTTTATGTAATCATCATAATTACATATGAATCGTTATAAATTTAAGTCTATAAATGTAAAATTGTATATAATATTGATTCTTAACAAATTACTAATATGTTCTTGTATACCTTTCTCTCATGGTGCGCGCGGTGTCGGTTATCGGTCCCCATCTCGTTCTCCATCTCAGACTCCACTTCGGACTGCTCGGGACTTAGGGTCACATAATGGTCGGTCGTGTCAGGGGTCTCCGCTAGGTCCGCCACCGTTCTGTAACAACACCCCGTGATCAACTTCTAGCAGCTCGGGTACGATTATTATATATCTCTTTTCATATAGGTATTTATGATATCATTTGATATAAGGGTGGTTAGAATATAATATAAAGAGCAAATATTTGTGGATATGAAACAGTATGCCAATCTCAAGATGCTATGCCAATATCTGTCTTTATTTGAGGGTCAAACGGGCCTATAAACCATTTCAATTATTAAGTAAAGGCCAATCAATTTCGTATCTCATGTCAACCTTTTTACCTTTTTCTGACGTGCATACTCTTTCAACGTCAAACTTTTACCAAAAATAGGAGCATGCAGTGTTATTTTGAACCAGATTGTTTGCTGGTAAGAACAGTTAGAGGACTCACCGTTGAGGGTGCATGGAGTGGAGGAAACGAACCGCCGCACCGCCGCCACCCTCGGAGCGCTTGGCTGCAACGCCGCGGCAGATTGGCGCGAACACGAATCTCCTGCACATTTACAATGACATTCATATATAATTAATTGAACCAACAATTTATTTATCAGGATCAAAATTTGAAAAAACATAGTATGGTTTAAAGAAAGCACAGCGTCCTGGAATTTTAAAGGCACTTTGAAAAACATAAAAAAGTCAAGAATCAGTTTAATTCAAAATACAAAGATTTTTGCTAACCACGAAGCATTCACAATGTTATGAATTTAGAATTAAGGAAATTAGGACTATATATTTTAAGACAGTAACAATTTTGTTAATAACTTAATAACAAGTCATGACTAAAATCGATCCGACACTTAAAAAAATATCCAGTCTTAAGACTGCAGTCTTTTCGTTTGCCCCCTATTTTTTTTAGAACACTGCAATTTTTTAAATTTTTAAAATTATTTTACTAAGTTTTGCCAGCCTTATAGTTTATTCCTATAATTACATTAACTGTGATAAATGCCAAATATTACATTAAATTTGATGTCTATTACTGAATATTTAAATACTGATAGGATGAACTTCAAAGGAAATTTTTTTTCCATCAACATTAAACAGCGTAACATCAAAAATAATGCAATATAAATATTATTTGAAGTGGTTCACAAAAGAGCAAATGCCTGATTCTCATTTATTAATAGCGAATAGCAATTAAAATGTTTATTTGCAAATTTGTTATGTCAAACTTATAATTTGTTTCTTAAAATCTTGAAGAACAGTGTATTTATTCTGTAGCGGCCGACAGGGAAACTGTATCCCTGCCATGTGGCTGGTACAATATCATGAAATAAAAAATATTATATATATATATATATATATATATATATATATATATATATATATGAAGATGACATATAGTAAGTTTTTCAACTTACAGACATCGGCAGTATTTTATATAATTTTAAACTTCTACCGTGTTTACACGCCAAGACAAGAAAAGAAAATCTGTCAGAAAATTTAAAAGTCTTCCGAGGTGGGACTCGAACCCACATCTCTCTGTGCAATCGCGGCGGCGAGCGCCTTATCCCCTTAGACCACTCGGTTGACCTTCAAATCTCTGACAAACTCTAAACACGGTAGAAGTTTAAAATTATATATTGGTAGCTTTATTCATATTGCTTTTCACCTACATTAACCCATGCAATATAGAGAATATGAATACCGAGCAGCTAGATTGTGTTTATTACTGTGCGCCTTATTCTTCATAAAAAAAAGAGGGTTACATAATGCAGAAGAGTTTGCAGTGTAATGGCGGGCAGTAAGAAGAAAGCGGGTTGGAAAAGGCGGATTCACCCATAGCCCATGCCATGTATTTACCCAATTACGTGATACATTCGTCTCCCCGGCCTGCCCCTTCCTCCTCTTGCTAATATACGTTTTTGAGCAGAGATAATGAATGGCCATAACATCCAACATCGTATATAGCGAAACGATTTGGATATTTCAACTGTTTGAGAATATACGATACTCTCAAACACGTGACTAGTTTTGACTGTTTTGAGGCGTACGTACATTATGAAAGTCAAGAAAACGTGTTTCCGGCTTGTTGCTTGCATTGAAATCATGTGTTGACCTGGATAGCTTATTATGTTCTTAAGCTCTTCAACCTTTAACTCGCTTTGCTATAAAACGAATCTGAAAAACAGGAAAGCTCCTTTTCAAAGATCCCCCATCGGTGCACGAGTCACAATAAAAACTGCGCGCGCCTTCGAAGTTGCATTGGAAGGTTTGCGCAAAGAAAATTATTATTTTAAATTCACATCTTCGATATCCGTTAAAAATTATTGGTAGTCGCATTAAGGAAAAAAATCTTTTATATATCACAAATTTATACAGTTATATTAAATATATATATTTACAGACAAGATTATTTCTTTCAAATAATGTTACATTGATACAACAAATCTTGCGTTGTTAGCTATTTCTATTTTTATTATTATTATTTTGGTCTAGGAACTATTTTTATAAAGTTTAGAGGGTATTATAGCATTATTTGGTACCTTCTGTTCATTTCTGCAGTGAAAAGCTATCCATTATTATTAAATTTATTATTTAAGAAAACAAATTTACTCAAACTGCTTATTTTTTTAACAACGAAGTTTCAGCTTAATAGATACCTTAATTGATTACACTAGCGGCACTAATTAACCGCATCAGTTAGTAAGAAACCTACTTATCTTTCAATATCGCTAGAGACGTCTTTGGGACAATTGCTTCCTTATATGCTCATTATATATACTTATCTTATTATAGTCTCTGCCATGTATCAGTATTAATGGTGACTTTGGCTTGTATTTTGTTTTTATTATTATTGTCAGTGATTGTGTTTGATAGTGTTAAATAACTTATGTAAATGTGTTTAAGTTTGATGTTTTTATGTTGTATTTTGTCCAATTTTGACTTGAACATATGTTTGTCTTGTACAACCAAAAAGAAGTTCCAAAATAAAAATAAATAAATAAATAAATAAATGTAGTGTAATATAACAAACAAAATTACATTTAATAACATTCATTAGTATAGGAATATAATCATGCATGTATGTCATTTTTAATAAGTATTGAAATGACTATACATAAGTTAGCTTTCATTGCAACTGTATAATTTAATCATTAGATTCAAATTCATGTATTTATAACATTATTTCTATGCATTCTTTTAACTTATAGAATATCCTTGACATAAAATTTTCCATACTTTTATGTATCCTCAAGAACAAAGTAACTTTGCGACACTGGGCATAACGTTTGAGACAAAGAGTCGGTAATGAGCGAATATTTGCTCAGAGATTTGAGAGAGAGCACTCACCGACAGTCGATGCGCTGCTGTGTAGAGGCCGCAATTGCTGCCAGTAGAAGGGCAGTGAGGAGGAATGCTCGAGGGGCACAAGTCATCACGATGCCCATACTTGCTGCTGTGCGGCTGTTGGTCAAAGTAAAGCTGCTAATCAAAGCTATAATATCATCCTAAATAACATTTTCATCAAAAGTTAAATCCATTGAGATTTAAAATAAAATGCTAAATGCTTTAACAACTTTAAAGTAAATTTAATTTTTAATATTATAGAAATATACTATAATCTGTCTTATATTTATTTATTATTTTTAATTCTTTCACTAATATGATTACAAATTACAATATTATCAACAACAAAAAAGGTGAAATGGAACATTTTAGAAGGCACTATTGAGCACCAGTACACATAAAGTGGTAAAATATCCTTTTACTTTGATAGTAACAATAATAATAAAAAAAAAAATAAAAAAAAAAAAAAATCATAAAACAATGTTCCTATAGTTCATAGATAGCTGCAATAAAATAATAAAAAAAAAATTAATTTTTCAAAATTTTAAAGGAAGGGACGTATATTTTAATTCACTTTTTGGACTTTTACCTTTGCAGGTGTTCGATGTAATCCTTCTGTATGTAGTATGTTGCTTTAATCACTTGTTGTTTATAGTGACGTGAACGGACATTAACAGTAAGTGATCATCGCAACATATTACATACAGAAGGATTACATCGAACACCGGCAAAGGTAAAAGCCGAAAAGTGAATTAAAATATGTTCAGTATGAATATACTCTTATTTGCACGAAAAAGCTATTTACTTAAAAATATACCGTGTGTATATGTTGGGATCATAGCGAATGCCTCAATTTGTCTGTTTCACTTGAAGAACTATATAGTTAGATATAAAAAATATTTTTACTTAAAACTTAAAATTCAATAATATAACTAATACAACTTCCTGCATGGTCCACGTGGACTTGATGTTCATTTAGCATATTAATTAACTTAAAGTGCCTTGATGTTCTTTACGAAGCGACTTTAAATATAGTTTTATTTGCCAAATGGATAGGGAAGTGTTTTACTTTATCTTCTCGATGAACGAGCGTTGATGAACACTTGAGTTCACCAAAATCAACTTACGATTTTTTTGCTGGCTTATCACGATACATTAACAACTAATATAATTAATTTAATTAAATAGCTGTATGTGTTACTGCGATCAAAGCGTCATGATCAATTGATCAATCTGACTTTCTTTTATAAAAAAATAATATTATCTACTCTTTATAGTAACCAATACAATTGATACACAAATTAAATATAAATTGAAGATATTATCAATTATTGTTATTTACTGCATGCGTATTTCATAAGTCAAAGTTTCTCAGTGTTTTGTTTACAGTATTATATTTATTTTGTGCAATATAACAACTAAGCAGCTTACTATTTTGTGCTGAGAAGTGAGTTAAAAGTTAACGTATTTGTTTACTTTATAGATGTACAGTATATTATACATTACCACAACATTTTGCTTGTAACCTCAGAATTACACGAGAAATTTATACAGCAGATATAGAAAAATATAGTAACATAATAATCCTTATTTTACATCGTAACATTTCAGCAAATATACAGCATGTTGCAGTAATATTTTTGGATCAGTAAAATAGTTTTATATAAAAACTGATAATAGAATATATTAAATATTTCTTTTTTGTTTCCATTTTGTCACTAATGGTTCATATATTTGTAAGAGATGTTTACACGTGATGTAAATTCTTTTTAATGCAATATTCGTAAAGAAGCCACCTGTATGTACAGGCGTGGATCTAGGGGGGGGGGGGGGGCGACATTTTGGATTTAACATGGGCAATATAGGCATTTCCCCCACTCCAAATTTATTTTTTTTAACATTGGCTTTATGGAGGCAGCCCCGCCGGAATTTTTTTTTGGATCCACGCCTGCGTACATAATACCCCTATTAACTATAAATAAGTTATTTCTTGGAAACAGCTAGGCATTAAATTTATCAATACTATTGCTGTAGTTTCTGCTTTACATCATGCAGGTAAAGTGTGTAAGTGCATTGTAATCTGATAAGTTATGGAATTTATGAGTGTCGTCGTCGGGAATATAAAAATATTATTTTATCGCACTTATCTTCATGAGCCATATGCATGGGTGCGATTCACGAAAAGCAGTTAGCCAAATACAGCTGGTTTCTAACCACTTTTAGCTTAACCACGTTTAACTATACCTGTTTTACGTGTTAAATCACCTAGTTAAACGTGGTTAAGCTAAACGTGGTTGGAAACCTGGCAAAATAGCTACTTCGTAAATCGCGCCCTTGATGTCCACTTCAAGATCTTCTAACAGAAAGCTCTGCTGCTGGGTCTCTTAAGCTTGTATGTATGATAAAAAAAACTAATTATTGTTTACAATTTGTCCTTACAAGAAAACTTCAACTCTATTTTTTGTTTGCTTGGAGATGAAATTTTCTTTTAAGGAAAAATTGTAGACAAAATAGTATAGTGTAATACAGGCTTTAAGCTGTAAAACTATATAATGCTAAATATATAATTATCTTGCTATAATCGTATCATGACGTTTAAGCCAGTACTATAACATGATAATTTTTTCCTAATTATTTCATACAATTTTTCTTTACAAGAAAATTTCAACTCCATTTGCTTGCATGGAGATAACATTTTCTTGTAAGAAAAACTCGTATCATGTGATACAGGCTTTATATTATATATCCCATTTATTTTAGCTATATTTCGCATCCACGCCTAAAAGATACCGAAGGATGAAAAAAAAAAAAAAAAAAAAATCAAAATATATTATTCGTACTCATTTTCTATTTACATTTTTTTCATACAGTTTGGTTTTTAGTGATTTTTTTTTTTTTTTTTACTTACCGTAAATTTAATGTAAATTATGCACCTTTTAATTCCTATTAACGCTTGCATTAAGTACTTATTACATTATAATTTCCTTGTTAAATCACATAATTTTTTCCAGCTATAATAATTTTTATTTCCGTCTGACATTTAAATTATGCACCACTTAATTCATATATGTTTGCATTAAGTATTTATTTTTGACCACTATAACATATGACGTGAATATGTAAACGCACAAATGTATAAAATTCAAAGCTTTGTAGTTTGTTTTTTTTTAATAATTTAAGCTTAGCGTAAATTGTGGCAACAAAATAACTAACAAAAAACAAGCAATCATTCTAAAAATTTCAACAAATTTAACATTCATGAGCATTTTATATACGGTCCATGTACACTAAAATAATTTAAAATTTCCACCCGCTCCACCGTGCTAAATCTTGAGTTTGGGCAACTTATTTAACACCTTATTCAAAAAACGGAATACTTATATAATGTAAAAAGGGCAAAACAAAATCATTTGGTTCGTATGTAGCCCACTCTCTGTTTTAAACAGAACAAGCTGCTTTTAATTTTACAGTGAAAAAATACGACCATTCAGTTTTATATTTTTTGAGTGTATACCAAAGAGAATTTGAAATTTCTTTCGAGAAAAAAAAATAATAAAATGTTCCATGATTTAGCTAAAAGCATATTTATGTAAAGCAGCATACTTTTGATGTTTATTTATTTTATTTTATCCAAATACATATTGCATATATAGGACACAATAAAAAAATGGGGTGGGGATAACTAACAAAGCATCAGGCGACACTATATCACAAATTTATGTTACATGAAGCATAGAGAATCTTCTACGGTGTATCAAAATTTAATTAATAATTTTGTAATAAAATCAATATTAAAGAAGCGTAGAAAATGCAAATAACTTTGTTACGTAAAAGTACTAATTGTTGTTAACAATATATTCTCCTGTAAAAAATTCTTGCTAAATATTAAATTTCTGCTTACATAGGATATATTATATAGTTCTTTATTTCACGAAGGAGACATATTAACTAGAAGAAATCGAGTTTTCTCTCTAAGTACGACTAGTGGCACTAACTCAATGACACTAATATAATATTATAGTGCAGGTTAATTAAAAACCTGGTTAATTTCTGCAGATCTCTCCTTTTTGAATATATTTTTTGCAGACAATAAATTTTAATTTATTTGCCTATCTACTTCACTATAAACTCTGTACGTACAATAGTTTCCTGACTAAATAACATTATAGACGTTTGGGTGTTATAGTTTCCAATTATCATATTGTTCTAAATTCAAATATCAAGCGAGGATACTAGAGGAATTTTGGGTTCATGATTTCTCTTCTCCACCTAAAAAAAAAGGGTGTTTGTTAGGAAGGGGTGGGGCGAGTGACTTACATTACATCATTTCCCTTTCCTTATCAAAACTCAAAACGCTCGAGAAATAACATGGAGAGAGAGGGAGAAGAAAAGGAAGAGAAGAGAGAAATATACCTTTCCCCTCAACAGAAACTGACGGTTAGAAATACCAAAAAGGTGCCTATAAGTTGTCTTGTAGAGGGAAACAAGATTGAAATTATTAATGCAAAAATCGACACCGAAGAACCCAGGAGTACGAGTGCATGGAAATAACGTGAATTCAACATAGTCAAATTTATCAAATCAAATGATGTAGTTTTGTACAAAATTTAAATAATTCATAATGATGGATAAACTAGTTCAACTTACTTGAAGGGTAATGCAATATACGGTACAATAAGATAAGCGAGGAAAAGAGTCCTTCATTCATGATTTCTTTCTGCTGCCAAACAACAAGCACAAATGTTGCCGATTTGTAAATAATAGGCTTACTTTTCACCATCTGACAGTGGGTATACTTTTTTTTTGTTGTTTTTTTTTGCACATTTACGATACAAAATGTATTAATGAATTATTAAATTTTTAATATTAGAGCTTCAATTGATTTACTTTAATTTTGAAAATGAAGTAGTAAAAATTATAAAATTTTTGAATTTCATTATATAATGAAAATGTAAAGTATGTGAATTTTTCAAAGCACTTTAAATATAAAATTTAATGTTTGTCTTTACTTCAATCTTGTGACAAAACTGCATGTTCTTTTCTAATCTCCAACTCTATCTTTTTACAATCAGAGGAATATTTCAATTACATTTTGTAATAATGTATGCAGCTTTTGATTAAGGTTTGCAAACATGTGCTACTGATTTGCATTCTGAAATAGCTCAACTTTGAATGTAGAACAATATATAATCCTCGTGAACTTCCTTTCATGCTATCTTTAGATTCCAGCAATAAAATATTATATTGAACTATCATTTATTAAGTTTTTACTAAAAATAATTTTACAAAATTTATATATAGCATTCAGCTTAAAAATAATATGCTACATTACATCATAAATAAATTTATATATATTTTATAACATATTCTCTTGCTCTTGTTAGCTAATATTGAAAGCTTTATATTATGACAATCCTTAATATTAATTTTACATTATAAATACGATATTCAAGATTAAATTATGATTCAATTACTTTGTTACAAGCTATTTTGCATCTTTGCTGTACGCTTCAGTAGGTAAAGTTGCCCCGGTGAACGCCTGTAACGCTGGGAACTATGCAAGCCCGCCACACTCCCACGCCCAGCAAGTTGCAGACCCGACAGGCGCTAACGAAAATTGATATAGCAACCAAGTTTGCTAGTAAACGGCCAGTCTATTTTTTTAAAAGCAGAGACCAAGTTCCGATCTAGCTGAAAGGACTAGGAAGATATATTTTCAGCTCCATTGTGTGTCACAAACTACAGAAGCCAAACCGTCTCCATAAACTAGACGATTATTTTGAGGCGAGGTTTCTTGATACATTTTTTCCAACGCTATCAATTTATAACTTTTCTATTTAACAAAAAAAAAAAAAAAAATAGCAACATGTTCTTTACTTCATTTTTTTTTTTTACTTTACCAGTTTGTTGTAATTTTATTTTATGGTTAAGAAATCATATAGTTGTAGCAATATCGTAATAGCTTGCCATTGGTCTGTTATATAATTGTAAACTTGTAAGTAAAACTTAAAAAAAAGTACTATATAATATTTTTTAAGTAAAACAAGTATTATTTCCCCTGAGTAATTTTATTGGCTGTTATGAATTTTTTATATGTAATTTTACAGACTGCATAATCAAATACATAAACCATGTTTTTTTTTAATTGAAAATTCAAATTTTCATATATATTATATTTTTAAAGGTATTGATGCATTTTATAAAATATGTCAGCACAAAACGTTAAAACTTCCAGTCTATATTACACATAAATGCCAGTGAATTTAGAAACACCTTTACACTAAATACAATACTTCAGATGTCAAAATTTTACTGTAGTATAAATAATAAAACATTTGTACTGTATTTAACTTGTCAATTTTCATTTTATCTTTTCGTCCACAAATATCAGTTATGAGGGTGTAAAATATTGTTCAATTACTAAACATGGATGTAAATATTTAAAAACAAGCGTTTTTAGCAATGTGATAAAATTTGACAATTAAATTTAAAACAATAAAAATAACTGACGCGCGTGAGTATTGCACAAAAATTAAATAACTATTTTGCAATTTTTATTTAAATAAATTTTAAGTGAGAATTCACAAATCATGTCTTAAAATTCTAATTATATTAAATATTTTAACTAATTTTTGTTTATAGTAAAGTTGCCTAATTTATAAGTATATTATTACACCTACGAGATTAATTATTACATAAAATTATATAGTAATGGCTAATAAATTCAGTGTGTATGTGAATTATGCGAGGAACTTCATTGGATTATGTGGTGACGCTTTTTGCCATTAATTGTTTGTTTTTAATATGATTATTGATTGACTAAATGACTATAATTACTAATTACGTTTTGATTATGCTTTTAATAAATTTTAAACAGGGTGTCCATAAATCCTTTACGGTAGTGAATTTTGCGCCATGGATAAAAACAGGATATGCTTTTGGAGATGTAACGAGTATTTTGTTTATATACAAAATTTTAAACCTAATTTTGCAAGATCAAACACGACGGTAGCAATTAAAAATTGTTCTCAGCTCGTACTGCTTGTGAGATGTTTTTATTTTTGAGACAGTAATCGTGTTACAAAGAATAAAAAGCCTCCTTGCTCGACCACTTAGAAGAAAGTGAAAATTAACACAGAGACCAATAATAGTCAAGATATCACCATGACATTACAGATTTTACTAAAACACGCTCCTTGCAGCTGACAGGTTTAAACTAGGTTTAAAAATACTTAAGTAAAAATGTATCATAAAGATAAACTAAAAAAATAAAAAATTGTTCTAGTGAAATGAATTATCATAAAATAATCTTTGCAAATAATTCAAGGCTTACGTCACAGTCGATCATGTTCCGTACAAAAATCACTTCATTTATAAATGAAAAAATATGAAAGCTCATTCATGCAGATTCTCAATTCTAAATTTTCTCAACTTTAACCAATAAAGGCCAGTATTACACGTTATATTTTTTTAATTTTTTCTACTTATTGTAAACAATATGCGAGGACATTCAAAAAAATTTCATCTTGTATATACAGCGTATAGGAATTATTTTCCTTGCAAGGAAACCAACTATAGATGTTTCATCAACATTAATGTGTTACTCAAATTCCTGTTCAAAATAATACTGTTTTTTAACGCATTTTGATCACTTTTATTTTTTCATTGATTGATTGATTTAGGTTTTGAGGCAAATTGACACATTTTGACCGTGATGTTGTTTGAGCCGTTGAACTGAGATAATATAGTATAATTTTAAGATTTTTTTTGTACAGTTTCATGCAAGTTATAACAAATAAATCTAATTAATTAAAATAATAAGTTTGGTATCGTATCATGCACATCTTGTTTTGTCTTATAAAATAAATCTCAACATGTTTAATATTTGATGAGTAATGACCTAATGACTATAATACAAGTATGAAAATAGAATGGAAAATATTTTATATAATAGTATACCAAATCTTTAAATTTAATTAATCATTATTGGATACAATTTTTATTTGGGAGCAAGGAAATATAACATTTTCAAAGAGAGAAAACAAAATTTATAAATTATGATCAAAATATAATTATAAAAAATTATATTTCAATTAATTGAATTAAGATGCATGTTCAAATTTTAAACTTTTTTTTTTCTTTTTTTCTTATCATGCGAAATTAACATTAATGCCACGGAGTCTTACCTTTGAGGTGTTGAAGTCAGTGACGATGGAGAGAGATAGAGAAGGTGAGAGAGATGTTGAGGGCGCATATCAGCTCGCGTCGTCCCGCGTGGCGTGGAGCGACGACGCGCAGACGTGGCGTGGGTAGAACGATGCGTACAGTACGATGCGCAGAGACGAGATTAGGTCACTATGGTATACCCTCCCCTTTCACTCACAAAATACAACGGTTTATTGTTAACAAACGACAAACTTTACCACAAAAACAAATAATAATCTTTGTGTTTTATTAAATAATTTATCATATTTTACATAAAGAAACTATTATGTAAAGTTCTTAAACTATTAACTAACACATAAATGTATTATAATTTTGAACTCATATACATGAAAATATGATATTGCTATATTGTAGTCTTATAAACAGCCTGCTTTAATTTAACGGCTTGGATAATATAATTATTATTATATATTAAAGTAACCTTATAAACCATGTCAACAAAACTTATTTGTTTTTATTACTATATCTTTTGTTTTTTATTTATATGAAGTAGTCTTACGCAAACGTGGCGTTTTGTCTTGAGTTGCTTGTTAAGAAAATATAAAAGAAGCGAGATGTTATTATTATTATTTTCTGGTCTCCGTTGACGTGGTGACCGTCGCAGGAGGCTAACGAGATTGTTAAGACGTGGGTTGATCGAGCCATTTCCAACAACTCTTCTTATTATTCTAAACAGTATTTGATGACCAATCGAGCCTCTCTCTTGTGAGCCTACTAGCTCTCTCGTGGGACTAGTGGAGAGAATAAAGTCGAGGTAAACGCTCTCGATATGGCCCATGTACACGGTAAAAAAATAACTGACTACTGATTTGTTTTATATATGTATTTTTTTTTATTTCTCAACTAAAATTCCTAAAAAATAATTATGTAGCAGCTGCAGCTTTACATTATTCAAATTGATTCTTAGGAATCATAATACAGTAGTATTGCAAGCAATTCTACAATAAGTGAACATAAATTTTATAAGTTATAATTGTAATGACCGTATTTACATGCAGAAAACAATAGTTTTTATGGTGTAGCACGTCACATTTTTTAAAAAAAATTGAACATTTAGAGCAAAAGTTCAATCTCAGTATTATTTGGAAGGGATGAAGTTTTCTTTTTAAAAGGTTTGGACCGTTTTGGAGATAAAAGTTGCCAAGTTAAATTGTCACCAGTTTAGTTAGCAAGTTCGGCTTCTCCCTCCATCATTTTCCGTACATTTTCTATACATGCGCTCCTATCCTTATTAAGAATATGTTGGCCCTTAGCTTCCTCTTCCAGTTCTTGTATTCACTTCCTCATGAAAGGTTAATAAAATTTATATATATATATATATATATATATATATATATATATATATATATATATATATTATTAAAAAATATATCTCACACGTATTTTTTTTAAGTAAAACAAAGGTTTATTAAGTTGAACTAAAACCAAATGAGTATACAATCATAATGATTAATGCATAAAATGCAACAGTGTTTCACGTGTGGGCCCAAATATTCCTTTAATAAAATGAAACTTTAAATGCATTCAAAACAAAATAATTGCATAATTATATGTTTTTTTCGTTGGTCTCTTCCTTGATACTTCTAAATTCATCAAGGAAATTTAATGTAATATATTTTAAATGTTATTAATAGTTAAGGGGTGAATAATTTTTATGTTAACTTAAAAATTCAGCAGTTATATAAATTATATGACAAATGTGTTAAAAATTGAAGAGTTTATTTTTCATTTTTTTAATATATCGATAATCTCTCATTTCTTGAGAAGAAATAATTGTTGCGTTCCTTAATTTATTTTTATGATAATATTGATATAATTATTTATATATATTATATATATTACTGTAAAATATCATATCATATTTGATAATTTTTGTTGCTAATTTACGTGATATTGTACTTTTATTAAATATTATTCTAGATTCCTACAACACAAGAGTTTGTTATAACTATTTTAGAAATTTTGTAAAGAAACAGTTCTGAAAAATCCATTTATAATTGTGGTAAGTCTCTTTTTAATAAATTACCTGATGATATTAAAAATTGTAAAAAAAAAAAAAAAAAAAAAAAAAACAATTTAAAAGATATTGTATAGAGTTTGTAAAAGACAAGTTTCCTTATAGCAGGTAAATTTTATTATAATAATTAAAAAAATATATATTAATTATACTGTATGTAATAGTGACTGTAATATAGTCGATTAATTTGGTCTAATTGTAATTTATATTTAGTTAATTTTACTGTAGGCATATGCAATATGTAATTATATCTAATATATGATATACATATGTGTGTATTTTATTATTGGTTAATTGAAATCAATAATAAACAAATTAATTATAATTTTGTTATCATTAATGTCAAGGTTATTTTAAATTTATTATGTCAATTTTTAAAATATGTAATCTGCTTTTATAATATGTATATTATTAGCGCAAGCTATAGTAATAAAGAATATATATTTCATTTCATTTACAAATGGTATGTAATATAGATTTTTCAATTGTTTGATCGCGTCATCTAGATGCTTAAAAAAAACATGCTTTATTATTTAATTGAATATATTTATTCAAGATACATATATTATTGTTGTTTTTTTCCTCAAAAATATATAACAAATAATAAAATTATAACTTTTGTGTGTTTATATATATACATTATATTAAGTCTCCTGGAATTTGCGTTTAAAGAAATAGTTTGCATTATTTGAAAGAAGTTTTGTCATATTTCTTATTAACGGATGGTTAGATTTGGGCTTATTGTTACATTTAAATTTTTTTTTTTGACTATTTGGGGGAAAGACGCCGGAGTATTTGTGTTCCGAGTAGAACTCTAATCATGCTGCACCGTGTGTTAGCTTCAGGAGTTTTCCTTATTCTCTTTTTAATCATAAGAAGAAAAAAAAAATCTTTATTATATAGTAAGTCAGTATCTCAGTAACATATAAAAATATTTATGACGTGACTGCAATTTGTGTTATTGTTATAATACGCACGCAGAAAATTTATTGTGAAAAGAAAGGAAACGTCATCGTTGTTATGAATAAGAATTTATATTTCTATATTAATACGTATTGCGTACTGCTCTATTTTTACATTTTCTATTCTTACTCGTATATATACGTACGTAAGTTAATAATACCCTTATTGAATTATACTCACACGGATATTACCACACATGATTTAAAAGACAGTATTATTTTGTAATAAACACGTAAAAAAAATACATTTATAAATAGGATAATTTCGTATTATTGCGTGAACTCTTATAAATATAATATATATGTTTTTTGTGTAAATAGCTCGTTTACTCCCCCGCATAATATATATGCCAGCATTGCCAGCTTAGGCAAGCTATATGATCTAGTTAGTGTATAATATTATTAGTCTTAATTACTCAAATATTAATATACATTTGAATTGATTTCAACATTTGCAGTATAATTATATATTAATTATAAGATATAATTAATTATATTGAAAAATATATAATAGGAATAGGAACAAATCTAATGTGGATCGAGTACCGTCGACTAATATATTATGTTATATTGTTATAAGTAATTATATTATATTATATTTATCTTGACTCTGAGCTAATCATAAAATCCAGACTTCTCTGATTATATCTGATGAATAGTTAATTATATATATATATATATATATATATATATATATATATATATATATATATATATATATATATATATATATATAGGCACCAAAGCCCGAAAAAAATGCGCACACCTAGGTGTGCCCCTTGCGATTTGAGCAAAGCCCGAAATTAACAAATATATCAGGCTTTGCTCATTTAAATTTGCTCATTTCTGGAAGTGCTCGAAAATGGCAAACCCCGAATCGGGAACGACGAGAAGTTTTATTTCGGGCTTTGCTCACTGTTTTGATCATTTCTAGAAGTGCTCAAAGCAAAGTGAAAAACAATAATTGGAAATTGTGCCGTATTATGGCAATAAATAATAAAACAATAAAATATTGTAAATTTAATAATATTTTAATTACATCACTTTTTTAATTAATTGACAAAAATACAAATTTAACATTAGCATAGCGTATATATATTATTTTTTATTAAAACATTTCTTTCTGTATTATTCAAGTCATATACAAAAAATACGATTTTGTCACACTTCTTATTATATTAATATTATATGTTAGTTAATTTAAATAAATTTATTACAGCTCATATATTATATATAAAATCATTTTAACATAATTTATAGAACTTGCTAATAAGCAAAGAGCTCCTCACGATAGTACCAAACCTAGCTACCAATTAAAAAAAATAAGCCTGCAAAATAAATAATTATTATACTGAACTTGATTATTAGCTGATCTTTTTATTATCTGAACTTGACTTATTTTTGTAGGAATTACTATCATAACATTTTAATTTCATCAAATTTTTTTCCTTGCACAACATGTTTTAGATTGAACAACCTTAAATTTCTTGCAGTTGCAAAACACAAAACCTTGCTTTGAATTTGCTAATGCTGCTATATTATACTGATCTGAGAGACTTTCCTTTGTCATGTGTGGTTTCGTCGTCTGAACTTAGAAATTATTCATCTGCAACCTGAAATTCATTGCTAGAGTATAATTGTAATCATACCCTTTAATTAAAAAAAAGGGTAATAATAAAAAAATTAAAAAGTGTCTCTCGATTCAGTCAGTGTGGTAAAATCGAATTTTTTCAATACGACTTTCAGAATAATACAGAAAGAAATGTTTTAATACTTTTAATAAAATAATAAAAAAATACTATACACGCTATTAATGTTAAATTTGTGTTTGAATCACTTAATTAAAAAAGTGATATAATTAAAATATATTATTAAATTTACATTATTTTATTGTTTTATTATTTATTGCTATTTTATAATACAGCACAATTTCCAATTATTATTTTTCATTTTGCTTTGAGCATTTCTAGAAATGATCAAAATATTGAGCAAAGCCCGAAATAAAACTTCCGTCGTCTCGTCGGGGTTTGCTTTTTTCGAGTTGGGCACTTCTAGAAATAGTAGAAATGAGCAAATTTAAATGAGCAAAGTCCGAAATATTTGTTAATTTCGGGCTTAAATTTGCTCAAATCGCTATATAGGGGCAGTGGGGGCCCGGGGCACACCAAGGTGTGCGCATTTTTTTCGGGCTTTATATAGTGCCAACATAAATATATATATGTTATATATAGTTTAATTAAATAAACTTTAGATGTGATGCCATATATGGTATAATAATTAATATATATGAATATAATAATATTGTTTTCTCTCTTTTAATATATTGGTTCGTTCTGTAGGCATAAAAAATTATGAAACAAATTTTTATGTGTTATTGTAAAATCAATCAATTAATATGTAACCAACTATTATGAATTTAAATAGCGAAAGCTAAAATAAAGATTATTTCATTTCATATTTTACATTGTGATGACGGATTATAAATTATGATGTCCGCGCGTGTTAACCTTAAAACGCGTTAAAAAGTATAATAATATATAATTATTATTACAATATCATTATATTATTGGAAAATAATGCGATGGTTCGAGCGTCACAGTGACGATAAAAAATTATCAGATTATAAAAGTCATTCATGCAGATATAACCTGGAATTTTGATTTTTTATTAAATTTTTATCAAGTTTGAATTTTGTGCTTAAATAATGATCAGAAAAAGAAAAGCAGCATGCCGCGCAATCCCAACAGCCAATCAGAGAGCTGACATATTCGAGGGAGCAATCGCTGCATTCGCTGCTGATATTTTGGTCTGCCCGTCTGCCATCCACCAAGCATCTTATATCACGAGGTGTCGAAAATAGAATAGAAATTCAACTATTATCTTCTGTTCAAGGTAATAAACAAGTATTTAACTGTATGATGCACGTAAAAATTTATGAATTCATAGAATGGATATATCTAATAAGAGTTGTTTAAAAAAAATGCCGCTGTGTCATTGCTGAGGCCTTGATGAATCTTTCACAATGGACTCTGCCTACTTATACAAACAGAACTATTCATTTTGATACAACCTAGTTGCTGTATCATATCATACATTACTAACCAGTAAAATTTTGTTTCTAGATGCCTAACATCAAACTCCAGAGCTCCGATGGCGACGTGTTTGAGGTTGATGTCGAAATCGCCAAGTGCTCTGTGACCATCAAGACCATGTTGGAGGATCTTGGTAAATATTGAGAGAAAGAACATGCCCCAAACTGCAAAGTGGTAATCAAACATCAGTATGCATACGTCCATCTATGTAGATATTTTTGCATACTGTATGCATACAGCTGTATATACTAGTATGCATATGCACAGGTATGCCTATATATGCATACTATATTACTGTACTGTAGTATGCATACTGTATATATACTTTTTTAAATCTTTGGATATATATGATATTCTCCAAAGTAAATTTAAGTTTCGGAAATAATTTTGAAAGTGTGCAGTATGCAAGGCATACAGTACAGTTCCGCACTGAATGATAGGGCATTCATATGATACATTTTTTACACTATGAATTTCCACTTGTGATTTACAGTACAGTATGATATATAAGTTTCATGCTGTATGCATACATATTGAACAAGTCTGATTAAATTTACCATGGAATTATGCATATTTATATATAGTGGTTGAATAAATATATTCTATTCTATTCATGCATAAAAAACTGCCCATATAAAATAACTACCGGTATTATGCAAATTTGAGGAAGTCAAATGCTCTTGATTACAAAGAATCTGTTAATTTGTTGTTTTTATCAGTTATAATTGTAATTTTGAAATTTAGACAGTATGCATATCGTTTACAGCACAAATTTTGTAAATAAGTAATTTGACAGCAAGAGATTCACAGCAATCGATGGTGCCACGGCTTATCTGACCAACAGCAAATGACTCAAAGTGGCAAAACGGACTAACGGAAATTGCCGCTCGGTGGCTCAAGTAACTTCATGCAGTGTTGTAGGAATAGCCGTTAGTCATTTTAGCCACTGTGGCAAAATTCTTCTATTCCGTTTTGCCACTTCATGTCATTCACTGTTGGTCAGATTAACCGCTGCACAATCAATATGTATTAATCCAAATATATCATATAACAGGGGTTCAACAATGACTGGAATACTATTAGCTTTCTCTATATCACTGTGGCAGTACACATTTGTCTGATCTACCACTCACAATATATTGTATCAAGATTTTTTTAATACATGTAGAGCCCTCTTTTTTTGTAAAATTGGTAGCTCTATCGATTGGCACATTATACTGTATTGCAATTTATTGCTAATATACTATTAGTGAGTGCTAAAATAAATACAGTAACCAAATTTCATTTCATTGCAGTAGTACAGTATAGCCACATGTACACCTCTGAAGAGCACAAACCCCTTGTGACTTTTTGGAGCTCATGGATATGAGTTACAGGATTCTATGTGCTCCTTTTAAAAGGCTGTTCAAAATGCTGGTGAATTGACTGATAACTTCCGAACATGATTATAGTTAGAGACAAACTTGTCTAGTGTCTAATAAGTCTGTGATTGCAGGCATGGACGAGGACGATGAGGAGGTGGTGCCGCTTCCCAATGTGAACACGCCCATCCTCAAGAAGGTGATCCAGTGGGCGACCTTCCACAAGGATGACCCTCCCCCACCCGAGGATGACGAGAACAAGGAGAAGCGCACTGACGACATCAGCAGCTGGGACGCAGACTTCCTCAAGGTCGACCAGGGAACCCTCTTCGAGCTCATTCTGGTGAGAAACTAGGCTTTGCTGTACATAAATAAGAATACATATCCCAGAATAGAAACGATTATTTATTTTTTTTTCATTCTTTTATAAAATTTTCATAGAGGTCAGGTTTTAGAAATTACAGTATTTAAAGTAGAGTGATCATTTTCGAGGGTGCCGACATGTTGAACTTTTTACAATAAAAAACGTTTTTTGAGACCTCACTCTACATCATACAATTTTTTTTTTTTTTTTCACCACCTCACCGGCATAACTTTCGAGATAATTCAATTTTAAAATCCCATCTGATGCATGTTAAAAAAGTGAAAAATCAGACCATTTTTCACAAAATCGTATTTTGCTTGAAAATGAAGCAGACATGTTGTTCTCAAAAACTTATATTTAGTAACTAGGATTCTTAAGGAATGTTTTTATGTAATAAAAAGGATACCTCACCGGCCATTTCGAATTTTAAACAGGACTGACAAATGTGAGATTCGTCAGTTTTTAAGTTTTTGAATTGTTCCCGCCGACAATGTATCATGTTAAATTGAATTAACAGCACTAGTTTTAGTATTACAATAAAAAACAAATTTTACACTGAACTTATAAATTATATAGATCATGTTAATAAGGAATACGAACGCATTAGACATGAATAAATTTACTGATCAAAAAGATCCAGGTTCCAAACCCGTAAGCGGCAAACTTTTTACATTTTTTTTTTTTTTTTTCCTCTTGCCCCATTGCTAGGAATTTGCCTCCCATAATTAATAAATTGTTTTCATGAAGTTTCGAGCGCTTTTTCACGCCTAATAACGATTTTAAATTTTTGATCACTCCACTTTAACAACAAACTTTAAGTTAGATTTTAACTGATTGTACTGTACATTCTGTTGATCATAAGTGTCAGTGTATCTGAAGAGTATAACCATCAGCTGCTTTGTCACCTGCTATCTACTACACTGCTGTTGGTCACTGCAAAGTAAGCATGCCTTCCTGCTTGCTTGTCCTCTCTCCCTCCCACTGACAAAATTAATCTCAACTTTGAAAGCAATAAACACAACAGCATGAGAGAGCAGTCGGGCAGGCGTACGGGCAAGCAAGCAGGGGAAGGGCATGGTTACATTGTGTGTGATCACAATGTAACAGTGAATTACTGTACTTTAGTATAGGAAGTCAGATCTTCTGCTGTCAATGACTTCTGGTGGAAAAAATCTAATTTGTAAGGCAGACTGTGAGATTTATAAGAATTTCTTAATGAATGGAGTGTTGTTATGTATTTTCTTATTCCTACAAGTATGCTGCTTCTAGTTAAAGAATAACCTAGGTGGGAAAGTACTTCTCTTAAGAAAAAAAAAAAAAAAATGCTATCCTTAGTACATGTACAGTCGTCGCTTAAAAAATTTCCCTTTGCGGCCGTGTTAATCACAGTGCCTTGTAAGAATAACAAGGCTGGTGATTAACAAGGCTGCAAATGGGAAGTTTTCCAAGGCAACGAGTGTATTTTTTATCCCTTTAATGAGGGTTAGTGGGAAAACCAATTCTACTTACTTACCTACAGGTTTGTATTCAATTTAATATAAAAGTTTTAAAGTAAAGTAGAAATAAAATTTGTGACATTATCAACGTTTAAGCTAGAGTAGATTTAGTAAAAATTTGCCTACGAATAGTACTTGAAATTAAAATATTAAAGACGTCATAGACACAGATGTACCATAGTACTGTACTTCAAAAGAATATGTTTAAATTTGAATAGAGTTTTAAATTTTTGCAAAACATGCTGGTCTTCAGGGAGCCGCTATGAAAAGTATGAAAATTATTGAGTGAAGTATGCTTTGATACACATGACCATAATCAACTAACTTGTTGTACAGTTTTTTCTGTTGCTTCTCCTTAAGTAATTTTTGTCAAGGACAGTGGTGTGTGCTGCTTCAGCTAAACATTTTTTTGTGTGTGTGTTTCAGGCTGCCAACTACCTTGACATCAAGGGCCTGCTGGACGTGACGTGCAAGACAGTGGCCAACATGATCAAGGGCAAGACTCCCGAGGAGATCCGTAAGACGTTCAATATCAAGAACGACTTCACAGCTAGCGAGGAAGAGCAGGTGCGCAAGGAGAATGAGTGGTGCGAGGAAAAGTAGGTCCCCCCCCCTCCCTTCCATAAAAATGTAATATTGATAAGGGTCTCATTTTGTATAAGCCTCTAAACACAGCCTCTCATCAAGTACACTACTGCAGGTTGTGATTTTTTGTTGTAAAGGTGCATAAAATAGAGATTTCATCAATCTGTAAAGTTACTTATAGTGCTAGCATCATTTGTCTTTATATTTTGATGTATCTTCTATTTTACCTAATGTAAGCACACAGGTATGTCAGTTTATATCAGTTTACTTGACATAGAGGCTATGTCAGTAGGATGTAACCCATTTGTTGTAAAACTGTTCTTTAAAAAAACACAAAAAAACATTAATATCTCCCCCTTTCCCTCTTTTTTTTTTAAAAGTTGGTGCACATTTTTATTTTTCAGTGATATAAAAATAATACAGTCCAGCCTTTTTTTTTATTTTTAAACTAGTATAAATAAAGCTATTTTTAGTAATACATTCTTGTAAATTTAGATTTATTTGGACAAATTATTCAAATATCACAGCTCAGTAAAAATTTAAAACCTTCTATAGTATCCATTAAAATATGTATTAAAATAATGATAATAAGGTTACAGTTTTATACCTTGTCAAATTTAATTTACAATTATTTATTATGTATAAATTCAGCAGATCGAATGTTAAAGAAATTGTATGCCAGATTTTCTAAAGATTAATAAGATTTTCTAAAGGTCGCATAAAATAATACAAATTATAAATCTTGTATTAATATAAGAATATTGAGAAAAAAATATGTATGAATAATGACAAAAACATTTAAAACTCATAAGTGGTCTTTAAATTACACTGAAAATTTAATTTTTAATGAACAAAACTAAATACTGAATGGAATTAAAATTTAAAAATTTAACAACTAACAATTATTTGCCTATATTATATTAGATATAATTTTAACTTTGAAAATTTAATTAGAAATCAGGTACAAAGTGACTAGCCTTAATTTTCATCTCGTAAAGATTGAAACTTGACTGCTCATTCTATGAATGAGGCTATTATTGGATTGATTCAAGATTTAGACAACTACTGATTAGTCCGCTGTATTTAATGATCCATGAATGCTCATGGGCATAACATGTCAATTTCATTTGCTTTTCACTTTTTTTTTATGTCATAAGAAAATTATTTCTATTTATGTTAAGTAATCTTCATGTACGAATAATAATAAATAACTTTCTGGTTCCTTATATTTATTATTTTTATTTAAAAATTCAGCCTGCTCAAACTTTGCTCCTGCCCTATTTGTGGCTTTGTTTTGCAGATTAAGGAAGTGTAGTGACTTTAAAATATTTTTGTCTGCATGTTTAGACTGATTTACTCATCTTATATCAGCCCAATTTTTTTTAAATTTTCATCTCAATGTCCCTTAGAGCTGATTAGACAGGAGTAAGATTGTTCTATCCGGAGATTAATGTTACCAAACACTAGAAATGATGCACTTTTTAACAGTAACCTTGCTGTTCTCAGGTACATAGTATATAGGTATAGCAAGGAGACCTACTTTTGTACTCTTCATTACAATAAAACCTATATATTATTATAATGCCATGAACAACTTACATGAAAATTTTTTATTGCATTTTTGGATAGAGGACCTCGAGTTATGTATTACCAAATTTTTTCAGATTCTTTTTAAATTTTTAAAACCCTCAAAATCCAGGAGAAAGACTGTGATGTCATATATAGTCATCTATGCAATATCTATGCTTGCGTGTTAAATATATACATAACTCTTACATCACATTGTTTTGTAACATAATTTTAACGGTCTTGGAGGGTTAAAAAAAAAAAAAAAATCGGAAAAGTATTGACAGTAAACAAATTGAAAAATTGAAGTGCTCTATATCAGCCTCTATCCAAATAATTAATAATAAAATTCATAAAGATTGTCCATTATTAATAGCAATAAGATATTTTGAAATGCCTAGGAAAACAAAACTCAAAATGTATCTCGCTGTTTAATTGTGCCATCACGTTCCCAGCTTAATATACATAATATATTTCCTTTTTCCTTATTATAATTAAGCATTCTTATTCATCTGGTCATGTCTACTGTATAATGTTCAGATATCTAAATCCACTTCACCTGAAATTGAGCTTTTGTCAGTGTTGTCTGAGGAAATTGCAATCCTTTAATCATCGATCCTTTCACCCTAATAATTATAATCACTATAGAACTGCTAAATTTGAGAGTGTGTTATTGTTCTGCTAATGCAGAGAAATCTATCAAAAGTGGTACTCTCCCACATTGAAAAAGAAATCACGGTCTTTCTCATATTTTGGCAGAACGTTAGAATGGGTCTGGGATGAACCCACCCACCTTTGATACAATTTGCCTAAATATATGGGGGACATTCACAAAGCACTTTAACCCCCACTTTAGCCTCGATTTTTATCCCTAACACTAAACCAGGAGCTAGAACCATGTTAATAATTTATCCTATGGTTTTTAGCACCAGGGATAAAAATCAAGGCTAAAGTGGGGGTTAAAGTGCTTTGTGAAAGTCTCCATAATATATTATGCTAGCTGTGGCTAATTCGGAGAGGCTATGTAGGACTTAATTAAGAAGGTTTAGCTTTTAATTTGCTATATAATAAATAAACAAACAAACAAACAAAATAAATAAATAAATAAATAAATAAATAAACAAAATAAATAAATAACATATTATGTTACATTATATAATTATATAAATATACACTGCAATTATCCAGGAGAAATTTTCAGATAGCCTCATGCATATATTATATATATATATATATATATATATATATATATATATATATATATATATATATATATATATATATATATATATATATATATATATATGCATATATATATTATATATATATAATAATGTATGAAAAATAATTGGAGTGGCCGGGCAATTAAACTGACATGTAAAAAAAAATATATGATGAAAAATTATGAAGATATATAAATTAAAAATAATAAGGGGGAAATAAGATATATTGGAATTTATTTTTTTAATTGTTAACTTTTTCTGCATGATGATTCCAATTTTTTGTTTCAGATTAATTTTTGTATATATAATGAATAAATAATTAAAAGCGTCACAATGACATGCAAGCTAATGGTCCGGCTCATATGCAGATATCAAAGCAGCAGGTTGATGATTTTGCTCTCACGTCACGCCTCGCCTAATCTCTCACTCGCGATATCGCCTCTCCGTGAGTGAGGTGGGGGGTCCGAGCGCGAGTCCAGACCGCTAGCGAGAGACGGCCGCAGAAAGGGCTGTGCGAGCACCAAGGTAGCAGCGCTTCACGTGTGTGTATGTGACTCAACAAGCCGCAACCATGGTCAACAGTCCTGAGCATAGTATGCTGCAGGTTCTCGCCTTCAAGGTAAGAATTGACCTGCATCAGGTTGAAAAGTATTATATATTTTTCTTACTATAATTGTTTTATTTTCACCTCAACATATAAATTTTAATAGTAAAAAATGTGTTATAAATCAGTCGGGCTAAAATGGAACAATCTTGCATTTTGTTTTTTTTTCAATTCATATATTTATTTATTAATTAATTATAATAATTAACTATTTTCGCGGTTGGAATTAGAGCTACCCCCACAGCTATGCATGGCATATTATATTTGTACATTTTATATACCACCCGTTCATATGCATGGCCAGCCAAACTCAGGGCGCGATTTACCCCCACCGTGACTTTATTTTTATAGTTTTTGTCGATATATAATATATTAATTATACTCCGTGATTACAATTACGTAAGCAATTATATAATATACGCAAATGGTCAGCACATATAGCTCGACGAGCCTCGGCGTAACGTACAGTACATCTAAATTAAAGTAATCTGAAATTAATTTGCTTGCATGCAGTACGTGCCTTTTACATATAGAACTTTGCAATTTATATTATATAATATTTTACTATACAATTAATTATTCACATAAAATTTACGTAAGAAAATTTCAATTTGTTACTAAATTATTACAAATTAATGTTTATATAATTATACCTTATAAATAAATTTGCAATTTACGTGTTCTTTTCCTTTCAGCATAATTATTATATATACAGTATTATAGTGTCTCTAGCTAGATTCACGTGTCCGTATTTTATTGAAATGTAATCTAAAGCCCAGCATTATCTTAATATTAAAAAAGGTTAATAAAACCATGAAATAAAACAATTAATATGAGGATGACATACTTATTGCAAATATTTCATGCACTTGGCCACTTATTGTCTGACTTGTCTATTGGTCGATAAAATTAAATTACGTTCTGAAAACATCTAATCAAATATTTTCTCATCTATTTTTTCCTCGTTGAACCAGTTAACCAATAACTAGCTTGCATTTATATATATATATATATATATATATATATTACGTATTTTCCGTTACAGTTGGATGTTATATATAATATGCGATTACGTATAAAAAAGCAACACGCACGCATACTTGAATTTTTTATGGAATTATCTGATAGGCATATTTTTGTTATCGACTTTTGCAGTAATATTATAGCCACTGATTAAAAAACATTATCTTCTTTGTAAAATATGTATGTCTTGATGTAAGATTTTAATGTGTGGGTAAATCAATTTCAAAGAGAAAGATTGAGCGCCCCCACATCACGTGACCGACAGGTGTGGCTGACTCACCTTGCATGGCCACGTGATGTGGGGGTGCAGAGGGTGGAAGGAGAATCGATTACCACTTCGATCACGGGGATGTACCTCGCAGTACCAAGCTATATACATACATGATAGTTCATATAACAACACATGTACAATATCCCCCTTATAAAAATTTCCTACACAACATGCGTATAAAAACAATTCAAAAAGCTATCATGAAAATAAAGTTATTTGTAAGTAGCAATTAAGTAATTAAATTTCATATAGAGATTGAATGTTCGTTTAATAGGGATTTTATTTTAATGATGTACCGTATCTTGTTCATTTTTTTTAAACGTATAAATTTATTAAAATAATGAAGAATGGAGTTAATAATTATTCGTAATTAAGTTTATTGTTATACACATTATAACCTGTACGCTTCACTGCTATTAATGAACTTTTTTTGGGGAAAATACTGCATTTTTATTTCAAGTTCAATATTTGAATATTTTTTATTTAATTATGTTGATTAATATATTACAATATTACAATAAACATATATAATTCATGTATATGCAGTATCATAATTTATAATAAATCATTCAAAGTATCAGGGATTTTATTTATTTGGAAATTTAATTTATTTTATGGGTGTTGATGAAGTTCGTTTTGTACATAAATGTGTAACAATGCTATTTAAATGCATACTATATGTACATGGTAAATAACCTTTTTAAAATACTAAGAAGCACACACATTCTATTAATGTAAAACTCGCCTGTATTAATTTATATATTGAAGAATGTTTCAATTGAGATAAATCTGTCAGTACCAAGTATCATATATCTTGTATCACATCATTCACTTTCAGACCTGAGATAACAATTATTTTTACAGGAAAACAATTGCCAGAAAATCTCTTAATCGTTTTAATCGTCAATATATACACCTTTCTGCAAAGTTTTTACACATGAATAATATGCTAGTTGTTTTTTTCTAATTTTTACTTACTGTTAGTATATAGTGTTAGTTAAATTATTAATATTAAACAATAAAATTGTATTCGCTCTATGATGCGACTTTTTAATAATTCATTGAAATTTTTGCATGTAAACTTTTTATACAAATATTTACGATTCTCTGTGATATGGGACGCCATGAATAAATAAATTTGTACTGCTAATTATTAAAAGATTATTAATAACATAATAATTAATTACATGATTCGATCATGGATTGTATTTTTAAAGACACAAATAAAATTAAAATAGTATATACTTATACAAACAAATGACGTACGTTTCTGCAATTTATTACATATTATAATTAAATGTTCAATATAACAAATAGGGCGAGTCGAAAGCAATTTAAGGCTCATTAGTTATTATAATACGAAGTTTTTTAAAATGAAGACAAGAGACAAGAAATTTGTTTCATACAGTCATACACTTAACCGTTCCAAACTATATAGTGAAACCATAAACCATATCTAACTATATCACCCGCGATTACTATAATAGAGACAAAGCTTAATTAAAGTAAGCTTATTCTGCTAATCTAATGTTTAAATTTTACGGTGATGTAAAATATATTATAGTTTGCTAACAAATAACACTAGTATAGCATAACTTTTATCATTATCTTTATCATTCTCTCCTATGACTTTCAGCGTTCTCTTACTCTAAGTATAGATAAGTACAGTACAAAAAATTAAACAAACTAGTAGCTATATAAGTGCTCGAATAATGATTATAATAAGTACAATTATTGTACTTTATGAGGTCAGGTGATTTCGTCTGGTTGTTGCTATTATCACTGCAATGATAAAATTAAGCTTTCAGTGTCATATGGACGGGCAAAAATTTAAATATGATTTACATTGCATAAAATTTGATTTGAAAGTGTAAATAATTCTAATTTTATTATTATTATTTATCTAATAGTGCAGAAGTCTCATAATTTTATATTTTTACAAGTGATTAATCAGATTAACTACTGAACAATCTTCTCCTTAAAATTTTCGTTTCTTAATTTTCAACACACTTTTTAGAGATTTTATATTGCAGTTAAAACGATTAGTATTTTTATTTATTGTGAAGACAATTTCACTCTATAAATAATAAGTTATATAAGGATATATATTATCATTTAAATTTTTACGTAGCATTTTTTATTCAAAAAGAACACATGATGAGTTTTATGATTGCACGCAGCTGTATTATATTTTAATAAAATTATTAGAGATTTAATAGCTTTTTAGTAATTTGTTTTCTTATATTAATATTCCTTATCATAAAACACAATTAATACTTTCTAAGCTTCATATACATCCTATTCAAAATGACGCATTAAAAATATAATACATTAAATATATTCTTGACTTTGCTGTTGATTTGGGTAATTTTCAATTAATTAAAATAAACGGTAACGAAAAATTATACTAAATTCCTAGGATAACAAGAAATAATTGTATATTTTTAAAAATAAAAATTACACACTTTTTTTTTTATCAGTAAATTCATTGCTTGCTTTTATCGCAAGCTTAGAATTCAATTTAATTTTGACAAGTTTATCTGCGCAGACACTTAACAACTGTCAATTTGATGTTTCTACAACCGCACATCCTGATAGAAGATGCATCTTGATTACACTCTGATGACGTCATAATATCTGTTACCTTTTCATCATGTACGAATTAACGCATTATGTGATGTTACCTTAATGATGATTAGACTTAATACAGGTAGATGAACTTTATTAAAATAAGATTTTCATAGGAGGCTTTAAAAAATGATAAGTCAGAACACTGAGATTCATCTTAACTATAAATTAACAATTAGAATTAATTATATAGTAGAATTAATGTATATAGCTGACGGAAAAAATTGAATAATTCTAATAAAAATCGAATAATAATTATGTTATAGACGTAGTATGGCAAAAAAAAAACAAAAAACAACTCATTCCACTGGTAAAATATTTCATGAAGACTCAAGTTTATACTCTCATTTGAACTCGAGTTTTTTTTTTTTTTTTTTTTGCGCTACCACACGGTGATATAATACATCATCATACTCCATATTATCATAATTATTATGTAACTTTATATAATCATTCAATATTAAAACAAATTACAAATGTTTTATGTTTCAGGTAGCAACACTAATCGATGAAGATGAAGAAATTATACAATTCAACTCCCTGATTGAAAATTTCTTCAGGTAATTAATTTTAAGCATAAATTTTTCTACATATATAGTACATAATAAACTTACGTGGTAATATATTTTAATATATCATGTTAATTAACATTTTGCTTTGAGTTTTATAACCGTGCAAAATTTTTATAGCATTGTGGACGTCGTAGTATATACAGTACTATAGCGGAACAAAGTCTTACAAATGTCACTTGGTAAAACTTCTTCGTCCAAACACAAGCACATGGTAAATTTTCCGGTTTATGTCACATTAGATATACCGGTCGCATTACCAAAAAATGTCTCGTTTGGATAAAGAAGTTACATTTAAAGGCTTCAGATGAAGAAGTAACCAAGTGAAATATAATTTAATATTTTGATTCGCTACCTCGAGGATGTGATAAAAAAGGTAATGACGTAATGACTGTAATTACAGCTGTAATGAACTAGTGAAACAAGATTTACCATTTATTTTGTTCTTCTCCTCTCCTAATAAGTAAAGTTGTTGAATTTTCTGCTGTTTTCTACAACATTTTCTCATAAGTCACATACGTAAGATATTATATTTTTGATATGATAATTATAACATTATCGGTTCCTGGAAACGTTCTTGAGACTCGATGGAGCGCGGCAGACCGACAAGCTTCATTAGCTCACATAATTAGCAAGTTAATACGCCGTTATCTGCTTTATAATAAAAATGTTTGATGTGGCCGCCGGCAGGCGAGAGTGCAGGCGCGGCGCCCTTACAATATAGCGCCCCATCGTAGTATGACCACGCCTGACCGTTACGACAAGTCATCACATGTCATAGATCCGTGGTGTCAATGTTGTCACTTTCACGATCTCCACGATTAATTTTTGAATGGCGTCACAAACCTAATCAATAATTCATCAGTTCAATGTTCACATTTTATTAACTGACTATATATATGATAATTTTTATTATTTTTTTTTTGCCTAATATTAATATGAAATTAAAATAAGAAACTACAATTAATATCTTGACAGAAAATTAAGTCAACTCAATGGGGAAATGAAGGTAGTCTAGAGTGTAGAAGAAGTTGCCTATATTTTAGGAGCAAGACGCAGAGAGGACGTAAATTAATAAATATGCGGTAAAAATCACGAAAACGAACCTTTTCAGCACTATCTGTGTATCCTAACTACATCTATCCTTGTAATAAGTAAAGAAATATACAGCCATATGATTTAAAAAACATGCTGAGTTAAAAAATGCTTATGAAAGACAATTTAAAAGTGGTTCTGTTTTGAGGTTTGAAGTCAGACCAGTGAACTGTGTATTATAGCTACCCTAAAAATGTTTTACTCATACATGTAACGTTATAGAATAGAATACAGCAATATAGAACTGTAAATAGTTGTAAATGTCCAAAGAATTATTTATTATTACACAAAGTATATATTATCAGTACTCTTCAAGTGTTTTAGAACGTACACATTGAACTAGATGGACTTTGCATGTATGTACCAACGACACAAAGGTCTGACTGGTGGTCACGTTGCAGGGATGAGAACATGAACCAGCTGGTGCACGGACTAAAGACACTCATCAGGAAACCCGCCAGACTTCAACTCTTCGATGACGTCAGGTAAATAAACAACACGGCCAGCGAGCATGTGAGGTTTCCGGCGGACGCTTGGCCCGCGGCGACGTAACTGCACTTGCTGGCCCAACCTCCTCACATTACCGTCGTTTACGTTGAACATTACTGCTAATATGGGCAAAATATTATAAACAAATAGCGTTGGGAAATTCAGAGAGTTTCACCGTGCACAGCCTTACCCTCTAATATATGGTTTGTTTGCACTATAACAGCTAGTGCTGATAAATAATTTGTGTGATTAGATAACGAAATCAGGAAGGCTTAGCAATATTTTTAGGTAAACTTTGCACAGATTTTAGATTCTAAAATGTCTAATATTGAGTACCCTTAGCTGATAAAAGAAAAAAAATCATCAGTTTATTAACAGCAAGAAAACACTTGAGTCGAAGCGTGACTCAATAAAAACAAGAAATCCAACGACGTCCGCTCAATACCTTGAAAAATACTTAATTAAGTTAAAACTAATTTAAAAACATCTATAATATCACCTAATAAGTTGCGCTGTATGCATGTTAACTTTTATTGTTCCACCTTATTAATTTAGTCATTAAAAATTTGAAAAATTGTAAACAAACTAAAAGAAAGTGAAAGTTAAAAAATATACATTTCAAACTATACATCATATAGTTATATACATCAGGAAGACAGGAACATTTTACGAAATGATATATTTCAGACATATCAAATTATTTATTTAACAACAAAACAATATATGATGCAAATTTTCCTTCCTCTATGCGATCGCACAAAAAAATAATGCAAAAACACAAGGACGCAAAAAAAAAAAAAAAAAAAAATGGTGTGCACCGCTCCGCAACGAACGCACCATGCAGTATGATGACCGCCTCCACGGTGGGTGCTTGTGGTGTCCCGCGCATGCGCTCAGGTGTCGTACCGCTTGGTTGCCCCCGTGCCCTCGCGCCCTCGCTTCCGTTCCCGCCTATAATATACAATGCTCAGTACAGAGACAGACTTTGAGTGAACGAGTGAGTATATAAACGTGCGGGCCACCAGCTGACCGGAGAGTTGAATGCGCGGAGAACCCGGTAAGACACGCGGTGAGCACGGTAAGCAGCAGCAGCGAGGTCACCAGCTGAGAGCCCCCTCTTGGACGTCATCCTCTGTTAATTACATGAAAGTCAAAACTTAATGATTCATTCATTATTCATAGCACCAAACAGATTAGATTATAACATTATAGAATTTTATTTTTATAAAAATAATATAATAATTAAATTAAATTAATCTCCATCTGTTAAAATTTTATGAACACCCTGATGTATTTTTAAATTAATTTATATAATACTTGATTTCAAAGTTCGTATAAACCATAGAAATAAAGTTTGAAAACCGCTAGATGAAAAACAAGACAAATGACACTTTTTTATTTACTTTTAACATTTAAAGTTATAAAAAACATCCTTTATAATAACTTTCAACAGTAAAAATTTATTATGTAATTATTTTAAAATTTTATCATTTTTTTGCATACCAAACACAACACGCAATAAAAAAAATTGCGATAAACTCTCTTATACCGATACGAAATAATAAGTTGTTGATAACATAAAGATATTACAATCATTTATTGAATGACATATAATATTCAATATTTTCATTGTTATTTCTGAACAAGCAATAATACTTTTTTTTAATTGATATATACAAATAAAATTGAAAAATTATATTATATAGAAGCTATAGACAAATAGACACTGTATACCAAAAATCTATATTACAAATAAGATAATTCGGGTAAACTACTTGCATTCTCAGCAAAATAAGCAGGGGTGAACATATTTATGAATTTCATGATATACAATATTACAACTTCGTGTAATTTATTGTTGGCGCGCCAAGGCCGGGTCTTATCCGTGGGTGAGCTCGGCCGTGAGCTTGCACTATCATAATTGTGTTGATAACTACTGGCCCCTGCGTCGCCTGCTGTTCTGATTGTTTGTTCAGCTTGTACGTGAAGCTCTACTGCCATGTTTTAAGAAAACAAACACCACCACATATTATATATATATACTGTAGAACATATACAATAAACATAAAACATTTTTTTCTATGCAAATACATTGCTAATCTCTCTCTCTCTCTCTCTCTCTCTCTCTCTCTCTCTCTCTCTCTCTCTCTCTCTCTCTCTCTCGTACACATATTTTTTTAAATCTCTTTCCTCTTTTACATTCGCCCAGAACTAAAAAAAAGAGCAATACACATTATTAATTTATCAATATGATATTTAAAACTTGAAACTTAATAATTTAATTATGTTAATTGGAATAGCTTAATTTCAACGTTGTACAGGTATTAATACTATATTATATGGGCGAAACATAAGTATATTATATAGATGCAGCAGTAGCAATTAATGCAATGCATATTTTAGAATCCTCTTTTTTACGGCTACAAGGTCAATTATGATGGAAATTAGGTCTATTATAAAAATGCAAATTAGCTTTCAGTTAGAGATCATAAAGTGATAAAAACGTTTTGCCAAATTAAAGAGATACAAGCAGGCTGTAATAAGGCTATACCTATTGTATGTTACAAAAAATTTGTTTTAATTAATATAAATAATAATACTTTTTTATATCCACATAGTTATGTGCACGGTGCTCATGATGCAGCATGGAGGTTAAAACGCTCTTGTCAAGCTCCATTTGCTTTAATTAATTGACCAAAGCTGTTATGGTATTGTAATAAAAACACATATATGTAAAAAGAAAAAAATGAAGACGCTTTTTCAATGTTACATTTTTCGTCCCCATTTTATCATTTTATGACTTAAAATTTATGCTCTACTGAACATAACTTTCCTTGAAGCATTAAAAATATTTTTCCTTATGAAGAAATAAAAACAGTAGTTATATTTATATAAAATATAGATTATTGTATTTTGTTATGATTAATAGCTTTTTGAAAAAGCTTTTTGAGCGCGGTCATACAGTCTAAATTGTATGGAAAGAAAGTTTAATATATATTATTAATATATATATATATATAAAAAAATTAGGTGAAAGTGATGAGAATGAACATTGCTTTCTCGTGTTAGCAATCTCAGCTGATTCTTACAATTGATCAAACATCATATTGCCTTGTCACATTCCCGCGAGTGTACCCCCCACCCCCTAGGCTGGTATAGTCAGAGGCATTCTGTTCTGAATATCGGAGCAGTGATGGTGCACTCGGCAGCTAGGATGTGCAGCAGGTGTAATTCTGCAAGGTGGGTGCATATAATTTAGTGCAGATAACAGCTGAAACAAACAAAAAATGTAAAAGTTTATCGGCGTTGAGTTGTGAAACTTAAGTATACAATAGAGTTGAAGATATGATTTTTGTAATATAAATTAAGGTATTATATTGATGCAGCAGATAAATGTTAAAGTATTATGAGGAAATCTCAAATTTATTCTAAATGTAATTGATGTTTTGATTAGATGAATATTTTTATATCAACATTTGTTATTTATTTTTTTAATGAAAAGTCGAACAATAAAATTTAATAAATATGCAAATATAAATTAAATATGTAATTATGCAAGTGAATTAATAGCTGGAATTCCAAGATGTGCTGAATTGTTTAAAAAAAAAATGTTGGGACGGCGGTGTAATCAAAAAGGTATCCCTCTCCCCTCAAATTAAATGTATAATAATCGTTTTTTTTTCCCCTAAGAAATCTAAGTTCTTCTGCCTATAATTGGAATACATTTCCTGTGGAATGAATATTTTAAGTTTCATTGAATGGTAATTCAAAGTTTTATTTTTTATTTTTGCTGCAGTCTTGCAGTCCATAGCTGAATATATAAACTGTGCTATTGGAATGAAATCTTCTATAATATAATAGATTGTTTAAATTGTTCAAATACGTTGTCAAGTTAATCTTACAATTATTTTTTCAAGCACTAGCCCAAATATGCCTAAAATATATGTTTTTAATTTTTAACATAAGTTGCGTCAACGAGCCGAATCGGGAATAGAGTTTTTCTAGAAAATTAGAGTTTTAAAATGCAGCAGGATTTTACGGAATGTATGTCAATATTTAAAGAGAACAGAGGAGGCTATTTAGAATGTTACGTGAATCTAGACTAAAGGTATGACGAGTCATCATATTGCGCGCTTCTTTACTAACAAGTACACAGCGAGACATTACACGGTTCATAACTTTACTTTTTGCACACTCAAGGGTGTAAAATGAAATGATGATTTTATGTAGAGAAATTTTATTTTTATAACCACATAATTGAACATTTATGTGTGTATAAGACTTTTAACAACTTAATTTTTATTTATTCATTGTACATTCAGCCTCTAGGGCTGAAGCTATTTAGGGAATTTAATCCCTCTTTAGCCATAGTTTTACATAGTTTGTGAGAATATATTTTTTTAATACATGAATTATAATATTTTTACATGGTAAATTGAAATACATATATAATTGGATACCTAAGGCTCTAATACATGATAATATACCATATATAATGGTTGAAGAAGTTAACAATTTGGCACTGGGATGTATGACATGTACGTTAAATGAAAGAGAGACTTTAGAATTTTTGTTGACGCGAAATTGTTTATATATAACATCAGTAAAATTACTAAGTTAATATGAATTTGAACTAATTATTTATTTATTTTATTTTTTCGCTAGAATTTTACATCTTGTAAACAACTTAATGAATAATAATAATAAAAAAAATAAACATTATGCTTTCTTGGGATTTGTTTATATATAGAGTAGAGTAAATAATATAAGACTTTTGAAATCGAAGAATTAAATTCCAGTTTGAAAATCTTGGTATTTAATTCTATTTTAATTTTCTATAAACCGAGACTGAAGTCAATGAGAATTTTCGTGTATTCTGAATGCACCTTTCTATTGATAATTAATAACTGAGAGGTTATATACACGGTGAGTATGATATTAACAACAATTCAGTGAGCGTTTACTCAGGTCATTACCAGCGACCATTAATAGTAATGAACTCCAGCTGCAGTTCCCATGCACATTTTCCCACTCTCTATTGCAGTAATTAACTTTAACCTTAATATTTTACCAACCACTGAAACATTTGTTGTTGTTTATTTTCATGTGCACTCAAGTATGCGTGTAAAATTGTATAACGATTTCTGGCATTATTTACGAAGAAATAATTTTCTCTCCCAATTCTAGTGAAAAACAATGTATTTTACATTTATTTTAAATTAAATAGCACTAATGATATTATAAAATTATTTTATATGTATACAACGTGTATACGTAGTTGTATGATCATGCACAAAATTCTACACACTTGAAATCACCTTGGCTGTATATATATTACAGAACAAAAAGTTCATTACTATTCTCTGCCTGAACCCAACCCAAAATGTAAAATTTTTATGAAAAATTTTAAAAATATAAAAATCCATTATTTGAAAGCGCGCAAAATTTCAACATTAATTGCATTAATATTGCTGACAAACATAAATTTTGACGTGATATGATAAAATAATTTTATTAACAATGTAATCCAGTTTTACAATTATATGTATGTTGTGCAGACGCGTGGTGCCACTGCGCATGCAGATGGAGTACAACTTGCTGGTGCCGTACACCTCAAACCGCACACGAAACGTCCGCCTGCTGCGACGAGGACCTCCAACCAACTTCGGCTTCGGTTTCTCGATTCGCGGCGGCCGCGAGCATGGCACGGGCTTCTTCGTGTCTGCCGTGGAGGTCAACTCGGAGGCGCACCAGCAGGGACTTAGGGTGAGCACCGGTGACGTCACGACCCCAGGTTCAATATCCAGAAGCTCATGGATACCATGTTAAACAGTAGCATTGCTATATTTACTTTTCAACATAGTAACTAATGTAACTTTTTAAAACAATTACTATAATCTCCTAAAAAAAACAAAGCCTTATAGACTTCTTGATAAAAACGGTTTTTATAGAGACCACTAAAACATGTAATAATTGGAACTATATAAAGAGTAACGGATTTAATCAAATTATTAATAATCTTTTGTAATAAAAATAAGAGAAGCAGAACAATTTTAGAATTGATAGACAAAGTTTTATTGCAGACCGACCATAAGGTTGGCTGAACATCGAAACTGTATTACATAGAAACAGATATATTGACAAAAAATATCACGTGACCCTGTTGTATATTTATACGTCTGACTCGGATGACTTGGTGCAGATTGGTGACCAGATCGTGCGTATCAACGGCTTCTCCGTGGAGGACGCCATCCACCAGGAGGTGCTGCACCTCATCCAGTCGTACAACCACCTCAACCTCAAAGTCCGCAGTGAGTAACTCCCCAGCTAAATCTTTACACGTCCCGTGCTTGATCTCGCGGAATATCTAGCAGAAATTTTACCAGGATGTGGCAAAGGGTATACCGAGATGCATAATCATGTTTTAATTTATTACTGAGGGGAATGAAGTGGTAACGTTACCTATATCAATCTCAACAAGTTTTCTTGTTTGGTCAAGGAGGGCTGTGTTGCCAGCATGTGAAAAGTCATTCTCCCATATCGTCTGTGAAAAGAAATCTTCTCCTTGCGTCTCGATAAATTAGGAAGGACTCAAATATTTACAATTAATAATTTTCGTTTATAGCTTATAGTACGGGAGCATAGTGTAAAAAATAGGCATTATCGTGCACTTTGTGACAGAAGCAACAAAATTGGTACACAGGTAGAACTCACCCTGGAGGTCAACTTTTTTGGCGGATACACGTTCGCATCTTGACCTCGTGACCTGTGGTGACCTTTCAAAATGGCGGCTATGGAGACTCTTAATTATTTTTTAATTTGAAAAGTAATTGCTGGAATCCAAAAATTTAAACAGAATATGGTTTGGTACAAACTCAAAAAGGTCCCTGATTTTTTTCAAAATGCTGTGTTGCCAGATTGGCGCCAAATTTTAAAAATAGTGGGAAAATGGTACCTTTTTCTAGTTATTGTATTGAAAATTGATGTGAGAGTTAATTATTGTAATAAATGTTGGAAAATTCGTACATCAATAGAAATGGAACACGTAATTAGCATTTTGAGTGGATAGAAGCGAAGACCATTACCTTTTGGCCAAAGGCAACGTTGCAAAATGGCGCGCTTACTATGGAGAACGGTATAAATGCTGTGTTATATCTACACTTTATACAGCCCCATCTAGTAAATTTGAAAAGTTTTGATTGTCATGCATTGTATATTTTTTGTCCCTAATATTTTTAGAAATGACATGTTGCCAAACTACAGCAATCCTGCAGATTTGCAACGTATACATAAAGGAATTTATATCAGTAGTTAATAATATATGTTATATACTGTAGTTAGTTTTAAACTTCAATTTATACATATATATACATCGTTACATTTCGGAAAAAAAAATTGAAAAAATACTGACTTATAATAATATGATAATGTCGTATACATGTGTATACGTGTTGTATCGTCTAGGGATCGCATTTAACTATAAATGTCATGCAGTTGTTTCATTTCGCTTGGAATGCAAACATATTCCAGCAGGACTATTGTCCTATAGATATAAGTAATATAAGTAACATAATAATCCTGCAAATCACTTTTGAATTTATTTTGCAAAGCAACCTCCCTTCATTACTTTATTGTATACATCATTCACGATAGTAAACTCTTTGTAACTGATATTTTTAATTCAATATTTATAATCTTTTTATAATTTATGATTTATATCTTTATAGCGTAATTTATACTAAATATATAATTATATAACTATTAATATAATATTTAATTATGTACATACAATGTAAGGTACATTATAATACAGTGCACTTGGTCCAAATAATCATATGGCGCGCACTTAAAACAAATGAAAAATTACTAAACAAAATAAATGCAAATTAACTGTATTATACAATTCAGGTAACAATGTAAGAAATGCATCAAATTTGACCTTTAAATATCTAAATTACATAATTTGTGGTAAAGAATGAAGAGATATAAAAAAAATCATAAAATAATTTTGCTTCACTTGGAGAGCTCAATGGAAAAAAAGCTGTGGATGCATGCAGCTTATTTACATTTTTAATTTTTTCAATCTTAAGAGTTATAACATCTAAATAGACTACATAATTTTGATACCATCATGACTAGATGAGGCAAACCTAGCTGTAAGAAATTTGGCTAAATTGCATTTCCTTATATTGTATAGAATGAATATAATGTACTGTACAGACTACAGAGCATGATTCCTGGACAGTGTACTGCATGGGATTTTGCATGGTCCACGTTGTTAGTCTCAAAAAAATAATTATATGCAGGAATTAACAGGAAACATATAATACTTTCCTTTACCTTATATAACATAAAATACATGGCCTAATATATATGACTTTTATCATCATAGCATTCCGAAACTTATTTTTACTATCCCAATTAATTTCAAATAATGCAGTATATAATATATTACTTTACAGCGTTGAAAACCAGCAGGGCTGGATCCAAGGGGAATAGGGGCATAGCTATCGCTCCTCACACCCAAAAGTACCTCAATACATTGAATTTATTACCACGTACTTTACCGTTGCCTCCCCCTACCACCCCAAATTTAGAGTAAAATGATAAAAAATTGGTATATATATATCAGTATATTATACATTTTGAAGAACCACAGAATTAATAAAATATTTTAATTTAGAGGGTGAATTCAGTTAATGGAATTCATGTGTCTCAATAGTATATATAGCGATTTAATTATTACGTACATTATACATTGTTATAAATGCTTTGTTCTGTACATAGGACAGTTTTAGTATCACCGGCCAACTGTTATTTTACGTAACAATCGGGAAATATAATAAATAAATAAAATATTATTATTAGGCGTGAAATAAATAAAATATTCAGGTTCAAATATAGACGCTGCTCTTTATAGGAGGCAATTATGAGGTTTGTGGTGCTAATTAAATTGCTACCATACCGGCCACAAATATTTCAATTTTTTTAAATATAGACAAAGAATAAAATGTATACGTTTATACTATATATATATGTATATATATATATATATATATATATATATATATATATATATATATATATATATATTATATATAATATTTATAAATAAAATTATAATAATAAAGACCGTAAACTGAAATAAGTGCATATTAAATTTATATGCCAAAAATGCATAATATATTAATTCACGTATTGTATTCACATGTTGCAAATCTGCAGGATTGCTGTAGTTTGGCAACATGTCATTTCTAAAAATATTAAGGACAAAAAAATATACAATGCATGACAATCAAAACTTTTCAAATTTACTAGATGGGCCTGTATGTATATGTATAATATAACGCATTGACCATGATTCTCCATAGTAAGCGCGCCATTTTGCAACGTTGCTTTTGGCCAAAAGGTAATGTTCTTCGCTTGTATCCACTCAAAATGCTAATTACGTGTTCCATTTCTATTGATGTACGAAGTTTCCAACATTTATTTCAATAATTAACTCTCACATCAATTTTTAATACAATAACTAGAAAAAGGTACCATTTTCCCACTATTTTTAAAATTTGGCGCCAATCTGGCAACACAGCATTTTGAAAAAAATCAGGGACCTTTTTGAGTTTGTACCAAACTATATTCTGTTTAAATTTTTGGATTCCAGCAATTACTTTTCAAATTAAAAAATAATTAAGAGTCTCCATAGCCGCCATTTTGAAAGGTCACCACAGGTCACGAGGTCAGGATGCGAACGTGTATCTGCCAAAAAAGTTGACCTCCAGGGTGATTTCTACCTGTGTACCAATTTTGTTGCTTCTGTCACAAAGTGCACGATAATGTTGCTATGCTCCCGGACTATTAATACTATAGTTTTATTTTATGAGTGTAAATTATCAAAATGTATTTAAAAAGTGTTTTAAAAAAAGAGGGCTCATTGCATTAAACATATTTTAGCGATATTACTGCAGAAGCTTTGAATAAAGATGGATATGTAAAATCAATAAAAAGTTTTAAAAGTATTCTATTTGATAACTCAAATTCTTAGAAATATTTTCAAAATATACAAAATCAGATTAAACACCAATGTGTTACGTACAACTGCATGAGCTAGGCATTAAATTTTATTAAATGACATTTATAATAACAATAGTCAATAACAGTGTAGGGTTTTAGTTGGTGCGATTTACGATGAAGGTTATCCAGGTTTCTCATGACAGTCATGACTAACCACGTTTGCTGTCATTGAATTAGTTAGTGAGAAAGCTGGACGACTTTCTGGATAACTCTTTCGTGAATTGCCCTCAGTGTTTTTACTGCAGCTACAAAATAGTTTAAAGAACGATATCGACATATTTATATATGACTTAAAAATATTTTATTGTTATACATTTTATCTGGCTATGAAACATTTTTCTTTGCATAGAAACATCATGCAATAAAATTTAAAATAACCTGTCAAAACTGAAGGAAAAAAATGTTGAAATTCCAATTTAGTTTAATATAGTAACTGAATTTTCATCATTTTTTCCCCCATGTGATATTATCTAAAAAATTCAATCAACGGGCATTCACCTGAAACTTCATCAATCAATGCCAGCAGCGCGTTTCGATGTAGCTTTAAATAATTAACATATTACTAACAATGTTTATTAATAGTAATGAGCTAATTCTGATAAGATATTGATATTATTGGTAATCAATCTCATTTGCGTCTTTACAATATCAGTATAAACTATAAAGAAGAGTTAAAATATTTTTTTTTTTTTAGAAATCAGCATATATTAATTAGAAATTTATGAAATTTCTGTGAATATATATAATGGACGAGATTCACGAAGTAATTAGCCAGGTTCCTAACTACGTTTAACTTAACCACGTTTAACTGGATGTTTTAACACTTAAAACAGGTATAGTTAAACGTGGTTAGAAACCTGTCTAACTTCTTCGTGAATCGCACCCAATATTATAACAACGAAATTTAATTTTACGTCATATATGGTACTTTTTTGCTGATATTTTATTGGTTCTAAATTCTTAAGACATCAAGAGAGATCTTACGTAGTGATGCGTGGTATAAAATATAAAAAAATACAACAAGTTCATCCATGATTAAGTTTAGAACTCCGTTATATAAAAAAAAAAAGCTTTTAACGAAGGAATTCACTTATTTTTTATTTTTTTTTATAATCAACGTGTAAGATTTGATTAAAGCTCTATATATGTTATCATCAGTATGTGAGCAAGGTCTTATATATTATGATAAGATGCGTCTCATATGCTGTTTGTTCGTCATAATGGAATATTATACTTAAACTGTTATCTGTTATATTGCTGCCATATGTTAAAATATTATAATATTGAGCAGGTTTGATATAACGATCGTGCTGATGAATTTTTGGTTTGCAACCGGAAGTGAAACAAAACTGAGGCCATACAGTAACCTGCCGCTGCTGTAGGTTGTAATTACATAGCAGACATGCTCCACCTCACTTGTCTTTGTTGATGATACTCTTTAATATGCATAGAACCTAGTATCATAGTTCCTACTTTCATTGCATTTCAACTGCATACATAAACTAAATTTTCAAAATTAGTATAATTACAACAAATTTTTATAAATAATAAATTATGAATCTAATTTTATTTTTTATATATATTATATATTTTTCTGTGGCGTTATGGGACACGAAAAGAAGTATGCATATTTTTTCCCTTTATAAATATATAGAACACAGTAGTTTTTTTTTTTTAAATGCAAACCCCCTATCGATATACAAATCAAATACAAATACAATCAATGGAAATAGTTGCTTCTATTTTTTTTTTAATAATAGGTTTGTGTTTGTACAAAATATAACTTAGTTGATCGCATATTACATTTAAGCTGCAGTAAGCGGCTGACACATAATTTTATACTAAAATGTAAAGGAGATGCACTTTTTCCAGTTATATTTAAATAAAAATGCAACAGTGGGTAAAATTAATAAATTCAAATATTTCGGTTCTATATATTATACAGCAAAAAGTAAATTAGAAAGTAAAATGGATAGAGAAATATTACAATAACTTTGAAAATAACATGGTGTATTCGATATTATAATAATATAATATACATGGACTATGGGAAAAAATACAATCGTTCGAGTACTTTATATTCAAAAGTGAAAACAATTACAATAACATTGAATTATAAGATAGAAAATAAGAATATTGCAGCTAGCGTGTTGTTGTGTCGGTCAAGGGGGGAAGCCTACTTGCAAGGCATAGGATCCTCGCTGACTAATGCTATGTAAAACACGGGCAAAGTTACATGAGATGAGGCACCGTCAGCGAACGAGCCGTTGCTACATGGGCAGCCAAGCGTGTCACCGTGCTACACATGCAACCCCCTCGCCGCCGCTTCCGTCCCCTTCCCTGCCTCACTTCCGTCCCCCCCCCCTACCTTTTCCCAACACAATCAGCACCTTGCTACCTGTACCTGTACGTCAACAAAATGCTAAGCCTTATCGCTGATTATGGATGAATGTTGATATAAATTTGTTGAGTTTAATGAACATACATATATAACATAAATATGTTTAATTTTATTACTTTAATTTCTTGACATTCATAAGAAAATAGATCAGAGAATTAAAAAAATATATATATACAAATCATATAATATAAAGTTAGCTGCTATAAAAATTATGCACATGCTTTCAATATTAAAAAAAATAATACATGCATGGCTTGGAACCTCCATGACACGGCTGGCGATATTTCAGTTCATTCTAAATTTGTGTGCATCCGTTCTTTTTTTATATATATATATTGACGTCATAAAGAGATTGTTTCCTTAATTAATCATTTTATCATTATTGTGATATTTCTGTTCAGAATAGGTTCAATTCAAATTAGTCTTGCTTTAGGCATGCAGTTTCAACGTAAAATGTATTTTTTTATGTAAATGAATGTAAAATCATTGACACATAAAATATATATATTAATGTTACCCCATGATTTCAAAAATTAGCAGTATAATTAAATTGAAGTTTTGAACTTTTATTGCAAAATAATGATAAAATATAATTTTTTGTTTTTACTTATTTTACATTGTTTTCAAAATACATAAAGAGTAAATTTTCATAAGTTCATAAATATCAATAATCTAGAATTAGCATAAGCCACCTTTTTTAATCATCTAAAGTTAATGAACGTCATTACAACATAATTAATTAAACAGCAAATTTTCATACAAAAATGGTATTTAAACCAAATTTGAATATTCGAATTTCTTATTTGGTACACTTCTATATAATATATAATTATGCACCTTTTGTTGAATAATTAATAAAATAACTGTATCTAAAAAAAATAAGAAAGTGTAATTATGACATTATAATAATAATTCTATAGGTGGAATTTTTAAAATATTTTCTTATATATAATTTTTTATTTTTATATTTTATATAAACAAATGTGATGGCCAGGCCAATAGAGAAACCTCTTTTAGTCTTAATATTTTTAAATATTAAAAATCTCCATGGGATTATTATTACTGGTTGTATATTATGCACATCAACAAATCATTAGGGAGCATGTAGTAAATATGAATGAATTGTTACGACATAACTCCAGAAATTATAAATAAATTATATATATATTATTTCTAATGATTCTTTTCTCTTGTGTTTCAGGCGTGGGGATGATTCCTGTCAAAGAGTAAGTATTTTCCTGTGCCCCCGTACTAATCGCTTGCATGCCTGCACCGCACGCACTCACCCACCCCTGCCCCCTCTGTTCTGTAGCAGTGACTTCCAGCTCTATGACGACGACCTGCCTGCTCGACCGCCGATGCCACCGCCGCTCTCGCGCAACGTGTCGGAGCCTATTCTGCGCAACCTGAACGGCGCGCACAGCCCACCAGCCAAGCCTCCACGAGCCTCGCTACCGTCGTCTAACAGCAGCAGCCGCCGCTCAAGCCTCGAGGGACCAACAACCTCGGGTCGTCGAGTGCCCCCGGGCCTGGGAAACATCGGCCGCAGTGCCAGCCTCATCTCCTTTACGTATGCACCCCGCACAGCACTCCCGCACTTAATCCAGCACGAGGGTTATTCTAGATATCAATTTATACTGTCCAGGAATTTTGTTGATCGGATAGTTACGTTTAAATCTCAAATAACCTTCAAATCTGGTTTACCACCTGTAAGTGGGACTAAATATTACAGCATATTTTCTGTGTTTTCAAATTTGAATTATAGACCAAATGGAATTGAAATTTAGCAACCAAAATTTTAATGATCAACAATAGACAATAATGGTTGCATTTTTTTATTTCATAATTAGAAAATATACATTCAATTAAGCTTTTCTGAATTTTTTCAGATTTTTTGGAGTGCGGGAACTAATTTTAAAAAAATATTTAAAATGTCTGAATTTGGGTGGTACACCTGATGGGACAACCGTGACGTCATCGACAGCCAATCACAGCAGCCGTGACATCATCAACAGCCAATCACAGCACGACAAATGACGTCACGGTTGTCCCATCAGGTGTACCACCCAAATTCAGATATTTTAAATATTTTTTTAAAACTAGTTCCCGCACTCCAAAAAATCCGAAAAAATTCAGAAAAGCATAATTTTAGGTATATTTTCTAATTATGAAATAAAAAAATGCAACCATTATTGTCAATTTGGATCTCTTTTCACAGAAAGTGTCTGCTAAATATTTTTCCACTTATCCTATTCGTATTATAACAAGTAGTTGCCTATAACTAATTGTGTATACAATTATATGCACAATTTGTCACGCCTCAAAGCAAGATTTAATATATATCTTATGATGAGGACATGACATGTTGTAATTTGTTTAATACGCATGCAAATTTACATACACCAGCACATTAGCACATAAGCATCACTACAGCACACGCAAAACGATTTAATGCATTAATTGCATTTGCATGCTCTCACGCATTCTCACTGCATTCGCACCTTTTTCCATTAATTCTTGCAAAAACTTTATAAATCAAAAATACATTACATAATTTTACAGTTGCAGTACAGAGATTATGGATGTTTTTAGATATTTCATTTAATAAATATATGCATTTCATTTGCGACTCTTTTTATAAAATAATACATTTATATATTACATTAAATAAATCATACAACATATATACTTCCTCGTCATGTGTTTTAGCTCTTCAATATATATTTTATTTCAATGTGAGGTTACACGTTCGTTGAATGGATGACGTCATTCCTGGTCACAACACTATGGTCGTAACAACCGCGGACTCCCGTTACGTGTTGAGCACACCTGTCGCTCGCTTCACTTGCCGCCTGCACCGGACATGTTCAGTTGTGACGTTTTCCTGATGACGTTTATAGAGGAGAAAGATTTGCTCAGTGATCAAGCAAAGGGTTAATTTAAAAATAAGGAACAAAAATCCATATCAAGCTGACCAAACGCATCAAATTATATAACTGTATAAAATAATAGAATATAAAAAAGTTATTAATAAAACAATATACAATAGTAGAAATAACGCAAGTATAATTATAATAGCAAGTTAATTAAATATATTTTATTTTCAGAAGTATAGTCAAATATAAAGAATAAGAGACAATTTATAAGTATGATATATATTTATACACATGATGCATATATTTTTTTTTAATTTTTTTCTCAAGTATACATTATTTGATTGAAATATTCAATTTTATATAAAACTGACCAGTAATAAATATACTTACATACGCATACACGTAAAATACCCACGCTAACACATGTTAGCGTCTCTAAATTAGACTCTAATGAATACAATATATCATATAATCATATTCCTCGTTCTCTCACAGCAAGAAGCACGACCCACTGACGTGGCGTATGGTTGACGGCAAGGCAACCCCGCCTGTTTCCTCCACGGCAGGACCACGTCCCTTGATCCGAACGATCTCTGAGGGTTCAATACTGGAGGGTCCCTCCACATATGATGAGGCCCGGGACATCAAGCTTTTCCTGGACACCACCAACTACCCCAGCCTGGGTGTCAGGTGGGTGATTCCTCCTCGACTTAGAGTCAACGACGGAGACTAACGTGGTCCATTACAGCATCTGCAAGGGCGCGGAGCAGCGACCTGGCATCTACGTGCAAGGTGCCCGTGAGGGAGGACTAGCCTGGGAGGCAGGACTTGCCACTGGGGACCAGATCATCGAGTGTAACGGAGTCAACTTTGAGAACATCCCCTTCGAGGACGTAAGTAAACCATGCAGTTCAATTGTATCATTTGGTATCATTTACATGCAGCTGCTGGTTTTCAATAATAATTAACAAACTTCATGGAGGTAATTCACGAAGGAAGATAGTTTTCTCACCAACTATGATATGCACGGTTAGCGTCTAAATCTCAATGACGCTAGCCACTTACGATTATATAGTGAAAAACCTGGTTATCTTTCTAAATAACTTCAATAACTTCTTCGATTTATTCATGAATCGCACCTCATATGTGTCTTCAATAAGTTACACAGCTAAAGTATATTCATGATTATTATTTAAAATCAGACGTTGTTAGCTATACAGAGGGATCCATAATTCGTGTCTCAACTTCGCGGTCATAGATTTTGCACTGAAAGATTGTTTGTGGAACTTTGAAACTTTGTACCCTGATACCTGAGATGTTTTTGTTTATGACCCTGATGGTTAAGTGGCGATGGAAAAAAATCCAATCCTTCTGGGGGTCTCAAACCCAAAATCCTTTTTCTCTTTTAAAGGGGTTACAATGTTAAATCAAAGTGTTACAAAAATTTTGAGTAAACTAAATTTTTAATTTAAGGGTAAATCAACTTTCTGAATCCAATGGTGCTACTTTAAAGTTAACCAAAACAACCTTAATGAAAATTTTGGCTCCATCATATCAAGTAATCAACTCATTTTATTTATTTATTTATTTCTGAAATTGCCAGTCAAATAGATTTATTAATGTTTACCCATGCAGAAACCACTTTTGAATTTTTTCAATCGGTTAACATTAAGAATGTTAAAACTAACAGTATTCAAATATTTTATTCATAAATTTCCAAGCATACAAACACAAACATTATAAAATGTAGCACTTTGAATGAAGGGTTAGACTCGTCGAAAACAAAACATATTTAAAAATATATTACTAAATAACATATTATACACTAGAATTTAAATTGCAAATAAGCCTTCACACTATAAAAACAACAATCACTTAGAAGCGTTCTCACTGATTTTTTAAAATCTTTGTAATTTGACAATTTCCTTATACAAAGAGGTAGCTTATTATACAGTCTAATGCACATTGATAAAGGTCCTTTGTTACATAGTTCAAGTCTGCTAATTGAAGGAGTTATAGTTGCATTTTTGTTTCTTGTTTCATAACTATAATTTTTGGATACATTAAAATATTCTCTAAATTCTCTCCTGGTAAAACATACACATTCAAAAATATATTGGCATGGTAGGGGTAATATACCTTCCTCTGTAAATTTAGTAGAGCAAGTCTCCCGCATTTTAAGATTGTACATAATTCGGATTGCTCTCTTTTGTAAAACAAAAATACACTCGGAGTCTTTAGAATCACCCCAAAACATTATACCATATCTCGTGTGTGAATGAAAATTTGCATAGTACAAAGTCTTTAAACATTTAATGTCACATATATTTTTTAGTTCATTTAATGCAAAAATTGTGCTAGATAGCTTACTCCTAAGATGATCAATATGGTCTACCCATCTTAAATTATTATCTACATATAATCCTAAAAATTCAACTGTATTTTTAACTTCAATGTTTGTATTATTTATATTTATTTCTTCAATGAAAGGGGTTTTATTTTGTATAGTTTGAAAAACAACAACTTCCGATATATATAAGGCAGAAATTTTCACCCTTAATTTTAAATTCTTAGTGAACCAAATAAAAAAAATCAAAAGTGGTTTCTGGAGTAAACTGGCTAATTGGCAATGTAAGAAAAAAAAAATTAATTTGATTGTTTGATATCATGGAGAAAAATGTTCTTTAAGATTTCTTTTGGTTAATTTGAAAATATAACACAAATGGATTTAAAAAACATTATTTGTATATTAAAAATGTAGTTTACGTTGAACAACATTTATGTATCACTTTGATTTAACATTGAAATCCCATAAGAGAAAAATTATTTTTGGGTTTGGGACCCCCAGATCGAAGAGTTGAGAAAAAAATCATCACAACTTGACCACCAGGATCACAAACAAAAAACAAAGACGCTTCAGCTATCAGAAAAAAACAACAACAAAGTTTCATAGTTCCACAAACAATCCTTCAATGCACAATCTATGACCGAAGTTGCGGCACTAATGGAGTTTCGACCTCATTTTTTTTATTGCAGAAATGTATAGAGGGTGCAAAGTTATGCTATCCTGATTTTTTTTCAGATTTTTTAGAGCCCGGGAACTATTTTTAAAAAATTATGCAAAGTCCTTTTTTTGACGTCACAAGGCGGCAATTCCTATCTTTTTCTTAAGGAGTGGCGCCTCGTGACGTCACAAAAAGAAATTTCAATATATATATATATATATATATATATATATATATATATATATTATATATATATTAAATAGTTCCCGATTAAAAAAATCATAGTAGCATAACTTTGCACCCTCTATCAATTTCTGCAATAAAAATAATTGAGGTTGATACTCCATTGTGGACCACCCTGTTATATACGTATAACGTATAACATATATAGTAATAGTAAATTAGACATCAGTGCCGGTAAGATTCTTTGGCAACGTGATCTTAGCTTATAACGAAGCTCCAATCTTTCAAATAATCAACAGACTTTTGTTGATCTTGTTTACATTCGTTTTGGTGTATAAAATGATGTAATATCACCAATCGAGTAACATGCAGTTCTTTCCAGACATTAAATATTACGTTGTTATCTTAGCTTGCTTGGTCCTTGCTCGTATCTTAATCTTACGATTCACTCTTAAGATTAATTAACTCTGTCATGATCTCACATTCAGTCAATTATTATCTTATAATTATAATAAATTCAATTACAATTTTTCAATGTCAGTGACATAAAAAAAAAAAAAAAAACGGTTTGAATGGAGGAAAACCAAAAAAGGTTACATGGCAGTTTTAATAGGGACGACTAAATGCGACCATTTACAAATGTTACAGAATAAGTGAATTGCTTAAATTACGAACAACTTACTAAATTTTTAATTTTGGTTGCTTTTGACTCTGTTATAAGGTATAAGATACATTATGAAAAAAATGAGAATTCAAAATTAAAACATAACCTTATTATATTCTTAAAAAGTTGTAATTTGAAATAATCACTGCATGCTTATTTGGTTGCATTACTTTTAACACATTATGTTTTGGCGGGAGAAAATTCTCTGTACTGTTTTGAGCTTAATTTTTGAAAAGTTGATGAACGTGAACTCGGTGCAGGCGGTGCGCGTGCTCAAAAGCAGCAAGCAGCTGGATCTGCTGGTGCGCAAGGGCTCGGGGCTGGAGATGTTCGGCGAGAGCTCGGGCTACAACTCGTCCAGCAGCAGCGTCAATGGTGACCACGAGCACGGGGGAAGTCCCCACACGGAGAACGGCAAGCGTCTCTCGCTCATCACTGAGGACCCTGGAGAGTGAGTGTAGTCAATCATTACATTCATATAATAAATAAATTTGTATAAAATGTAAAGGGAAATTTCTATAGATATTATTTTAAAATTAATGGGAAATTGAATGAAAAATTTCAAAATATAATTTTTTAAGTGTTTAAATTAATATACTGTGTAAAAAGTATAAAATATATTATAAATGTATGCTTTTAAAAATTTAAAATTTATAAATAATGAGATTTTCATGCAATTTTCAAATATTTAAAAATTAGGTTCATATATTCAAAGATTTTTTCTCTTCATAATCTTATACTTGAATATCAGCCTGGCTAATCTTACTCGAGACACCCCCAGTCACGGTACTAATTCTTTATTTGTCATGTGTGCAGGGAGGGCGAGAGGAGCCGTTCGAACAGCCGTCGAGGTGCGGACGAAGCCCTGCCGCCAGTCCACGAGCACCCCTCTGACACCGTCGACTCCCAGCAGGCAAGTGGAGCTCTCGTGGAAGCTAGCTACTCAATCAGTGAATGTGCTGCAGCAGGGTAGCAAGGCAGAAATACGAATTGTTTGTACTAGACTTTTAAAAAAAATCACTCATAAAATCCATTTGTTAATAAATTTACGATCGTTGGAACGTATCATCGTTGAGACATTGCATGCAGATCAAAACAGCCTGAGTTAAAGGCCTTTCAGATAGTGAGTCTTTCGTTAGCTATGAAACTAAAAAAACTAAAGTAGAGGAAAGTGGATATAGCTTGTTTGATACCCAGCTAGCTATATATTATAATACTCTCAGTTTTAATCAATAAAAAGAAAGGTTGGAGACAGAAATGCCTGCAAAAATACATAATACATACACAAAATTAATAATTTATTATCACCACATTCATTATTTACATAATCATTTACTGAATTATTTTATTATAGAGTTCTAAATATTGTGTTTTAATTGCAACTAAACTAAGAGAAAGGTCCTTCATTAGATGTAATGATATTTAATTAAATTTTAATTATAAAGCTGTTTCTGACCGGATAGTTAGAAAAATATAACAAGTATTGCGCTCAAAGGGTTGCCTAAATACAGGCGCTTTTTGATGTATGCAAAGTTGCATATATCTCAGGCGCTAAAATAAAGCAGTATTACTGATGTTGGTTATTTCTTATATAGGACTAAAGTATTAATAGAAATATGCTTTAATAAGACAACGTACTTGAAATGCATTTTCAAACATTTTCTAACAGAAAAATTTTTGTACCAAGAGTTATAGGCTTCATGAATTTGGTATTTTTTTATGTTGCTTATAATTCCTATAACCTTGAACTCAACATAATTCATAACAACAATAAAAGTTTAAATTTAATTTGAATTCAATCACCTGAAACCAATAAATTGCAGACGACCGTTTTTCTTCAGCGTGACGTCATGCTTAAATGACTGATATTTTATTATTATTTTATATTTTGTAAGAGCAGTCAAGTTATTTTAGCTCATGACGTTACATTTCCGCTATCACACAGGAACGTCACGACAGGAGCGTACAGGTGTCCGCGCAAGTCCACCGTGGCCCCGAGGAGGTGGAGGGTCACCTGCCCCTGGCGCACAGCTCGTCCGGCAGTTCAATGTCCAGCCTCTCGTCCGCGCTGAGCCACGAGGTCAAGCGGCGTTCAGAGGTGAGTCCCTTCCTGTCACCCTGACGCGTCTCACTTCCAGCTTGTAATACTAAATATCGTCGTACCTCACAATGTAGCTGTCGAGTTTCGCAGGACATTTCATCACTGCACTCAAACAATCATGTCTGTTCACAAACTTATAGTATCTACGCCTTGTAGGTATGCAAACAGTTCTACATGTATGATTCCATTATTAAATGTAAAACATGTACTCCTATGTGGTTTAATTGTATAATTGAGAGAGGAGAGTAGCAAGCCTGCTAATAGATAACTTCATGGTTGTTTCAGTGGCGTAAATTATTGAACTTGGCCTACATGTGGGAAAGTGTTTTTAGAGGCTTATATTTATTTTCATTTTTGCCGAGTTCAAAATGATATATTTAATAAATAAATACATTATGTTGATCCAATAATTTAACTATTTGAGAAAAAGAGACACGATACACATTATTTTCTTCATTCTTCAAAATAAATTATTTTTCGTATTTACTCCATCTGAAATCCTATCTTCATAGCAATAGTTGTGAAGAAACAGAAAACAAAAGATGGAACTATGAAATTAGAATGGCATATCTGATTTGTGATACATCAGTAAAGATAATTATAAGAAAAGATAACCATAATTGCGTTTTTTGTGAATCTTTGGAAAATATCTTTCTTTATATGAAATTAATGCATTATAACTTAATTATATCTTTATATTGTTTATTTAATATTTAATTCATTCTAGTTTTACACAATATCCATTAGCATGAGTTCATCATGCCATGACGACGCACTAATATTTTTTTTGAATTAAATATGCACTCATTGATAAAATATCAAAATATTATGCCGCCAAGGAGATCTAATCTGGATCTTGGTTTTTTAATTTAATTGATTTGAATTAAAAAATCTCGTAATGTAGTTATCACGTGTTATCATCTGACTGCGTTTGTTCAGCGGCGCGAGGAAGAGGCTCAGCGCCGTGAGGAAGACCGCCGCCGCCGCGAGGTTGCAATGAAGGCCGTGCCCGAGGAACGCAGACAGAAACATGCCCTGGTAGGTCAATGACCCACCAATAAAAAAACTTACATCCGGATCTTCCTCAAACAAGCAATTTATTTTCAGGTATTTTTTAAACGTATTTGATTTATTTGATAACTTCCGACGATGGTTCTAAATTTTAGAGGATTTTTGTCGGAAGTTTTAAATATAATTATATACTATCGGAGTCAAAAAAGAGTTCAATAGAATAAAAGAAGGTACAAGTAAAAACAATAATACCATAGTTCAACTAAAAATTATAGACTAAAGGCGGATTCACATGGCGATTTTTATCATGCGACGCGACGCGAATTATGCGCACTTGCTGTGACATTGCATCCATTGGCGGCCTTATTTGGCGATTAAAAAAAAAAGCATCGCAATTAACGTGATTTCGCATCGCTGCTGCAACCTGGCGAATTCACTCGCCGCATAGGATTTCACAGCTTATGTGACAAAATCGTGTCGCATCGCCGCTGTCGCCAAATGAATCCGCCTTAAACGTTAAAAAACTTAAACAAAAACTAAACGTTAAAACGTTATATACTGGTAAAATAATTAGAAAATAGGTTCAGACCACGTTTTTTAATGTAATTGGAAATAATTGAAATAAGAATATATTTAGCTGCAAAATTTACATTTTGAAGTGACGACGTGATGTCACATTCATGCATAAATACATTAATTTATAAAAAATGAGTTCAATGAAATAAGATTGATATTAATTATGAATGAAGATATGATTAAATATCAATTAAATATGTTGTCGCAAGAGTGATTTGTGTAGGAGGGGTGTTAAAAAACTCTTATCATTTGCAGCTACATTAACACAATAATTAAATAATTTATGATAAAAACATACGAATACTTTAATTAACATGACAAAAATAGCACTTAAAAGCACTGAAACTATAGTTTCCGATCAGTTAAAAGATGACTATAGATTATAAGTTTACTGTAATTTTGTTATCCAATTTTAATTACGAATTGTTAGAGTAAACAAAATCTGAGGTTTACAAGAAAGTCTTGGTGTACAAATTTTTGCAGCCATGACGTCAGTGAATTAACACAATTAACAATTAATTTGAAATTCCCTCCGGAAGTACCCAAAACAGAAATGTTTCTGACAGAGCTTTCTCTCTTTCTGGTTTCTGTCCTTCCTATTTGTATTTCTTATTGAAATTATAAGTACAAAATATATAATTACTCTACTATTCAAGTCACTCTCAGGAGAGCTCATATAGAACCGAAAATCAATCAGTTAACATTGTCAGAAACTTCACATTTTCTTATAAAATCAACTTAATGACGTCACTCTGACTGACACTGACGTCGCTGATTGATTAGCAGCTGATGCAGGAGTTCCAGCAGGTGCACCGAAAGATGTTCACCGGACCTGTAACTCACCAGCACCACAACTCCAAACACGACGAACAGGTGAGCTCTCATTCTGATTGGCGCCCAAGTCACGTGACCAATTATTAACCAATCAAATTTCTTCATTTTATCAGTGATAGACCCACTATCTTTTTTCCCATATACCGTTAACTATTAACATTCCTTTCATATCACTTAATAGTCCTTTAAAAATTTTCAAGTACGTTAATGATGTAATAAAATTGCGTTAAATACCATATGTATTAGAACATAGTTAATTTACAAAATAGATTGTAAAATATTATAATCTTTATCTGAAATATTGAAACGCCATAAGTAAATATAAATTAAAATAGCTAACAGTTGTGACAGTTCAATATTTCTGTTTTAAGGGTGAAAGGCCGGCTCTAATTTAGAATTTTACATTTTTTTTTTTTTTTTTTTGCGGCTTAAGTTTTTGAGGTATCGACTTGAAACTTTCTTAAGATATGTACTTGTGTGAAACCTATGTCTAGATATTTTTGTTTTGAATCCAGTTCCATTGGTTTCAAAAAATCACTGACGAAACTCTAATTTTTTGTAAAAATGGGTTTTGGCAATGATTTTTTTTGGAAGCAATGAATCTGGATTCAAAACAAAAATATCTAGACACAGGTTTCACACACGTGCATACCTTAAAGAAAGTTTCAAGTTGATACCTCAAAAACTTAAGCCGCTAAAAAATAATTTGTAAAATTCTAAATTCGAGCTGCAGCCTTTCACCCTTAATTGTTTCATATTAGCTCCTTTTTTTCTTTGCAAAATTTATACATTTACGATATTTTACGAACGTCATAAAATTTTTAGGAAAATATTCCAATATCATAAAAAATCCTACATATAATTTAGTACATATAATATATTATTTTTTTAAACAAGTATCGTACTTCGTTTTCACAATGTAAATCATGTTGTAATATATACATGTACAATTAAGAATGACGTACTTATATTACTGCACGGTGCAGCAGGCTGTGTAAATCAGATAGACTCTGTTATCATCATCTTCACGGGGGCGTATGGTGGAGAGGGGGGGGGGGGGGTACGATGACGACTAGAAGGAAGGGAGGGGGGTATTATTCCTGTGTTTACCGAGCACGATAAGCCTTGTGGCGGCACGCTGCTGCTGCTTTGATAGTTTGGCACGAGCAAGGAGTCTCTCAGTTCGAGTGTTGCTCCTCGTCGTGATGTCGCTCCGAAGATCATCCAAGCCTCTCGTAACCGTGCAAACCTACGATGTGAGTCCATCTTCTTATCAAGCTCGCCCTTGATGTGGATTAACTACCTGTCAATTAGTAATCTCTACTTGTAAATTAATTACTAATGTAATGATATATTTTTTAATCTCACTTAATTCTTTACTATAATTTAATTCATATGTTAATACTTTTTATAATCGTATAATTATTTACATAAAAGGGTAGGGGGTTTTCATATATAATATAAAAACTATATATTAACATGAATTTAATTAATGTCAATCAATTAATAAATGTAATGTTAAACTTGACGTTATAAATAATGTGGACTGAATTAATTGATGTTAACATATACTTTGGCAGTGTAATTATAACTCCAAATATGTTTGTACTAAAATTTAATTAAATTAGTAATTCTGGTTAATTCTACTGAATCTCACGAACATGTTTACAAATTACAATAATTAAAAAAGGTGAAATAGGAGATTTCACAAGGCATTATTGAGCGCTATGCAGGACACATAAAGTGGTAAAATAATATCCTTTTACTAATATAATTACTAATATCTGTTTCTAATTTATTTTTAAGTACAAAATTATTTTGTGTCATGCTAATTTACATGCATGGTTTATTTTCATTCATAATTTTAATTTGTTTTTCAGGAGAGACTCCATAATGTTGCTTCTAATGGTGATATTTATGCGGTAAGTTTGTATTTTCCATTTCATAAGCTTCTTGATGTAATTTTTATTTTTTCCCATAAATTTAGAAATTTAATATAAAAATAATTAAACCTTATCATATACTTTGCATTAACTTGAGATGAGCTTAAAGCGAGACTCTGGAGCTATAATGTAGCATTAGATTGCGGCTCATGAAAATAGAGTATGTTTGCTTATATCTTGAAAAAGTGCGTCCTAAAAACATAGCTGTAGATAAGATTCATTTTTACAAGCTAATATAACGTTACATTGTTATGTTGGTAAGAGAAATTTTGCAAGCCTTTGTACATTATTATATGAACTACCTAATTACGTACATTAATGGTAATACGAAGTGAAATTACATAACATACGTCACTGAAAAGCTCAAAGGTAATGGTAAAAAATAACAAAAAATAAAATGATAAAAAAGAAGGAAGAGTGAATAGGTTCAATAATCTTAAACCCCATCATTTCCTGTATATTGTTATAACACGAATGATGTACATTTGGGAAAGCGTAACTTTCATCTTCTTCCTTATATTGTGAGGTGACGCCTCTGGTAGCGAGCGCTGTAATTGAGTAGTTTTCTCGACTTCGCGGTCCACAGGTGGTGCAGAACGGCGCCAAGTCGCGGCCCACGCCCCTCAGTGTCACCGAGGCCGAGGTTGCAAGCGCTGCTCTGGCTGCCAACCCCGCACCCACCAAGCACCGTCGTGGCGTCGAGATGAACTCCATCGACACCATGACGCTCAACAGTCCGCTCTCTCCCAAACCCAAACCCCCCGCGGTATACTTTGGAGCTGGTCACGCGTCCAGTAAGAGCCAGCCCGGAGTGGTGACCATCTCAGAGTACCCAAGTAGTGACCGTCGCGCGCCGCCCAGCCGCCTCGACTTTTTAGCATCATCGTCAGGCTCCGTGGAGGTTGATGACTTCCAGAGTGCTCTCGCCTCTGAGCTGCAAAACACGCTCTCTCGTTCCAACCTGCGCCAACTGTCTGAACCCGTCCAAGCTCCACCCCCACCACCTCCCGCTGCCCCATCTCCACCTCCATCCCCTTTGCTCAACGGTGGATATTCCGCACCGCCATCAGTAGAGCAAGATCATGCTCTAGAAATGAGAAGAGTTAAAACTAAAATTGCTGCGGTGAATGCTTTCCGGAGAACGCAGTCACCGTCTCCACCGCCAGTAATTGCCCTAAAACCATTGGCAGTCCCATACACAGAGCTAGTCAATCAGCAGCAACTGCATACTCCTGTTCCTGACTCGATGCGAGTGTCATCGCCACCTCCAACTTCACCTGTGCTCCAGAAAGCTTTCCCTCCAACTGTGACCAAACAAGCTGCTCCACAGCATTTCAACGCCCCACAGCCACCACCCCAACAACCTTCGAGCAATGGTGAATACGTAAATAACTCCTCGCGAGTCATGGAATCGTTATCCAACATCGTGACCATCAAGTTCCCGAACGGCGAGAGTGCGTCTGCAGGTTCGAGGAATTACAACAAGCTAATGTCCACGGCACCCAACTCGACCCAACAGAACCCTGGAATCCTGAAGCACGGTAACCCAAAGCATAAAACAGTCATTCATCAGAAGAGTATTACGTTCGGTGAAATGTAAGAGCGTGCAGATTTTTTATTTGCATGATCAAAAATTACAACTTTAACAAAAATTAATTGCAATGGTAATGTGATGGGATATTGGAGCATGTAAAATTGTATAGTGAAAAAATTCTTCTCGTTTCTTTTCAAGCTTTTGATAAAATAATCAATAAATTCTTTATTTTTTCCTCTTATCTTGTACGGCGTTCTTAGAAACAGCAAAGTTTTCTTGTTATCGAAAGGTAATGAGAGTATAATGATCTAATTGATTAAACTGGAATATTTTAAACACCGCGATTGTGACATGATCATTTTACATGAGATTATCTAGACATTAAATTTAATTACACGTCACTCCTCACTATAGATATGATAATTGTTAGTAAAATTTTGATTTTGTTACGCCAATTTTAATTGCTACAAGAGAACGCCGTGCTTGGTTCGGTATACATCTCTTCACGCTCTTATTAGCCGAGTCGACTTGCGCGCAGCATGCATTGCATTCTAGCACGCGCATGACAGCCTTACTAGTAATTACTACATAATATAGTATTGTGCAATTGTCAACTAAAAAAAAAAGAGACAAACTTTTACATTAAAACACACGACATTATAAACAGTGTTACTAAACATGTACGTGAAAAACTTATATCAGAATACAAGTATATTCTAATATAAGTTTTATATTATAATTATATAATATATTTTTTATGTATAATACACGGTCATTATGCCATTAATAATCACGACCCCCAATTAGCAAAAAGTCAAACGTATATAAAAAAAAATTCAACCAATTGTAATTAAATATTGTTAACGCGTATTTAATAATTTTATTGAATGAAATTCGTATATTAGCTTAATTTTTCTGCCATTTTAGTCTGCAAAAATATGACCACATATTTTTATTTTTACTGTATTTTATATAGCATACGTATTTTACAGATAGAATCTTAAAAAAAAAAAAAAAAAAAAAAAAAAAAATCAGGAATAATTTATTGCATTTGTTTTATGGCATATTTATAGCTAGAAATTTTCTTGAAAAATGTGTTGAAAACTTTGATTACACACACAAATTTAATAGACCCAATTTTGTTAATAATTGCGCATTATATATATTAGCTTATAAGATATAATATCCATCGGTCCATAAGCATTAATTTTCTATTGCTTGTTTCAGCACTACTGTGATGTGTGTCCAAGTCCAGGATTCCTGACTCGTGTTGAAGAATAAATTTTTGTATATTATATTATATATATGATATTTTAATTTAAACTAAGTCAATTTTTAGTTATTATCGATCTTTGTTTCTATACTTTTGGTCGTCGGGGTCATGTGACGTCATTATAGACATAATTTTTATGCATGTCTTATTATTTTACTAAATACTTTGTCAGCAAAAATAAACACGTACATTATAATAATATCTTGCAGTGATTGTTTTATGTTATTTTACAAGGATATAGTTATGAAAAAGTATAAAGGAAACTGCTTTGACAATTATAAACATTCAGATAATTTAAAGTTATAGTTTTCTTCTTCTTAGAATTATGTTTCACCAGCTTGAACGTTGCTTTATAAAAAAGACAAAAATATTAATTATGATATTAAAATTATTTAAAATCAGTAATTTTTAAATTAAAATATTTTTTTATACTGAACTTATGATCATAAAATTTTATGTCTATGTATGTCATCCAATACCCTTGTTGCAAATAATTGTTTATAATTACAACAATATATTTTCTTCTTCTTATAATAACTTCATATAATTTTATTATTGTCTTATGGAAATATCTGTACAGGTCATAAGACGCTACAAATTAAACGTTTTTAAACTAATATTATTTATGTAAACATTTTTCAAAATGGACAGTGTAATAAAATGTTGGGTTTGTACTATAAAATATTAAAACGTATAATAAATAATAAAGTGTATGAGAAAAAAAAAAAAATAAATAAATAAATAAATAAAAAAATAAATAAGCAAATTAATTGAATTTACCTTTATTATTTATATCATATCATAATTTATTTTATAAAATGTTTAAGTATTTGTAAATATATATTTACTATATTTAAACAGTAAATATATAATATAATTATGTATACATTAATTAAATTGGTTTGAAATTAATAATTGAAGCATATGAAGATGAATGCTTTTATGTACTTAAAATATTAATGTTTTGAATTGAAATTTTTGCTTTAAATAAGTATAATTATCATGGCACAGACTAAATATGTATCTTATTCTTGCAATTAACTTATTTAGCTGGCATATTTTTCTTTTACTTTAAGTAATATTATATAGCTGTCACAAAATATTCACAGATATAAATATAAATAAATATACATATATAAATACAATGTATCAGGTAGCCATACCATATATACGATTAAAATAAGCTTTGGTATAAAGTATAAACTGTTATATTTCAGACTGAGAGTTTCATAATCTGGGAAGCATTTTATTTTCCATAATAATTTGATAGCTTCTATATCGCAATATAAAATATACTGTCTGTTTACATATTCCATACTATGGAATACCAACCTCAAAATTTTGTATTGCAGAAATGGATAGAGGGTGCAAAAATATGCTACTCTGAATTTTTTCACATTTTTTTGAGACCGGGAAGTATTTTTAAAAAATTATTGAAAGTCCATTTTGATGACGTCACGAGGCGCCTCTCTTTAAGAAAAGGATAGGACATTAACGCCCGTGACGTCATAAAACGGGCTTTCAATAATTTTTTTAAAATACTTCCCGGTCTCAGAAAAATCTGAAAAAATTCCAGAGTAGCATATTTTTGCACCCTCTAAACCTCTATCCATTTCTGCAATAAAAAAATTTGAGGTCGGTACTCCATTTGCGACAACCTGTAAAGAACATTTCAAAATACAGCTCATTGTTACCAGTAAAAATAAATATAAGATATAAATTATATATAATAAAGAAAGCTTGTTGGAAATGGAAGAGGTATTTGCGACTCATGCAGGGACAATGCAGTATCGATTAAATTTTTTTATTGCAGAAATGGATAGAGGGTGCAAAGTTATGCATGCACTCTGATTTTTTTTCTGATTTTTTAGAGCCCGGGAACTATTTTTAAAAAAATTATTGAAAGTTCTTTTTGTGACGTCACGAGGCGCCGCTCCTTAAGAAAAATATATATATAGGACTTGCCGCCAAGTGACGTCACAAAAAAAGCTTTCTATCATTTTTTAAAAATAGTTCCTGGATTCTAAAAAAATCAGGGTAGCTTAACTTTGCACCCTCAATCCATTTCTGCAATAAAAAAAATTGAGGTCGATACTCCATTAAAAGTTAATTATTAAAATTCATTTACGTGTATGCATTATTGTATTATAAAGAAGCTTTTTTGGTCTCAAGTTAAACAATATTATCAGATCGAAAAAAATAAGACAGACCTTTTGGTTTTCTCTGATATTATTATGATTGTTTAATGATTAAACAATCATAATAATATCAGTTTAATGAAGTGATATTACAAAATACGAAAATAACAACTTATACAATAAACAAATTAATGAAATTTTTATAAAACAATGACGTAATTATTGTAAAATTATAAATATTTCAGAGTTTTATTTATTTTTGCCAAATTCAACCTGCCTGAAAATAAAGTTAATAATATAATTATGATGAAACGCTACAATTATGTACATTATTTATTTAGATTATAATTACTATAATTAGTGTAAAATGTAGAGGTATATAATACGACCCTTGTATGTGACATTAGATCCCGAATTTCAATTTTTGTCGGCATTCCTGTTGCAATGGTGGAGCTAAAAGAGCCATCCCATGACCCCATGTTATAGCCATGGCATATATATGATAAGATTGATAAGTAATATCTATGCCTAGGAATGCTATCTATATATACTATATACTATTCTGTAGGATAAATATTTGTTTTTAATTTTTATTGACTATTATTAAATTTAATTTATAGAAGAAATTCAAATTTCTGGGGTGAGCAAAAAAGTTATGGCATAATATGTGCGCGTGGCATATATATGGCCTGTTTTTTCAAGAAAGATAATATCTCTGTAGTTATTTTATGTTAGTATCGCATCAAAATTATACATATTAATCACAAATATTAATTACAATAATTTATTTTAATGAAATTAATTAATTAATACATGCTGCCATGTATGTAAATTGTATATAATATATATATATATTAAATATATATAATATAAGACAGAGCTAGCATGCATTTTTTAAAAGGTCCTCTTGCGTATCAATTACTATATGTATATATTATAATTATGTCGATATTGTCGCTCTCATCGATCTGTATTAAATAACACTATAATAGTCTATACTTTTTCTCGCTTTTTTTTAATGATTTAATTGCTAATTGTAATCGATATTTGATCATATTTCATATTTAAAATTTAATTGCCATCTTGTCTGAAAAATTTATAAATAATAAACTAACATTTTGGTTCATTTTAATTAATTGATAAAGAGTAGAGATATATATACTGTATATTATATGTCCGTCGATCCTGACTCAGATTTTCCACGGTTCCCTCATGCAGTCTAGCTTACTATCTTACCTCAGCGAATGCTGGGACGCGTAACAGGCCGTACATATATATTATATATGACCACCAACCTTAAATTTCCCTACCATATCGTCCTTATCCCTATGTACCCAAAAAAATTTTGAAAATCTTTATGGGAATTAACGAATTAACCCATGACAAAATTTTCAAGATTTTTTTTTCCGGAAAAATGGCCTCGTAAATTACAATATTACAAAGGTATTTTTAAATGGTATAATTTATCATATGATATCCGAACTATATTATATCATATAATATAGTTCGGATCATAAATGTAAAGTTATACGAAGTTTGAGTAAATATATATTAATTAAGCTGTTTTCTGATCCATATTTTGGCTGCAATGCTTTTTGTTTTACGCAGGGCTATTACTCTATTGTAGGTAGAGTAATAGCCCTGCATGGTTTTACGTTCTCCGCGTTACTCTCCGCACCAACTTTTGGGTATATATATTTTTTTTTGCTGAAGCTATTTTTTGAGATTAAAACTTTTTTTTAGAAAATAAAATATTAATAAAAACTCTATATATTATATATACTTTTAATATATTAAATAATATTTTATGCTAATTTCGAAGCCTAAATAATTAAGTTATGTTTATTACACTGCATGACTGTAATATATTATATTAATCGAGCAAGTATAATTATTTAACTAGGGCGGGGGGGCCTTTACGAAAAGGCCCCAAATCAGTGTGCAGTGATCATTTGCAATGCCAGTCATCATTTTCCAAAAAAAGTTTCATCGGGTTCGAAGAAATTGCAGGGATTTTAAAAAAGGTCATGGAAATGAAAATAATCATGTGGGGAAAAAATTGTCATCAATAAATGTAGAGAAATAAAAAATAAATAAAAATAGTAAAAAAAAAAAAAAATAATAAACAAAGCGAAGATACAGAGTACCTCTGAGTCGAGTAGGTCCACTTTCTTTTGTCACGATTCGTTACAAAGTCGTCATCAACAGCAAAGCGAATCGTAGAAAGTGGGACTTCTTAATCGGATGAAACCGGGAAAGCGGAATTCGGAAGGGGGACTTTTTTAATCGGATGTAACCGGGAAACCGAAAAGCGGAAGGGGGCTTATCAGAAGGAACCTGGTAGCAATCAGTGATTTAAAATAAAATCAGTGGCCATTCACATTTTACCTTGCAAGTCTTGGAATCTGAGTCAACCTCGCTAGTCGGCGGTCAGAGAACGAATGACTGTTGAGAACGTCAACGGCATTCTCAGAAATTTTGAAATCACGTTTTCTCGCCGTTCCCAACAATGAGTGCGTTTGAAGCCCGGGCTGGGTAAAATGGCGACCTTGGTCGCCTGGTATGAAACGTCATAATTTCGTCATAATTAGTTCCCAGTCTGTCCGCCAGGTCTCAGGCGCACTGTAGAGTCCGCCCGCGTCAGCCTGGGCCAGCCAGGAAGTGACGTTATGAGAGGAGGAAAAATGGCCGCCGGGCTGGCCCCACTTGACGACTAAAAACGCTTCAGCCCAGGCCAGCCCGGGCTGGCCCGTGAATTCAAACGCACTCAATGCTTGTTTACCCGTCACCATGGCAACAAAGATGCACAAGCTGTAATGTCATGCGCATTACGGGGCCGCTCGATTATTGGCGGGAATCCGTTCAAACCGAGGTACATACGCGCGATATAAAATGCATGGAACTTGTTTCCCACCCAATAATGATCGCCAGCAGCTTTAAATATTGCCGCCCGCTTTATTTTTTTGAATTTCCCGCCTTCCTCGTTCATTTCTGGTTCCCGACAGTACTAAATTCGAGTTTCTGGCATAATTTTACATGAAACTGGACTGTAGAGGGAAGTCTGATATTGCTCGCAACGCGTAAGAATAAAAAACATGCGTTCGTCACGGGTCCGCCATTCATACGCAGCTCGGCTCCTTCGGAGACCTCGCCTAACCATACAATGGAATTAGATAGTGTCGGCCTGCTCAAATACAGCTCGGCTCGTTCCTCGCCTCGCTTAAAATTCTTGGATAGATGTGTGCGGGCAATGAATATCATTGCCAACTCATACGCAGCTCGGCTCGTTCCTCGCCTCGCTTAAAATTGAATATAAAATAAAATATTGATCTGAGAGTTAAATAGTGGTTATTTTCAAACTCCAGGGATGTTTTTACATATAGAAAGTCAATTTATTATTTTAATTACCCATTAATAACACCTGTAGATTGAAATCATGCATGAAATTCCAGCATAATATAGTGCATATACGAAAAATAGGTATTTCGCCCGCCGCCACCTTGTTTTTCAAGATAGGCAAAATCCGAGGCCAGATTCGTGATCAGCGTGGTCGATATAGTCAGAAACCGTCGAAAACTCAATTTCGATTTTTCCCCCTATCTTCCCCATGTATAAGCGGTGAGAGAAGGGGTACCCCTTCTGAAATTTTTGTCAAAAACATAAAAGTCAAAAAATCTCGAGAACTATGGGTCGCAGCTTAAATCTGAAGACTGCATCTTGTCCGGCTCTAAAAACTGGTCTAGAAAAGTTGGACAAATAATTTTTCGGGACTCGCACTTTCCCGAAATCGGGATTTTGGATATCGAAAAATTCAAATCTTCGATCGGGCCGCGTGGGCCCCCTATGTGCCGGAAAATTCCCAAATTTGGTTTTTGGGCATTGTTTTGGGTCCCCTACAACCTCCCGTCGAGAGTTTGCTCGAAAAAAAATTCCTTCCCCGAGTTTGGCGCAACCCGTAAAAAACGGGTATTTTGGCCGGCAGATCCGCCTGCAATGCTAATCAAATGGCCCCATGTTATTCTTATGGGGATTTGAGACCAGGCTTTCGTTTTCAAAAAAACGCACTTCCGGTGGTCGCAGGGGGTCGAGTTGGGTATCAAATTGAAGGGCACATGGTGTAGAGTCCATAAAGTGTCACAACAAAGTTGTGAGACGTTGCGCGCGGCCGCCATATTGGATCCAAAACGCGTACTTTCGAGGAGGGGCCCTGCGGGCCCCGTGGGACCCACATTCTTGAAACGCATATTTTTAGACGTGAGACGCTTAGTTTTAACAGGATTCGACGAAAAAACACCATGTCAATAGCGTAAAAAAAAGTTATTAAGGAAAAGGATGCGTTTCCTATGTTATCCTTATGGGAGGAGGTTTTTTTGCATTCCCCGCTCGCCTGGGCTAACCCTCATAGTTGGCATCGATTTGAAAAAAGTTTCTGAAAGAAAAAGAGTGTGGACAACTTTCATACTGCGCGAAAATTTCGATTTCAGGTGTGCTCAAAAGTTATTCAAGGGGGAATGTGGTCAATTTTTAGCATGCGTAAACCCTATGTTCCAATGCGATTTTTTGAGTTTTTTGAAAATCAAAAAATCGAGCCAAGGAAAAGTTAGGACTTGCCAAGAGCTTTCAGAAAAGGTCTCAAACTTGTTCCTAACCAAAAAATTGCCGAAACTGTTGGGGGGGTTCACCAGATTGAAGCTAGCGAAAGAGCTTTTAAAAACTACCCCTCTGGAGGAAGCCCAAGAGGCCCCAGGGGCCCAAATTGATATTGGTCAGATAGCCCGTTAAATTTGAATCCTGATGAGTTCCAATACAAAAACCGGGGGCCCCTTCGGAGCCCCTTTAATGGGGCCGAAAAATAAAAGTAACACCCCTAGGGGTTTCTGGTGCCATACTGTACAGATCCAGCCATAGCACGGTAAGTATGCTTTGGAGGTGCCATGTTTGTATTTGGCGAAGCTGCGTCGTCTGTCGGGACACACTTTTGCCGTAGGAACCTCCGCTTTAGCTCTTCAATCTAATGATTTAAGGCAAAGGCCGTAAAACATCTTTTTTTCGAGGTCCCAAACTTCCGGGGCCCGCAGCCGCGGAACCAAAACAGATAGGAGGGAGCTCACATGAAGCTAAAAGATGCCCAACACAGTCTTCTAAACGATTCGACCAAAAAAAGTTTCAGTTTCCAACTTTAAATGACTTTTTTGGCAAAAACCGCAAAAACGGCGATTTTTTTCAAAAAAAACACTAAAACAGCGATAAAAAATTTTTGGGGCAAAAATTCAAAAATAACACCTCCCATATAAAAGTTTACGTCCCGGGCTACATTTTGCCCATTGGGACCTAAGCTCTAACTCTCAAAACCGCTTACCGGTGGTTTTTTAAAAAAATTAACATTATCGCTTATGGCGGGCGAACGGTGCGCCGGACGCCATCTTTGAAGGCAAAAAGTAGGGGTAGCGCATGTTACCTAAAGCCGTTTTTGGGGTCAAAACGTCATTTTTCGGAAATTTTTGAAATTTCGGGAATTTTGGAAATACCCCCCGGGAATTTTTGGGAATTTTTGGATTTTGAAAATGACGGGTGGGGCCCTTCGGGTCCCACCCGGGACGCGCCCTGCGGGCGCGGCGGGGCCCTGCGGGCCCCGCGGAGGGCCCTCCGGGCCCCTCAAAGATTCTTGACCATGCATTTCAAATCAGAGATTTAGTGCTTTTAATATATATAAATTATTGCATAAAAAATAAAATATTGTTATGTAACATTTTAAATAGAAATATTAAAAATACCCTGCGGCACCTGTGCACAGTGATGTTAGTCCGCGCATATTCGCGGCGAATATGCGCGCATATTCGCATATTCGCGCATATTCGCGGGCAATCTGCGGCCGCATATGCGCGCATATTGAAAATTGACTTTCCCGCCACAAAAATAGCAATTTAAAACTGGTTAAAACTACAGTAAATGCTACAGAGAGTCTTTTCTTATTTTTCTTGGTATAATCCCTTGCTTAATTAGTGTTTGGATTAAATTAGAGTTAATTAATCATGGAATTAAAGCAATCGGCCTTTCAGGCTGCCGAGGTGCTCACGTGATTTTAATTGCGCGCGGCCGCCATCTTGAAAGTATCTTTCGCGCATATGCGCGCATTTGCGCGCATATTCGCGCATATTCGCATGCGCATATTCGCGGACCAATCTTCGCGCGAATTTCACATCACTGCCTGTGCATGGCATATGCACATCGTCATTGATTAGATGTTGAAAGGCAAGAAACGGTGAACTTTAAGGCGCCATGAAAACTGATCAAACTATTTCTGTAGAAAAATAATTTTAAATTATCACGGAACTCGAAGTTATAATAAAACTCTATGACCGGGTTCCGTTCGGGTCATGGACAGCGAACAAATTTTATTCTCCTCTCGCTCCTGATTCTCGCTTTGCTGTCATTTAAAAAAAATTAATGCGTATTGCGGGGCCTCGTATGTATTCTTCCGCGTAAAAGAAATAGTTCAATAATGCAACTGCAATTTAAGAGTTAAATACAGATTGCTTAACTCTAATCAAGTACATCAATTGTTAATTATGTTTTTGTGATTTGATATAAATTACAAAGTGTACAGAATATATGTTAGAACAAGTAAAAATTTAACAGCTGATGTCCCGTTAACTCGTGCTGCGGATTTCAGCCATGATTGACTATGTAGCTGCGTCTGAAGAGCTGAGCAAACTCGACGAAAATTTCTAAAATGGATTACTATTATTTATCAGAGACTGTATGGAAGTATGCACACGCATTCTATAAGCTCTGATCTTTTGTAAAAAAGGTAAAGTATTAATCCAAAACCATGTTTTAATGCAATTTATAACATTTTCTAAGATACGTTTTATCCAGCCATTGAACTTTTCTGGGACTTTTTTGTTGGCCTTGACATTTTTGTTAGGGCCTGTAACTTAAATTAAAAAGTATTTATGACTGAAGCAAAGAAATATCTATTGTTGGGTAAATGAATATTATGTTAAAGCTTGATTTTATTCAGTTAAAAAGTCATGTGGGCTGGCGAGTACAGGTGCATGGATAGGGAGTGTCTTTTAAAGGGGGAGAGAGGTACTTGATGGAATAGTTGTTCGCCTGCTCGCCATGTTTCTGACGTCAATAACACCCGTCCTGAGCAAAAATATTTTAATATTTATTATTTTTACAAGTTAACTGCTCTACTTTTAACTGATGTCATATCCTTGGAATAGTTTTAAGTTTCTTCTTTCTGATCAACAGAATCTTCAGACGTGGCTAGAGCCGAGAATAAAATGGACTACGATTTCTTTGCTGGGACCCTAACAGCTGACAGGAAGTGATGGTGAAATTGTGATTCTAGTGCAGTTTGTGTGACATATAAGGATTTTCTGTAATAGAAAAAATGACAATGGTGTGCACAGCTAGCAGGATGGTGGTAGAGTCTGTGCCCAACTCTAGGCACAGTTCTCATAAGACTCTTCCAACAGGCATGACACCAAAAGAGTTGTCAGAAAATGATGATGTAGCTACCTCAATAGTGTTAGACCCTTTCTTGGGATTTGTTACACATAAAATGAATATTAGGTAAGTTTCCAGGAAAAGAAAATATATTAATCTGTTAATACTGTATGCATGTTATACAATGCCATGTGCATACAACATAAAATAACAGGCTTTCAGATATATATGTGAATATATGCATACATGCTTGAAAATTGCTAAGGTGAGCTATGGAGCCAAGAACTGTTTACTGGGAGGACTGGTTAACTTTCAAACCGGCCTCTTTTGCCGCCAATGCGACATTATGCCTGAACCTTGTTATGTTACGTCGTTATGACGCTGACTTTTAAAAGCTTACCGGTATTTGATTAGTTAGCGTTACTAGTAAACAACAAACTACCCTTTTTAAGCCATCGCTGTGCTGTCAAATCTTTGACATCTTCAAACAGACCGCTTGGTGGCGTGGCTTTTTCCGTGTATTTCCCGAGGATTGACAAAATTTGTCGAATATCGAGGATACTTAATTCGACGCCCTCCCAGTAAACAGTCGTTGCTATGGAACTCCATAGAAACGCTGTGTATGATAAATATCTAATGCAACTTGATTTTTTTAGGGCACATTATAGCAATTCTTGAGTATTTATGTGGAAGCACCTTAGTAGGTCTATTCGTAAATACACAATAAAATGAGGATAAATAATAAAATTTTCCCTCTAAATGCTCTCAGTAGGGCACACAGATGGTCATCATAAATAAACTGCATTTTTGAACAGACCTATTATTATTATTTTACCTTCACAGCTGAACTAAAACTAGTGCAGCATACATGTGTAATACCTTAAAGATTAACTGGCTTCAAATTAAAAATTAGGCAGTCACAGAGTTGCTAGAATTTACAATTAACTTTCACATTATCTTTATCTGTTCGCGATGCGGCTGCATGAGCAGTGACTGCAAAGTCAGGAGTAGGTCCTTGCTCAAGCAGCTGTATCACTCATGTATGAAAATAATAATGTGAATTCTGATTGTCAACTCTAGCAATTCTAATTTTTATTTGAGATCAGTAACCCTTTAATAATAACCATGTACTGCTTGACAGATGAATAGAGGACCCCTAGTTGTGTAGTGTCAATTTTGTCATATTTTTTTAAAACCCTCTAAAGCTCTTTCACAGTCAATCTGTAGGTCTCTGCAGAAAAATCAATCTCTTCTTGGTTTTCTTAATGTAGCTATATTTTCTGCAGTGTGTTACGGCATCATTCACCAACAATTTTCTTAATGTGTGAAAGCACCCGTACACCCTTAAAAATCATGCTGCAAAACAGTTTGACTTTATAGTCCTGCAAAAATATAACAAACAAGCATAGGGAAAAACGTCAGAACCAACGTCTGTCCCCTCAATTTTGAGGGCATTATAGGTTATACCCGGTAAAGTTAAAAAAAGTATGAAAACTCCCTGGCAATATTATGCATACTTGGGGTGCTCTATGAAAATCTTCAGTGAAATTTTTTTTATGCTGGTTGTCCATTCAGCTTACTTTACTAATAAGTATACATTTTTTTATCAAGACCGCGGAATGTTGTGCAAACAACATGCGTGTCCCACTTAGAAACGGTACTTAATTGTCTGGCGTGCAGACTGGGTATTAGGAGCCCCAGAGAGCACTGTGAACAATGTTGAAAAACAAGTTCCGCCATTGCTAACCAACCACATTTTTATTAAGGTCTGAAAAGAAAATCAGGAAAGGCCCTGGCTTGTTTACATTTACATATAATATTTAACATTGATTTAAAAGTTAAAAAATTTAATGTTAATAATATAGTAATGATTAAGGCGAGCCGTTTGAATATTACTGCCATTTACAAAATAAATGATAATGCAGTACTGATAGCAAATTTTATATTTTGCCATTTTTATCAACATTAAAAGGTTGAGAGCATAAATTGCTTATTTACAGAGTAAAAATTAAAATAATAGTAAACATTTATGAAGTTTATTTTTTATTTATTTATTTTTTTTTTTTCCAGTCTTGTATCTCGTAGCGTATTGATGCTATATAATATAATATATTTATTAATGATTTCACTATCAGGTCTCACATAGTTTGGAATAGACTGTTACAAGTACCTGTGTGGTTCTTGTGTACACTTAACTAGATGTTGATTGGAATATTTCCTGCATTGATCTCTAAATCTCAATCGGAACTACTGTAACTGTATACTGAAATTTGAGTTTTTTTGTTGTTACAATAATTAATTTACACTATACTGAAGTTGTACCTGTAGTAATGAAAATATTAATTTAATTGTTATCTTCTGTTTTGTTTATAGATATAGACCTATCAAAGCTAACAAGGAAGAATTAAAAAGTATTGTTGAAGAATTTATTAAAAATCAAGAGTATGAAAAGGCCTTCAAAAGGTTTGCGGCAATAGATGGAATGATGGGTGTTTACATGAGTAAAAGTAAAACACACCAGCAAAGTCTCAAAGAGCATGTAAGTTATAGTTTCTGCTTCATTTGATTTTGAATTAGTATTTATTTATTTTTACCTTCGCTAAAAAAAATGTTTTCATGATTTTTTTTTTTTTAAATAGCAAGACATATGTCAAGAGATTTATTTTTTTGTAAATTAATGTTCCGGTACTGTATATTGATTAGTTATTTCTTTCCATAGATTTACAGGTACTTACGAGTATTCGACAAAGACTCTGGCTTTAACATTCAACCATGCTATCGCTATTCCCTGGAGGGACAGAAAGGAGCTAAAATTTGTGCTACTCGGAAATGGTGAGGAGATGGTTGATGTGCTGTGGGTCTGTCGATGCTGACAACGTGTTGTTGCAGGTACAAGAACGAGAAGATCTCCATCCTGGTTGGCTGCATTGCCGAGCTGACGGAGGAGGAGGAGGGGCAGCTGCTGCACCCAGGCAAGAACGACTTCTCGGTCATGTACAGCTGCCGAAAGAACTGTGCTCAGCTCTGGCTCGGACCAGCTGCCTACATCAACCACGATTGTCGAGCTAATTGCAAGGTGAACGTTGTTATAGTCTCTGTAAATTTGTAGAACATTCAGTATTCAAAATGATCAGCTCCACAGAAATAATAAATAATATGAATGTTACCATTGAATCAAGCTATCGTGCTATCATTTATCATTGTTATTTAACTTATTACAATTTATTTATTTAATATTTTTTTCATGTTTTTTTTTATCTGGACAGTAAAATGGGAAATAAAAATTTCAAAATACTAATGTTGTGATTGCATTCTGCAGTTTGTGGCTACTGGACGAGACACTGCCTGTGTGAAGGTGTTACGAGACATTGCAGCCGGAGAAGAAATAACCTGCTTCTATGGAGAGGATTTCTTCGGGGACAACAACTGTTACTGTGAATGTGAAACATGTGAACGGTAAGAGGTGTTTCCAATTCTGTACAGTCAATTATAAATTTAGTTTACGAAACTCTCTTTAGTCATATTTTTTTGTACTGGATTAATTTATTTTGTTTTTGTCTTCTTCCAGACGTGGCACAGGGGCATATGCAAATAAAATAAAAAACGACGAGCTGAACAGTGGCTACCGATTAAGAGAAACTGACAATCGTTTGAGCCGAAGCAAACATAGGCAAGTTCAGAAAAGAGATGAGAATGAAACTGCGAAGGCACGTCTGAGTGTAACAGAATTACGTCAGAAGGGACTGACCAAGTATGATGCAGAGATGTTGTTGGAGCAAGGATGTACATTCACAGATTTTGAAGACAGTGGTTCATCGAGGCTAAAGGATCTCCGTAAGCGTTCTCGCAGCTCTGTTGTGAGAGGCACTCGGACGGGGGACCGGCTTCGAGCGCCCGAGGATTCCCAGAGCACTGGCAGCAGCGACCAGGACTCTGGGTCCGCGGGCGCGGAAGCGTGTCAGCTTCCTTCCCGTCCCCTAGGCATTACGCTGCGCAACCACAAACGACTCACAGAACCCACCCAGCCCCCTCCCTCATCAAGCCAGCAGTTGCTGCAGGAACTGCGAGACGACGAGATCAGTCGACGCTCCCTCGGAAAACCTCTCTTTGCAGAGGATTGCCGAAACAAGTTAGCCAAGCTCGCCCTTGGCTCTCGATCACGACCCCGCCCAAGCAGATCCTCGGCTCGCAGCTCCAGGCTATCCTCCGCCCCCCTACTAACAGGTGCAAAGCGTTGGGTGGGAGCCTGTGGCCGGCATGTAGATTCAGAGACAGAGCATCTCAGCAGGAACAATGTTGTCGCGATGGAGAAGGATGTGTACGAGTTCGACGACAACGAGGCAGAGGAGGAGCAAGAGGAGCCTCAAGGTCTTCGTCACGTCAAACAAGAAGAGGACAAGTGGGCAGATATTGAAGAGAGAGAACGAGTAAACTGTGTCACCCCTCCTCCACCCCAACGTAGCGTCAAGCTCACCCTCAGGATGAAGAGAAGCCCCATGCTTGATGAGATCATCGAGTCGGGCAACTCTCTCAGTGACGGAGACTCATCTGGCCTTACCTTTGAGCCTGAATATGAAGTATTACGTGTGGAGGGGGTAGGCCCAGACCCTCCCTCCTCCCCACCTTCTCCCAGCAGTAGCAGCAGCAGTCGAAGCAGCCACCGTAAGAAGAGGCACAAAACCCGTAGCCGTCAACGAACTAAGCATCGCAAGAGCAGCGAGCATGGTTCAAGTGACTCAAGTGAGGATCCCATGGCTATGCCATACTTACCCGTAGACCCTGAACCCACATCACCTCCACCTAATCCTCCCATGAAGAGGCTGAGACTGATCCTAGGCAATGAGACACGCACTATTGACATCCCTCCCATCATTTCAAAGCCAACTTAACGTCTGCTACTTGATAGGAGACGACAATTGTGGTGGTTTTTGTTGTGGATTTTGGGAAAAGGTGTTCTCTCATTCCCAGCCGTCAGTTCCTAGTCCCAGAGAGGAGCCGCCAAGCTCAGACTTTCACTGCCCTCTACTCACCTGTAGCTCGAACACGTTAATAGCATTATAATAATTAATTATTATTAATAATTTCAAGTAAAGTGATACTCTATCTTCTTGTGATATCAGCATACACTGCGTTCATATTGTCTTTTGTGGTTCGAGGCTTTTAAATTTGGAAATAGACTGGGGGCACAAGAATAACAACAAGGGGGAAGGGGTTAAAAAATGAAAAAGAAAAAAAAGATGTGTATTATTTAGTTATGTTAAATTATGTATAGTAATTGTACATAATGTCCAAATAATTTTAAAATAAAACAATAGTTTTTTGTTTTGCTCTATGGGGGGGCATTTTTAGATGTGCTGCCGTAGGTATATTATATATAAAAGAAAGAAAAAAAAAAGAAAAGAAGTTAATTTAATTAATTCCAAGTTATTTGTTATTATAAGGGCAATATATTCAGGGAATACACCACATGATTTGCACATTTTCGTAGTTGTATCCATAACAAATGAATTGTCTTAATATGTGTAACGGTTTTAGATTTGACAAAATTTGTAAAGCAGTATAACTTGTAAGTTTTATACCATTTTCTCCAATTTTGCCTTAGAAGTTTTTAGTTATTAAAACTTGTAAATTTAATGTTCTTTAATTCAGTAATAATTAATTCTTCAATTTTTAACGTACTACTTAAAAAAAAAAAAAAAAAAAATTATTTATTATCTTTGATTAAATTACTGTAAGAAAAAAAAAATGTTCAAAGCATCTTCAAGGCTATATGTTTTTAAATTCCAATTGCTCTGCATTTTTGTTATTAGTAATCTATTTACATTCTTGTAATTACTGCTGACTCTGTATCTAATATCATTAACCTTAGTTATTTCCCTTTCTCTTTGCCCTTTCTCTGCCACTGTGTTCATATATTTCACTGTTCACATGCATTCTGTGGCTGTTGAAATAAACTATATTATAATTATTTTAAATGTGGATTATTTATTTAAAAATATATTATAATTTTATTTAATAATTTTATTTATATTAGCTAGCCAGTTATGCTACACTTTGATATGTGTAGTTGTAGTATATTAAATAAGGATTATGACTAAATAAATAAATATAATTTTTTATTATAAATTAAATTTATAAATAAATTGAAAAGCTAGTTGTTATAGAGTTTCAGTTTCTCTGCATGAATGCAGTCAATGTTTTTTTCATAGGAAGTTTAGGAAATTAAGAAATAAACACTCATTGAGGTAATCATTATAGTATATGGTACAGTTTTAATTATTATTTATAGGTTCTATTTATATATAAATGCAGGCCTTGCATAATGTGTAATTATATTATATATATGTGTGTAATTTTGTTAAGTGTACCAAATTTAAGTTCCTGTTTATTTGAGATTCAATTTCCATGTTTTATCTTAACAATAAGTTCCTATAATTATATTTTATAGATCATGGGGGAAAAAAAAATAAATAAATAATAAGTAAAATAATAATGAGAACTTATTTATTTTGCATCATCATGAAAATACACTAAATATGCATGAGCATATAATTATATTTTACATAATTAATTATTAATGTCGTGTATATATTATAATTAAATATATTTTATATTTTACAAAATATACATATGGCTTTTTTCCTTTTGATGTTTATAATATATTCATACACATTAATTATAATATTATGTTATAATATTGATTAACATATAATAATATTAATTATTATTACTAGATATATAATTATATTGTCTTTTAATTGATGTGTATATTGCAGTATTAATTATTTTTTACTCGGATTTAAATTTTCAATTGGTCTCCCGCGAAATCGACAGCGCCAGAAAAACGATCGGCTTCTGTTTCTTTGTGAGAGCTCCTTGTGCCACACAAATTGTGTGTAATTTTTCCTGAATTTCATCTTTATATGCTGTAATCATCCCTATTTCTCCAAGTAAGTTATTTGTATGATAATAAATTAGATTTATTCATTTTTTGTTCAGTCAAAATCATTTTCTAATATTTGTTAATATGTTTGATGAATTTCTCTCAGACAAAAAGTGATTGACCGCTTTGGTCATGTGTACATACTTTGACAACACCAGATTTTTCCTGCATTAATTTTATCAAAACATTTTAGGATGTTGATGCCCAAGAAGAACAGACTTTCAATCTACGAGTACCTCTTCAAGGAGGGTGTCATGGTGGCCAAGAAGGATTTCCATGCACCAAAACATCCAGAACTGGAAAACATCCCCAACCTTCAAGTTATCAAAGCCATGCAGGTATGCATACTGTACATATTCGTGTATCACACGATTGTATCTTGACTTGCAAACAAGAAAACACATTCATTCTAATTTATGCTTACACTATTCTTACAGTCCCTCAAGTCTCGTGGCTTTGTCAACGAGCAGTTTGCGTGGAGGCACTTCTACTGGTACTTGAATAATGAAGGCATTGCATATCTGCGAGAGTTCCTCCATCTTCCTGCTGAGGCAAGTATCTTCCTTACTACCGATTTAACTTGGAGTAGGATTTAAGTCAACATTGGAGAATAGTAATAAAATCGGAACTGCCCTCAACAGATGACTCTTTAAACTTGAGTGCTTTTGCAGTCTCTTTTACTGTTAGAGACAAAACTAAGATTTATAGAACCTAGTGGCATACCCAGAGACGGTTTGGCCAACGTGTACTGAAAAGTGTATTGTAACCGGGCAAGTTGGCTCTATTTCTTTTCTTGTCGTCCGTCCCCCACCCTTTTCTTTAATAATTTTACAAAACAATTGTTTCAAACTTTCCTAACCTCAATCACCTCCCTAAAATATTAATATTATGTGCAGTTGTGGCATACTGTACAGTGAATTATTTTTGCTTTTTAACTTACTAAGATTAAAAAAAAATTAAAATGAAAAGGAGGTACACTTGAAAAATTTCCCAACTTACAGCCTTGTTAATCACCTTACCCTATGCTATTTTTACAAGGCATGGTGATTAAAATGGCTTCAAAGGTAAATTTTCAGTGGCGACGAGTGTACATACCATACTAGAATTCTTAGTTATTTTGATTTAACACTTCATTGATGATATTGCTAAAATGCTGATGTATCCTACAGATTGTACCTGCAACCCTGAAGAGGCAGACACGTCCCGAGACAGCACGACCCCGCCCCAACGCACCTCGCAGTGAAGGCTCCAAGATGACAGAGGACCGTGCAGCATACAGGAAAGCCCCAGGAGTCGGTGGTGCCACAGACAAGAAGGCTGATGTTGGCGCAGGAGCAGCAGAGATTGACTTCGTAAGTTACTTGGCCATTGTTTATGAGGTTAAACATTGCTATACAGATAGGTAGTGAGTAGATTAAGGAGAAGTTCCCTCAGGAAACAGTAATAACAGTAACTTGACAACAGTAATAAAATACTTTACACTTTCTTTTGTAAATGATATCAGCAGTGGTGAAGGTAATTTAATATTCATACAAGTGTGCTCTGGTGGTGCGCACCATCAGAAAGTGTCACAGGCTTAATGTGAATGTAAATTTAGTCAATTTCTGATTTTTTCTTGATGATTATTCCTTTGTGTTAGGAATTTTATTCACTGTACCTTACCTATATTCTTAATACAAACTTAGAACAAAAATAAGTAAAAATCTACATTAAGGTTACATCATTAATTACTGTATTGCTAAGATTTCACTGTTCAATGCCTATATTTATTTAATGATACTACTCTGAATGAAACTATACTACAGTATTAAATAAATCAACAACTCTTTGATGTTGTAAATAAAACAATAAAATACATGACATCAAAACTAGGGTTTGCAAATTATATATATATCTCCAACAATCTCTTAAAGTGCATATTTCAGCTGACCATATCAATTCAATTTCACTGCTTCCTTGAACGCTTACCAACTTAGATGAGAAGCTGAACTTTCATGACATCAGTTTCTTCACAAGCTTGTTCTCATAATTTACCTATTCAAGTATCCATTTACCACAACTTTAGGCTCAGGGCAAGAAGTTTGTCTTTTCACTCTGGTGTCCAGAGACCTCAGTGTCTTATGGTCAGAAATTTGATCAACATTTTCACCTGGCCATAATACACAAGACAGTGCCACAAGTTTTCTAAATCTCTTTTTCTTTCTTGCTTTCTTATGCCCTTGTATTGGTTATTAAACCATTTTACTTCTAACAAGCCAATAGAGAAAAGACTTTTTCTCTTCCCTCTTCGTGTTGCCAGGCAACAAGTTAAATTCTAAATCTCTAACTTTAACCTACACTGAGAGAACTTAAAATCTCGGCAATAAATTATAATTATTGATTACCTGGGATGGCCCATTCATGTTGAAACATTCGGAAGTATAAGGCTATCTTCTGATAAGTCTGATGACATTTTGTATAAGTTATGAATTGGTAGTTTTTTTTTAGAATGGACAACATACATGAAAAATTTTTATTGCAGAAATGAATCGAGGGTACCAAATTATGCTACTCTGAATTTTTTCAGATTTTTTTGAGACCCAAAACTATTTTTAAATAATAATTGAAAGTGCGGCCACGCCCCCTGGAGGCGTCAATAGGTGTCCAGTTTCTATCCTTTTTATTAAGGATTCAGGGTGCCAACTGATATCACAGAACTTTCAATAATTATTTAAAAATAGTTCCGAGACTAAAAAAAATCTGAAAAAATTCAGAGCAGCATAATTTGGTACCTTCTATTCATTTCTGCAATAAATTTTTTTCATGTATGTTGTCTATTATACAACCTTGATTTAGACTGCATTTCAAATGAGTGGTGTTATTTAATGCAGTTTACATTATAATTATAAATATGTTGCCTAATTTTTGTTGTGTTTTGTTGCAGCGTGGTGGTTTCGGAAGAGGCAGAGGAGCACCCCAATAAATTACATTCTTTATTTGTAAAAAAAATGTCCTAATTCAGTACCACTAATAAAATCATCAGTGGATATTATTTGTTTTAATTAATACATGCTAAATATCATTTTAATAAAAAACATCAGAGAGAGGTGTGGTGTAGTGCGCTTGTCCGGGTCTCGTCAGATAACCAAAGCCAAGCAACGCTGATGGTTGGGTGACCGTTTTCGACAAAAACCATACAGGGGTAAATCGTTGAACTTTTCCAAACATGGAATTCTCCTGGCTTTGAATCATTGCATTTCTGATTCATTGACAAAAAGCTGTAGCATCCATCCTGGCTGAGGTTACCACATTTCCCTTAGTCACAGGCAAATGCTGGGATGGATCACAAGGCCATGTTTCGCGATGAGCTCACGAAATGTTCATGTTAGGGTTTCGGAAGGTCCATTTCTTTCTTTGATTAAAATACAATTGTACAGTAAAAACATAAAAACACATTATTATACAACTTGTTAGGTAAAACTCAATTTTTAGTAAAGGAGATAGCTGCCCCATCAAAATTAATTAGCATTGCTTGTAATAGGAAACGATAGGAGGTAAACCTAATTTCATGGGTTCCTGGAATTTATAAAAAGTTCTTACTGTAAAGTATTTGTGTACTTTTTTATTGAGGATACAGTATAGGAAAGTATACCGTATTATGAGGTACACATAATGCCTCATTCTTAATATAATGTTAGATATAAATATATATGCAAGAAATCATGTTGTAGCAATAATATATAAATACATTGAAAAGTTTTTATTTCTTTTTCCAAGAAACTACCTGCCGAGTAAAAACGAGTAAAAAAACAAAAATAATGAATACAGTTTTAAATTTGCAGTAGATGTTACCGCCACGGTGTCTACAATTATAAAAGTTAAAACATTTGCTAAAAGATGGCGTACAAATGTCGCATCAATCAAAATTGAACTAATATATTTATTTAGCAACTATTTTCCATTATCATTATAAATTAACAAAAATTAACTTACATTTATTTAAATAATATAACTTTATGCACTACAAATTAAAATTTTGTTTCAAGATTTTGTATTTATGTAGTGCTTTAAATGATATCGCGGATTAGCATGGAGTGCGTGGGCGCTGAATGTTTACAAATTGCGCGGAAGGATATTGGCGCTAAATCAGTCATTGCAGGAATGGCGTAGAGTGCGGTGTGTTCTATTGAAGTGTTTTCTTTTGCTCAGATTTGATGTGTGAAGATTAAATGCAGCGAAACGGACGCGTTATGTGTTATCAAGACACTAACTTTTACTAGGATGTTAATGGCGCTTCGGCTCGCCATAATAAGCTGTATAATATCATCAGTTTACGGTAAGTTTTGTTCTTCTACTGTACAGTAATCACAGAATGAAATTCTCAGAAATTAGATAAGGAGTGTATACTATTTGCATTACATATTGTAAACTTTGGATATCTCTTCGGATTTTTTTTGTGTATTTTTATTTTTTATAGGAGCATAATATTTAGATCTTACGATTCGAATATGTTTATTCATCCAGTCCATCGGGTCCATCGTCCATCCTTATCAATAGTCCTGAACCGGTGCATGTCTGCATGTCAGATCCTCACATTTATGATGTGTGGTCCACACATCATAAATTTATTAATCACACTGTATGACTAGATGTCTGGATCAACGTTGTTTGCTTACTAGATGCTTATATGCATATAAAAAGTAAATAAATATATTCTATATTATGTATATGCATATGTATAATATGTAATATATTAAATTTATGTACACTATAATATGGATGCAACATAATGCATATGATAATATGCATATATGCATAGTGCACAGCCCAGTTTTGGATTTTAGCCCTGTTTTGGTTCCGACCTGCTTTTAGGCTCCTTTGGGCAAAAAAAGTAAAAAAAGAAAATTGTAACTAATTAACCAAACCCTCCCTTCCATGAAAATAACAACTGCAATACCAGAGAGGTACCGTTTAATTTGATTAATTTTAATAAAGCTCTTTGGCAATACCTTGATAATTTTTTTACTGGTTCAAAAAAAAAATCAAAAATGAATAAAAACAGGGTTTTTAACAAATTGTTCGTTTTTATTTTTTCTTAACTATGTAGTAAAAAAATATCACGGTATTGCAGTTGTTATTTTTATTGTTATATTTTTATGAAAAGACTGATTTGGTTAATGGGTTAAAATTTTATTTTTTTACTTTTTTTGGGCTATAAGGAGTCCAAAAGCAGGCCTGTACCAAAACTGGAACATTTTTTTTTTTCATGTCCCTCCACACAATTATTTTTTTTACTCAAAGAGATGCTCTGATATGGAACTGAAATTATGATAAACTCAATTGCTACATTCCATTGAACATGTTAATAATTTTTTCGAATTTTTAAAAACCCTAAATATGGCAGATAAAAATTGTTAAAAGTGAAAAATGTCTTAAGGGGGTCCGTTACCGGGCTGCGTGGTGTAGACAAAAAATTCTTTAGCGCTATAGTACATTAAATAGTAACTAATATTTAATGTACTGTATGCATATGATATGCATATCATACTGTATAATATGTATGTATGTAATTATGATATCTGTGGTGTCCGGATATTATAGTGATACTGTATCATACTAGTGGAGCCATCAGCCACACTATGGCCCACCCACATAGAAAAGGCTTACAAAAGAAGACTATACATAATGCTTATGCATACCATATACATACTGGATATGGCATACAGGAGAGTTACTATTAAAATTGCATGCATTAAAAATAATATTTATTTATTTTATTTCACCCAAATTCATATTGCATATAGAACACAGTAAAAAAATGGGGTGGGGATAACTAACAAAGCATCAAGCGACACTACAGTATATCACAAAATAAATATTAAAAGACTTAAAATACAGTACCATATATCACAAATAAATGTGGCAGTTATCCTTAGATTATATTTATTGTACACTATTTACAATTATTATTTTTTATCTATAATGTGCATACTGTGTAGAATTCTAGGAGTTGTCACAAATCACTCACCTGTCATATCTATATATAAAACTGGCAAAACCAATTATGTCCTGCAGGGGCTGCAGGTATCATCATACCGGTATGCATACCGGTAGCACATACATATTTTTCTAACTAAGTATGTACTATGTATGTACTGCATAAATGATGATATCACAATTGTATCACCTGCAATTACTGTAGGGCAAAAAATTTACATTCTTTTAACCCTTGATAAAAATATAGTAAGCCTAGGCATATTAAAGACAAGCACTGCATGTGCAAGAATCGCATGCTGGTAAAAGTACCCCAGGAAGTGTAACATGTCTGTAGATCCCGTGTTTGGAATGACAATAAGCATCTGCGACATATCTGTTTAGTCCTATGTACTGTACCACAGCAGTCACATAAACTGACATGCAGGTACTAAACAGCATATTCTATTATCAGATTGAAAGATGTACTGCACACTTCAAGACAGCATGAAATTTACCCATGTCTTATTTGCTGAAGTTAACTGAAGATACAAAGAGTTGGAGTTGTAATATTTGAGAGAGGTAAAATAAGCCCTAACCTCCCTAATTTACCACCCCTTCACAGACTGATGTTTCAAAGTGTACATGTATGCCCTCAAAGTACATGAAAAAATAACGGGGAGAAGCACACAGAAAATATAATTACCGGTATCAATTGTAGAATGGTTTTTATTCACTTCACAATGTTAATTAATTAATTTAATAATTATTGTATACTGTACACTACTGCAGGATATGGCCCATGACAGAAACAGCATGATATGTTAGATAAAATGAATGATTGAGTAACAATTGTTAGATCTTGTCTTAAAACTTTAGTTAGTTTAGTTCAGCGACTTCAGCAGTTCGGTGGCATACGGCATACATGACCAAAATGCGTCAATGGAGTACCGACCTCAAAATTTTTTAAAGCAGAAATGGATAGAGGATGAAAATTTATGTTACTCTGATTTTTTTTTTTTCAGATTTTTTAGGCAAAAAGTTTTGGCGAGGTCGGGTTCGAATCCACGTCCCTTTTGGGTCCTATCTTTTATTAAGAGAGGTGGCACTTTTTCTGCACTTTCAATAATTTTTAAAAAATAGTTGCCGGGCTCTAAAAAATGTGAAAAAAATCAGAGTAGCATAACTTTGCACCCTCTATCCATTTTTGCAATAAAAAAATGAGGTCGGTACTCCATTGCCCCAAAATAGCAACCAATCAAGCAGCTCAGCGCCAGGAATTTGTGAAAGACGTCCAGTTAGTGCGACATTTTCAATATTTCTATTAATATTAGTGTTTTGAAAAGCTTGGCCAAGCTATTATTTTTCATTTAGAAGTTTCTACCTCTTCAAAGTTGTAGACTACATATTATTATATATGTATGCACACTGGTACTATCTTTATCAGTAAGCTAAATAAGCTTTAATAAGTAATAATGTAAATAGTGTACGCGCAAGTAATACAATACCTCTTGCATATCTGAAATTCTTAAATATTTCTTAAAATTTGTTGAATTGTATGTTAAATGTTTTTAAGGATTAATGTCAGTGATACAAAAAATAGGATAGTAGATGGTGAACCACTCTGAAAATTGCAGCAAACCTTCCTTTTTCATCCAAAAAATTATAGACCAAATTCGGTGTAATTTTCGAAATATTAAGCATTTAAGATTAGCATTGTTTTAACTGGGGACTGCTGTGATTTTCAGTCAAATCAGTAACTTTTTCACATGAAAAAATTAATCACTGAAAATCTACACCGAATTTGTTGCTTTTTACTTTTTGTCATCAGCAAACTAACAGTCATTTTGTTCTTTTTTTTTGTGTGGATTAAAAATATTTTAATTTTATCAATTAATAAATTCTATTAAAAAGCTCAATTATTGTTACCTCCCCTCAATATTGCAAATACAATATTCATCTCTTTGCATCTTTGAGCTGCAGCTCCAGTAAATTAGGGTCCAAATTCGTGCTGTCTCGAGATGCACGATTGCAATTATTTTTGTTTTTATTGCAAACTGTACATGCAAGACGTACAAGAAATTTGCCTAAATTTTTTTTAGTAATCTTTGAATTCTCAATTAAAAGATTTTTTACACCATAGGTTTTTTTTTTTTTTTTTTTTACTTGTGTAAAAAAAATGAAAACAAATTTCTTAAAAGAAATCAATTGCTTGCAAAATGAAGTTTCAGTACTTTTTTTTTTTTTTTTCGAATGAAAATGTCAAAAATTGCCTTCATGCTATCATGCAAGAAATAAACAAAATGTAACCTGGGAATGAAAAAGTTTATTTTTTTACTGTATTAATCATTATAACGTTATTATTATTATAATGTGCACTTAGTTGTCGTAGGTATATTCTATAATTAAATAGGTACATAAATAAATATAATTTCAAAGTAAATTAAATTATGTATTAGAGCTTCAAAAATTCTAAAAAAATATATTTTAATATATTTATAATAGAACTATGCTCCAACCATGCTTCTATGAAATTGATATTAAAACTGTTGTATATGGCACTTATATGACTGCAGTGTTGCATTTTTTTTTATACTGCTGAAAATATGTTACATATGAATTAAGAATGACAAACATAATGAATTGCAAAATTGTATTATGGTATAAGTATTGAGTTAGAGAAGAGCAATTTTACGAAGCCGTTAATATTTATTTTATAGTGTCCGCGACTCTCATAAAATGAAAGTAAGCCGCATAGTAGTACAATATAATGTAAATATTCCACCGCGAACAATTAGTGTTGAGTACCGTCTTGTCGATTATCACGCAGCTGCAACAGTCGGCTTGTCAAGTCTTCTACTATATACATTACACGTAACTTATCACTGTTACAATGATAAAACATAGGTCTCAAGTGCCAGCATCAAAGAAAGCTGCCGCCTCCCCAGAGAGATTGTAATTTGCATTAAGACGATATCTCTACTTTAGTCGCCATTCTATTTCTATGGGGAATGTAGCCTGGATATTTTTATAGAGCTATTTGAAAGATTTTAAAATTATACGAATGATTTTAAGTTTATTTATAATGATAACTTGAGATTTCCAATCTTTATCCGTGGGAAAAATTCCTGTGGCAAGGGTTTATTATAAGAATTCTTGTAAGGCGGGTTTCTTCATTTTACGGGGTAGCTTGTAGATTGTAATCAAGGCAGTCTCCGTAGAATGCCTTGTTGTAATCGTTAGCGATGGGAGAGGTTTATTACGAATTTATCATATGTGAGAGAGGTCAAGTATCACCACCATTTTGGCAACATTGGATGGTCATAGAAAGAGAAAATCCGTCCCTTCTCACCTGTCAGGGTTTTGTCCACTGCTTACCTGACACCCTCTTTGTGTAAACACAACACAGGTGAAAAATGAAAAGAAAAGCTTTTAGAATGTTTTTATAATGAAAAATAGGCAATGCTGAGTATATTTTAAATGTATGTAAGTTTTGCTGCTTTGCTTTTATACTATGCTGCTGTACCTCTCTCTGAATACCAAAAAGTAAGCATACAATATATATTATATATATATAATCTCTGGTTATAATACCTTTACGTCCGTTCGTGTCGTGTTCTTCTTGAAATTGAACAGCAGCGTTGCCAAGCGTTATGTCACGCCTCCTGGAGACTTGAAAAGCACGGCTATAGCATCACATCATCTTGACGCTGCACAGCCGCCGAGAGGAGCCGTCGAGTACGAGCAGCCCGGTTGTATGTCGCATGTCACTGACTTCCGATGTTCCCACCCTCGCGAGAAACGATGATAATAATGTCACACCGCGGTGGTGTGCGTGGTTCTCCTATACTCAGTCTGCTTTACAGTATACCTGATCTGTTCTGCTATATACTCAAGAGGATTTGCCTCTCTAATGATCTCCTGGATCGAACAAAAGAATGTACGAGTAGGTCTTAATAATACAGTCAATATATTATATAGAAAACCCTTCCATATTTTACCTGACAGATTTTATTTTCTAAAAATCACAAGCTATTTTCAACTGACACGACCCTACTTGACATGGCTAAAATTTTATTAGCTACATATGGTTCTTAAAATAAAATAATTATATTTATATATTTAGTTTTTACCCCTAATTATATTTCAGATTTTAATTAGGACAGGAAGCAAACTGTCAATTCGCTATGCCCTTTAAAAATTAAAATTTCAACAGCTGTTGATAATTTTGGTTACTATATTATTATATTTTTTATGTGCGGTGACAAGTTTACCAGATAAATTACTGTACTGTATTTTGACGCAGCAATTCTTTAAATTCTTATTAAAAAGTGCTTCTTGCACTGACTGTAATAAGCCTAATAACATTGAGAGCTATATCTTTATCGTCGTATTTTACGAAAAATTAAAAAACGAATAAATTATGTGGTTGTACCGTAATGATCTATATATAAAAATTTTAATTTTATTTTTCGTGGCATAGAATTTACAAGAAATTAGAATCTCGCGCTGTAGCGAATGTCTGCATGCATGCAATGAACATTAATTGGATTTCATTTTGCAGAACATCTCACATCCAGCGAGCAGTATATACTATACAGCATCCTCATAACTCTTACCAATATATAGTAACTATTGCTAAAATCTAAAATTCTATTTTTAAATATGCAGGTTTATGTACAGGTGTTTTATCTGCTTATGTAATATACCGTATATGAAAAAAAAAAAAATCTCATAGAAAAACCTTGAGTTAACAAAAAACCAGTAATAATATATATTTTTTTATTGTACTATCAAATGAATAAAAAAATATATTATACATACTATGCAAAAAAAAAAATAATAATAATAATAATCCTTTTGAAGTAAGCCGCAACTTCAAGTTGTATTGTATACCACATGTTGTGTGTTAAAGCTAGTTTAGTGGAGAACATTTTTGGCAGATAGACATAGCCTCATCGTCTTATATAGCAAGAAAGGTGGATTGGAAATCATTATTCAGCGTCGGTAGGAGTAGAGAAAAGGGGGAACAGAGAGATGAGGAGGAGGAGGAAGCTGTGATGTGTTCAAAGGAGCCGCGCTGCCTTACAGAGAGGAACGACGAGGTCCATGTTACAGCATCTCTTTCGTCTACTTGCCGCGCCTCTGGGCTCGTTACCGAGATGATTGGCTCTCTCTCTCTCTCTGTTCGACTCCTTACAGCATCCAAGTTATCCACCACCTTTGGCTGGCAGCGTCTCTCAGTGCGAAATTGCCTCTGCGGCGGCCACATCCTCGTTGTTTTCACAGATGCTATCACCGTCCGGTTCACCAGGCAATAATGATTGATCACCGCTGGCAGTCGATAATCACAAAATTCCTCCCAACAAATTATTATACCTATAGTCAACAAGTACAGCCACGCCGTATTTTCAATTTGATTATTACTCGTATATAACATTACAAAAATAATTTAGCTGCATGCATGAGATTTTGTCAAAGAAAATTATGTATTAAAATCAAATGTATTTTTTTTTATACTGTAATATAATGTAGTTAATATAATTATATATTTTTTATTCTATTCTTTCTATATTTGAAATTTGTGATTTCACAAATTGTACTATTTTTATACATTTAGATATAATTTAATTTTTCAACGTGTGCAAAGCATAGATTAGGGAGATTTAACGACTTGAACAGTGCAGAATTTTCATTTTTATGTACCTTTTACTCCTTTTAGTCATAACATGCCAAAATATGAAAAAAACTATGGTTTTCACACAGGTCTAGAAACAGAAGTAACTATACATTATTAAATTTATATTTTCTATTATTTCTCAATATCGGAAGAAATGGAAAATTAAATTTATACTTCAGTGTTATAAAATTTTAAAAGCAAAACCACGGAGACGAGTGTATTATATAATAATCAAGTTTTTTTTATATGTGTTTAATTACTTTAATGAGTTTAGTTTAAAGAGTTTTGTGCTAAAATTTTAAGTAATTAATACATTGTGCGTAGTCCATAAAAAATAATAGCTTTGCACATTAATTTTTTATTATAAAATAAATATAATGTATATATCTTATGTATAAAAAAGCGACTAAAACCATCGAGTGTGATGTTGTGACTTCAGTATACCAACGACATCGGAGTATTTTGTAATTAGTTCTTAGCCGGGAATGAATCATAAATTTAAAACCCATCTAGTAATCTTCTCAGAATTAATTCCACCTTATATTAAATGAACGGAATGTTAATGTTTCCCTCTTTATTCTCGGAAAGTCTTGTTATCATTGCAAATTTAGTGCGCCACCTAGGTGGGCTTGTTAGATTATGATGTGCGTGCTTGTTACCGCTGTGCAGGAAGGAGAGAACCGCCTCACACGCTCTCGTCGTCCTCGCCTGCCCGCGGGCTCCTCTCTCCGTCTCTCTCCTTGTTATCCCCACGCCCCTAACGAGCGCCCCCCGGGGCCCTCTCCTTATATATTTTCTCCTCTGTCTCGCATGCAAAGAAGCTCGCGCCGCCAAATTATTCACAAATCTTTCGTGAAATCGTAAGGTAATTTAATGATCTCACTCAGCCCCGAGTAGCTTTTTAGTCTTTTGAGAGTTACATTGCTCTCGTGTTGGTCCTTTGAAGTTTTGTTTGAGGGACTTTTTTATGACCTTGAGATGCAGGCGGGCGGGCAGGCTCGTTTTTTTTCTCTCTCTTTTTTCCTTCTACTCTCCTGGCCGGCCTGCTGGCTGGCTTTGGCCCCGTGTGTGCACTTGCGGTGGCCAGCAGGCGCTCGGCTTTGTCGTGGCCTGCCTGCACTGCCGCTGCGGTTTCCACCTTCCCACTCGCTCGCACGGCAAACGAGCTCCCTCGTAAGCTCTTTGTCAGCGCCCCTCGCTTGCCTTTTTTACCTCGCGATCTTTTACTTTGATACCAAAAATGTAGACGACCCACGTGACCCTTGCAACTTCTGAGAAATTTGTAATTCTATGTTTCGTTTATTTGAACGAACGGTTAGTGAATTAATGAACTCTGCAAACTATGTTATTACTAATCTTTTATACCGTCTTTGGTAAAAAGAAATGGAACACTTTATTCGCTCTTTATATATTTTCAATGTACATCCTATCTGTATAATAAGTTTACTTAAAAACATTAAAAATTATGAAGGAAAATAAATATAATGAAAGTTTGTTCGTTAATGCACATTCGATGCATGAAATCAATATTGAGATGAACCATCTGTACAAGGAACATAAGAAACAAAAAGGGACATTCACAAAGTCTTAAGGCCACATCAGGGCTATGCTCCATTGGGATGGATTCTTTTAAGTATAACCCTGGGCCACATTTAAGGCTCGATAATTTAAAGCTTGATTTTAGACGTGTTTTTTAGACCCAAAATTTCTGGTCTTAAATTATCGAGCCTAAAATGTGACCTTAAGATTTTGTGAATGCCCCTTATAATATAATGATAATTGATTATTATTCGTGTATTTATATACGAACAGACCTAATGATATATTATATTATTTGCATGAATTCTTCATTATATATGATTGATTTTATTTTATGTCAATTATCGGCCGGCCATGTTATGCTCCATTGTCGGGTGTATGCATACAGCATTATCTTAATCCAATAATTAATTAATTTATTAATTTACTAATGCCCTAAAAGTTCCTAAAACGCCTAAATGTACAGACGTAAAAAACGTTAGGGAATTTCAACTTCAGTATCATATTAAAAAAATAGTTATACTTTTACGTTAAATGATAAAAATGAGGCAAATTTTTAAAAATAAAAATTGAACTCAACATTATAATGCGAGCAGAGAGATAAAATAATTGCATCATGAGCTAAGCTTGCAGCTATAGTGTCAATAGCAGCAGGAGGTCATTTGCACATACAGAGAAACTTTTTTAGTGATGGAGAGCGACCGCAACAGCTGACAGAGCCCTCGAGCTCGAGACTGGATGAGTGGCGCGGTCAACGTGCGCACGAGAGACAGGCACATAGAAGGGTGCATTGCAGAGAATAGAAGAGACAAGAGCACTTATTGCAGTGGCAGACCTTTTTTCATTTGCCACTGCAGAGCACTACTATACTGTATATTTGAGTCTCTAGAGAGGTTGATATCGTGCAGTATTTGCTGAGTGACGCGAATTATTCATGTAGCACTCTGACCGCAGCAATTTTGAGGAGCGAGCGCGTGACTGAAGACATCATCATCTTCTCTGAATGCCTCAGTCCGGCGTTCTGCCACGCCCCCTTCGTCTCCCGTAATGAGTCACTCATAAAACGACGACCTCACACCAGCCCGTCAATACTGCTGAGGAGGAGACGAGCTGCTTTATTTTTTATTTTACATACCTTCTTGCCGTACTGCAACTCAAGTCGGATCGATAAAAAGAGAAGAATGTGATATTTTTAGATTTTAGTATAAAGTATATAGGAGCAGCATGGATATAATATTCTATCAGCAACGAAAATATTTCAGTCAGTTTTCCTATGTACCGTTCGTGTATATGTTATATCCAGTTTTTGGATACTAACATAATAAAAATATATTAAAGGTTCGCATCGATCAAATAAGGATAATAAAATTAAGTTCTTGTACCTTTACATGTAAAATTCGCTTGCCTTCGTTAGCTATGTATAGCACACTTCACTTTGATTTATTGAAAGAAGTCTTATAAAAATTCACATCGGAGGCGATTAAAACTAAATTATCTTAATTATCACTATATTATAATACTGCATAAATTAATGCTTTCTTTATTTCATTACTATATTTTATATACTGTAGTGATAAATAATAAAAAAAATATGATTTGTCGTATATTAATGTTATAAGCCTTTAAAGGCAAAAAATAGAAAAAAAAATAGAGAAAATGTGATATAAAATTGGAAAAAAAAAAAAAAAAATGTAATGGAAAATTGTAATATCGTATTTAATATCGTATTTAATCTGCAATTTTGACATGATTTTGTTTCGTTCATATAATTATAATAAAAGAGAAACCGGTAGCTCTCAAGTGGCCCAACCCATATTTCAGTATGACATACGTACGTTATACTCGAGGGTAGAGTCGTGAACAATAAAATTATGAGCGAATGCAAACGAGACATGAAGGCCGCGGCGGGGAGGATTGTTTTGTTCTCCACACGCAAAGTGTGAATCAAGGTGCATTCATTTCACACCCAGTAGCAGCAGCAGCCGTGCTGTGCTGCATGGGGGAGGAAGGATTTGCTGCTGCTGTGAGAGACTACTACACACGGATAATAATAATGGGCTCTTGAATAAAAACACGCTCGCTCGCTACGCAGCTAGTATATATACTTACATAACACAAGTTTTTATATATAATATACAGCTTGCAAGCTCCTAAGCACGATATTTATTTTTTTAAAGGAGGAAAAAAAATAGTGCTCTTATTTAAAACCTGGTGTGAGATAGATCACGTTTATAATGTCTTATCGAGCTGCGGAGTTGACGCTATGTACTGCTGGGCTGAATTGTGCAAGCGAAATATGTAGCTGGAGCAGCAGGAGAAGGTATACCTCTCTCGTCTTCTTGCAGAGGGGCTGTCTCTCTGTCTTTTTATCTCTCTCGTCTCTCGTTTTGGTACTTGTAATACTGTACGCACGCCAGAGTTTTGCAGGAGAGAGAAAAAAAAAAAAAAATCGTCAAGTACTCCTGGTAAAAGACGAAAAAAAAAATGACTTGGTTGGAATATAAATTTTATGAGAAAATTTTAAAACGTAAACTTATTATTAATTCGTTGAATATTTCAAAAATAATTGCTATATATTTATAAAATATAAATTTATAACTTTTTTTTTTTTTTTTTTTTTTTTTTTTTTTTTTTTTTTTTTTTTTTTTTTTTTTACACGGACCGAGTAACAAGAAGGATATTTCAATGTATGTTATAATTTTACGACGCTTAAATTGCTGTAGAATTAAATTAAAAAGTGGAAAAAAAAATCTACAACATTTTAATACTACATGCATGTGCGATTTATATCATGTGGTGTAATTTTTTTATTTATGATATTATTCTCGTTAAAAATAATTATTATTACTGACGTCATAATATGGCAAGTAGATTTCTGCCGTGTGTTAATTGCTGAAGTGCATATTTTTTTTTACATTTTTTAAGAAATTATGGCGTAATATAATTTTCTATGCACAGTAATTATAAAAAACATGCCTATATTATACATTTTTATTTTTAGATTGTAAGTAAATAACAGCTGTATTAAATTTGTATTATTTTTATTTTGCATGGGTGCCTTTAGAATTGTTCAACATTTAACGCATTAACAGTTTTATTTTAATTATTGTGTCTGAATTGCATGCTCAGTTTAGCTGTAAATATATGAAATATATCCATAAATTCAAATCTACTATAAAATTTACTAGATTAGTGTAATGTTGGTTGGTTGGTATTTTGGGGCAATTAATTGACACATTTTGGTCATGTATGCCCCCTAGTGTAATGTTAATACAGTAGTTTGATAGTAGTTACATTTCATAGAATATAAATTCATATAACTAATTGACAACCAGTATTATAAAAGTAAGGGTGTAAGGAGCAAGGAATTAAAAATACTGCCTGTTGTATTTAAATACCTACACTACACTTTGCCTGTTGGCTCTACGAAGAGCATAGAGCACAACAAATCAACGTCAATAAAAAACACCAGCAAATAATAAACACAGTGGGTATAGTTTTATATTTTTGTTGCAGCGCACACCACGTTGCTGTTTTCGACATCCCGAGATATCCGGCTTGTCAATGTTTCCAAACCAAACAAAGTCAACATTATTATTAAGGTAAGAGATTATCCATATTTAGAAAAAAAAACATGTCAGAGAATGAATAAAAATATCATGTTAATATAATTTTGTAAAGAATAATAAATTGAACTATTACTTTACAGTAAAATTCACATACCATGAAGTAAAATAAAAATTAATTAGTTTCTTTTATTTTATATCTCCCCTCCCCCACTCTTTTTATGTTAATCAAGGTAATAGTAACACAATGAATCCTGAGGATAATTCTTAATGGACAAACTTTTTTTATTTTTTAACCATTTACTTCGCTCGTTTTAGGGTTGAATAATTATGAAATACATTTTTTAAGTTGGTGGACAGTACCACACTGATGGAATTGGACTTTTTTCATTGAAGTAGTTTTACTAGCTCTCTGTGCATCCTATCTGGTCTTATCCAAATCAAGGGCCGCCTCCTTAGCTCTCAGCTGATATTTGTTGCATACAGGACTTGGAGGATGGCGGCGCGGTGGACTTCTACCACGCAGGACAGCTGGTGTGCTGGACAGACCATGGCCGAGAGATGATAGCGTGCCACCCCACCAACCGCTCTGACAGCAGCTATGTCAAGGTAACAAACACACTGACCATTATTATTGATATCGTTTCATCAGAAAAAAAAAAAGCTGTAAATGAGAAAAATATGTACAGTAGTTTTAAATTTTAGTTGAATATTAATTACTGAATATATCTAGAAGTAGGCTTTTGTTATGTTAAGGAAGTATATCATCTTTGGAAATTGTGTAAAGTATTATTCCCAATTGTCATGAAATTGATGGAAAATCTCTCTGCAACAGACAATATAGTGTTCTGTTTTAGGCCCTTGTTGTCAAGTCAAGTGCTATCATTATTAAGTAACAACTAACAAGGTTCTTTTCTCTCCAGCAGGTGGGGGTGGTTACCTCGGGCCTTACTTCCCCGGACGGCCTCGCGTGTGATTGGTTCACACAGAAGCTGTACTGGACTGACGGGGAGATGAACCGAATTGAAGTGGTCTCGCTCAACGGATTGCACCGAAAGGTGCTTTTTTGGGAGGACATTGATCAGCCCCGAGCCATTGCCGTTGCACCAATGAGAGGGTGAGTCCAACTTTAATCCCATCAAATTTTAATACAAAATATTAAACATAATTTTACAAAACAATTTGTTCAAAAACTTCAAATAAATAATTATGTTTGTGATTTTATAAAACAGTTAGTTCTTTTCTTAAATTTTGATACTTCTAAAATCTTAAAGTTATATTCAAATTATTAAAAAATATATATACATTGTATGGCATAAATGTAATTCTGTTCCTTAAAAATTGAAAGTATTACTTATTACAAATAAATATTCAATTTATTTCATACTTTGTTTTTATATTTCAATCATATTATTCAAGCAATTACAGTACTATTCTATTGTCACTAAAATTGTAAATTATAATGCCTTTCAAAAAAACATTAATTAAATTATCAGACTGCAGTTTTCTTCTTTATTTCCATTAGATCCTCACTCTACAAAATCCTACCATTTCATCATTTTTAGCCTGCTCATTGTTTTGCTCTGCTCCAGGCTGATGTTCTGGACAGACTGGGGGGAGGTGCCGAAGATTGAACGAGCCGGCATGAACGGAGACCCCACGACAAGAATTGTCATTGTCAGCGAGGACATTTTCTGGCCCAATGGTCTCACCATTGACTATGACGCCCAGCTCATCTACTGGGTGGATGGGCGGCTCAACTTCCTTGATGTCATGGACTACGATGGTCGCAACAGACGTAATATCGTCAAGCACGGTATCAGCTACCCCTATGCCGTCACCTTCTTTGATAGCAAGCTGTACTGGAGTGAGTGGGACACAAGGTAAGCATCAGTTTTGACACAGCTATTTAAAAAGAAATAACAAATTTTATTAATCACTGCAAAATCATAAAAGAACAGTTTTACTGTTTTAGTGCCTAAAAAAATTATAAAAAACTGAAAAAAGTGTTAAAAAAAGCAGAAAAAAAAAAAGAAAACCCCAGATTTACAAAAATTTCTATATCTTTGCTATACATTGTAGTTTTCCACTGTATAACATACCTTAATTTTAAGAAAATGCATTCTGAGTTATTAGTAGGAAAATTTAAAACTACAGGAAACAAAAAGTTGCAAGCACAGAACATCAAACTAGGAACTACAGTTATGTTACTCTGCAGGTCCATTCAGATCTACGACACAAGAACAGAGAGAGACCCCCGGGCATTGGTCAAGGGTTCGTTCACCCCCATGGGCATTCACATCATGGAGGCGAAGAGACAGCCCCCTGGACGAAACCCCTGTGAGACGAACAACGGGGGCTGCTCTCACCTGTGCTTGCTGTCCCCCACCACCCCGGGCTTCTCGTGTGCCTGCCCCACCGGAGTGAAGCTGGTCTCCAACATCAGCTGTGCAGAGGGTAAGTTTTAAAGAGCTCCATGGTCTTGTGCTGAAGACGTGTTTGATGACATTGTTGCAAATAAAGCAACCTACATTTGTAATATCCACTTATCACACTTAATTAATCAACTGACACAATGTTTTTATTTACTGTGGTATATTTGAAATTGGAGCTAACCTGATCAGTATTTTATTGACAAATTAAGACCTACTAAATAATTGAGCAAATATTTCAAATGTCAACTTTTTTTTTCCTTCCAGGTCCTCAGGAGCTTCTTCTGCTGGTACAGAAGACTGATGTGTGCCGCATCTCCCTGGACACTCCAGACTACACTCAGTTTGTTCTGCCTCTGATGGGCATCAAGCACGCCATCGCCATTGACTTTGACCCCATCGATCGTCACCTGTACTGGACTGATGATGAGGTACATAAGAAGCTTATTAGAAAATGCACAAGGACAAATCAGTTACAAAAATAATATAGATATGTACATTGATGTGCTCTTTCCACTTACTGATAGTAATATTGACCCATTTTAACTTTTGTCTAAATTTAAGATAGGAAGATATATGTGCCATATAAAGTAAAAAATCATTAATATCCAAGTTCAGTATGATGTCACCTAACGTACAGTCCTCTTTTCATGAAAATTTAGTGTATTAATTTTATATTTGTTTTAGGCTCGCACAATTTCCCGAGCAAGTCTGGATGGTTCTGGACAGCAAGAACTTGTTGGGACGGAAGTTCAACATCCAGATGGCGTGGCGGTAGACTGGATTGCTCGGAACCTGTATTGGACTGACACAGGGACTGATCGAATTGAAGTGTCTAGACTTAACGGAGCTTACCGAAAGGTACGTGGTTGTTTTACTTTGTCGTTAGTTGTGGAATGACTGAAAATATTTTCCACAGGTGTTGATCACTGAAGAGCTTTATGAACCAAGAGCCATCGCTCTAGCCCCAGAACACGGACTTATGTTCTGGTCTGATTGGAATGAAATTCTTCCTAAAATTGAAAGAGCAGCAATGGATGGATCACAACGTAGTGTTCTTATAGATGAAGGATTAGGTTGGCCAAATGGAATTGCTCTAGATTTGGAACAGAGCAAGATCTATTGGTGTGATGCAAAGACTGATAAACTAGAGGTATAACTAAATCAATAAGTAAAGCTATGACTATGTATTACTAATTTCTTATTCTGCTTTAGATGGCCAATTTTGATGGCACAGATAGGAGAGCTATTATCACGGACAACTTACCACATGTATTTGGGCTAACTTTGCTCGGGGAGTTCTTATACTGGACTGACTGGCAGAGACGCACAATTGACAGAGCGCACAAAGTTACTGGTAACGACAGGCTGGTTGTAGTGGACCAGTTGCCCAACATGATGGGTCTGAAGGCAGTGCGATTGGGTAGCACACGTCCAAGCAACAATCCGTGTGCACGAGCCAATGGTGGCTGCTCTCATCTATGCCTCAAGCGACCCACAGACCATGTCTGTGCTTGTCCGTATGGCTACGAGCTTAGTACAGATTTACGGAACTGTGTGGTGCCTGAGGCATTCTTGTTGTTGGCTCGCAAGGAAAATATATTCCGTATAAGTATTGAGAATTATAACAATGATGCAACTATACCTGTCACAGGAATCAAGGATGCAAGGTGAGAAAAAGTCTTCAAACTAATATTTTATTTTTATCAAATAATCTGTACTGAATCTTGATATTCAAAATCCAGACCATTTTAACTTCACACACTGTTAAATAATTCTGTTTTTCCAATCCTGAGTTAAATCTTGTTTTTAACTTTATCAATTTTATTGTAGCAATAAAACTGTGAAAATTTAAAAATTACAAGAATGGTCAACCTTCATGATTTTTTTATTGCATATTTGGATAGAGGACCTCGAGTTATGTATTGTCAATTTTTTTCAGATTTTTTTGTTCCCTCTAACACCCTCAAAATCAAAGGGAAAGACGCTGTGACATCATAGTTATGCAACACATTTCCCTATGCTTGGGTGTTAAATAATTGCATGACTATGACGTCACAGCGTCTTTCTCCTCGATTTTTAGGGTGTTGGAGGGTTCAAAAAAATCTGAAAAAAATTGACAATACATAACTCAAGGTCCTCTATCCAAATATGCAAAAAAAAAAAAAAAAATCATGAAGGTTGTCCATTCTTGTAATTTTTAAATTTTCTATCACTAACTTTTCCATGGTTTACAGCGCACTAGACTTTGATATAAATGACAACAGAATATACTGGACTGATGTCAAAGTGAAGGCCATTACTCGTGCCTTCATGAACGGTTCTCGTGTTGAGAAACTCGTTGAGTTTGGTCTTGACTCGCCTGAAGGTAAGTCCTTGCTTGTGAGATGTTGACTGGAGTTGACGACAATGTGTCGCAGGCATGGCGGTGGATTGGGTGGCCCGCAACCTGTACTGGGCTGACACTGGCAGCAAAAAGATCGAGGTGGCTCGTCTCGATGGAACTTCACGAAAGGTTCTGCTCTGGGAGGGAGTAGAGGAGCCTCGTAGCCTTGCACTGGACCCAAGGGAGGGGTGAGTACAAAGATTCAAGTTCATCGATAGTGTCTAGAAGTGATTAAGGTTTTTTAACCTTATATCTATTTTATTGAGTATCTATGTGGTCCTGATGATTGTTGTCCATATACAGATATATGTACTGGAGTGACTGGGGCAAGCTGGGGAGGATAGAGCGAGCTGCCATGGACGGTACTCGCAACTCTGTCCTGGTGGAGCGCCTAGGTCGGGCTAACGGACTGACCATCGACTTCGTGGAGAGCAGACTCTTCTGGACTGAGCTTGACACGCCAGCCATAGAGAGCTCAGACCTGTCAGGTCAGAACCGCAAGTCCATCGTCACCTCAGACGTCCAGAAGCCATACGGACTCACTCAGTATCAGGTGAGCATTTTTTGCATGACTGTATGTAAGTGCAAAATGCAAAATTAGAGACAATGTTCTCAGACATTGTTAAAAAAAAAAAAAAAAATACTGTACACAAAATTAATGAAGAAAAAGCATAAAAGGAACTGCTCTCTAGAGCAGTGATGCTTTGAAAATTTGAAATACTTTATTATTTATACAATACATATTATGTAGTATTAAAAGTTTTTTTTTACTCTTTTAGTATTGTTTTTTTCAGCAGGCATTACTATTGGATTCAAAAAGGTGTACTCCTGAATAGCATAAAAGTCCCACAAAGACAGAGACACCTTTTTGTTTCTGATAGTAGTTTCTTTTCCTTAATTTTTTGTAATATTGATGTGCATGTAAAAAACTGTGTTGGATTGTAAAAACTCCAAGTAAAGAATTATATTAATGTTGTTTGTCTGCCCGTGCAGGACTTCATTTACTGGACTGACTGGAATACGGGTGATATTGTACGAGCCAACAAGACCACTGGTGTAAACCGCACTCGCATCCACGAACGACTGGAGCATGTCACAGACATCCTGGTATTCCACGCGTCTCGCCAGGCCGGCTGGAACCAGTGTGCGGTAAACAACGGAGGCTGCTCACACCTCTGCCTCGCCTTGCCTGCCCCCGGGGGGCCTCCAGGACGCCAAGCCACTGCATACCGCTGTGCCTGCCCAACTCACCACACTCTCTCCAACAATACTTGCCTACGTGAGTCCATGATGTTTCTGGAATAAAATGATGGGTTGTTTCTGCTAGGCTTCTAACTTAATTGACTTTCCATCTTACCATAACACTGAATATGTAACCTAGCACTAAATTAATATACATTGCAGTAGTTATAAAAATTCCTCTTAATGTAACTGTAAAGGGGGGGGGGGGGAAATTGAATAAACTGAGTATGATGAAAAAATAAATTGCAGACTTCCAACAGTTTAATTTACAAGCCACATTTTATTTTGATTGTGTAAACTAACAATGTGATCTCTTTCAGCTCCTCGCAACTTCCTGCTGTTCAGTCAGAAGAATGCCATCTCTCGTCTCAGTCCGGATACCAAGGACTACCCTCTAGTGCAGCTTCCCATCCCCAGCCTTCGCAACGTGAGAGCCTTAGAGTTTGACCCCGCACGTCAGCTTGTGTACTGGGTGGACGGCAAGAGCCAGAGTGTGAGGAGAGCGTCATCCAATGGCTCCCTAGCAGGCGTGCTGCTGCCGGGCCTTGCAGACTCTCACCCCTATGACCTGGCAGTGGACCCATTCTCAGGTCTGCTCTTCTGGACATGTGCCCTCAATAACTCCATCAACGTGACTCGATTAAATGGCTCGTCAGTAGGCCTTGTGGTGAGAGTGGAGAATGAGAAGCCTCGACACATTGCAATGCACCCACGCAGAGGGTAAGTAAAAAGTGAAAAACTTCACACTGATAAGGAATTGACAGTATTTTAATTTCAATTGCATGATATGCAGGACCATTTACAATTGTATGAGTAATATAAATTCGTAGCATATAACACAGAAACAAAGTAGCTGTTAAAAATATTTGCATAAATATAATTAAATAATAATGGAATATTATGTCTATTCAACATGTTTTACATATTTTCTTTACAGTAACTATGTATTTAAGTAATACAGTTCTTCTTGTATCTTGACATTTCAAATGATTACAGGAATTGAAAATATTGTTGAGCTATCCTTCTCACATTTTACTTTCAGTTATCTTTAGAGTATACATTGCATTTTAATTCTCAAAACACTTTACCTAGACACATTTATATTTGACGTGCCCTATATTTTGACAGGCTGTTGTTCTGGACTGACGTTGGCTCCACCCCTCGTATCTTGCGAGCTCGTCTTGACGGTCAAAAACGTCTGATCGTGGCTACCGGCTTGGACCATCTTGCTGGCCTGGCAGTGGATGGAGAGGCAGATCTTGTGTTTTGGGCGTACCAGCGTCACATTGACTGTGCAGACCTCCAGGGGGACAAGCGAAGGACCCTGGTGACAGGTCTGCAGCAGCCAGCAGGACTAGCGGTCCTCGGAAACTTCCTGTACTGGGTGGACCTAGATCAGCAGCAGATCAGACGCGTCCACAAGTTCCGAGGGGGAGACGGGGAGGTGGTCAGTGCTCTCGTCTCCCAGCTGACTGACCTTCTGGCAGTGCATGCCCCCAGTACTGAGGTGAGTTGTTAGGACTTTTAGTCTTATATTTTAGCTTCTGAGGTTAAATCTAGTATGTAAAAATGTAGGCTATAATATACGTCTAACTAGTATCCTAACCAAATACCTTCCAACAGACTAATGTTAATACAGTGTAATGGCACATTGGTCATTCTTATTACTATAACCTCACTGTACCACTGTGACTCTTATTATAATTTAACTGCAGTAAAATACGTAGTTTGTCATTACAATTCTCTCCCTATATTTATGTTTAATTGGCAGTGTATATTATAATGAAGGGTTGTTTGTTGTAGGAACTGGAGAGCCACCCTTGTGTAAATGGCGGAGGCTGCTCACACCTGTGCGTGCCGGGGGAGAGTGGGGGACCCCAGTGCTTGTGTCCGGCTGGCTTGTCCCTGCTTGATGACCGTCGCAATTGTGGAGTGTCTCCAGCATGTGGGGACGAGAACTTTGCGTGTGCAGCTGCTGGTAGCAAGGACTGCATCCCTCAGAGCTGGGTGTGTGATGGCCAGGCAGACTGTCTTGACAGCAGTGACGAGAGAGACTGCCCGGAGTGCCGCAGAGATCAGTTCCAGTGCAGAGACGGACCGTGCATTGGTAAGTAGGATCACAGCAGAATGTTAGTAGCATCAATGGTTTCTCTTCATAATCATTGATAATAATTCAAAGTTAGCTTCCTATCGCATAGCAACAGTAAAAATGAATTAACATTAAATCAATCAGTAACTATAAAGCAATAACATTGGCATTAAAGTTGTACATTAAATTTGATTACAGTACCAGAATATTAGTAATACTTCATTTAAACCATTCAGTTTATATTCCAGCAACGCAATATTTTAGCAGAGAAAAATACAATTTTTGTGTTTTCCAGATCTACTGTGGCGGTGTGACGGGACACCCCAATGCCCGGACGGTCTGGACGAGCTACAGTGTTGCCAGAAGCAGCAGTTCCAGTGTGCAGCCTCCCTCATGTGCATTCCTGCCTCTATGGTGTGTGACGGCTGGGCCAACTGTGCAGATGGAAGCGACGAGGCACCTCCTGCTTGTGAAACTAAGATCGAGGTATGAATGAATTAAATCTGTAGAGTTACCACCAGAAAAAACAGAAAATGCATAGCATATTTGAATCTTTGCAGGGATTTATTCGTTTGGACTACAATGCTGTCTAAATTTAAATTATTTATTTTATCTACTTAAAGGTACAAGATACACACATACAGCACATACATTGATAAGACCCTTTAAAAAAAAAATAAAAATAAACAACAAAATAAATACTGGTAACAAAAAAATCCATAAAACTACTGCATTATTAAAATTAAAAATTTAATTGTACTCAGCTACATTATAAAAACAATCTAAAGCTCTGCTCAAGAACTTTCATGCAACTGACTGAACTCTAATAGGCGAGGAAACGATGGAGAAATTTTAAGAGTAACTGGCAAGTGGCGTTCTACAGGCTGGATTGATTTTTAATCGATAATAGGTATATTTATGACTTCCCAAAAAAAAGTTGGCCAAAGTTGGCCCATGGCATCATCCCGGTTTTACGGGTTTTTTGAAAATAAGGAAAAAATTATTATCTCCAAAACCAACACACTTGCAGGAATTAAGACTACATTATTAAAATGCCCGTGCTTTAAGCTTTTTAAAAATGTAATTTTATTTTGAATCCAACCAAAATTTTGTCCCGAAAATCATGTTTTTTCAAATTTGGAATTTAATTTTCTTCTCATTTTGAGAATAACTAAAAAACTTTGGGTTTTTGAGAAAAATGGTTCATCTGAATCTTGTAGCCTACATCATCACCAACATTTTGATGTATCGTACGTCTTGATTGAAAAAACCAAACTCAAAATATCGGGACGAATGTACGCTCAGGTGATGTGTTTACATGCATGTTCCTATGCTATAATGTTATAGCCAACACCTTGTTTCAAAGCATTGAACGCTACAATATTGCACAGAATTATAATATTGATCAATTCAATAACAATTTTGGTTATGAAAATAAAAATTTCGAAAATCCAAAAATCCGGGACACTCAAAAAACCCGAAATTTTTTGTTATTTTTTAAAAAAACGATAAATATGCACACTAGCTCAAATTTGTGACCATTAAAAATTATCTGCAAAAATTTCCTGAACATTAAATGCTGGTAATTTCAATTTTTTCCCTCATGGCATATTACAGTATATATTACTTATTTTATGTCACATTTTTCTTAAACAATCTTTATAATTATCATTTATAATTTTGTGCTATATATTATATATATGGTCCTCACAATATGCATAATATGCAGTATAGGTCTTTATGAATTCGATCTGCACTAGTAGAATAATTAATTATATACATTGAACTTAATAATAATATATATAATATTTTCGTATAGAATTAAGCAAATAAACGTACACTCGAAATTTTATCATACAATATAATATATACTAACAAAATAGGGATAAATATATTATAAAATTATACTTCATCAGTCTTGTTAGATGTAATAATAATTATGTGCTTTATGTTTGAAATATCTTATGGTACTATATTAAAGCGAATAATTTATTTGAATTGTACCTTGCAATTTATTTGCCTACAGTACATATAATTTTAAATTGATATCCTTTATTTTGTAATTTAGATCTTATCACATGTTATACCGTCGGATATTTTCATTTTTATTAGTGTACTAATTTCGACCTCAAAATTCAAATTCTGTGTCCAGATCTAATTGTCCAAACTAATTTTAGTATTTGAAAAAAATATACGTAATAAATATAATATACCTCGTATTCATCAGCAGAAGCACGTACACATGTCATATAGTTTGGAATTTTTTTTAACATGATGGCACAGGTCTATATTATATATCATACAACGTACGGTACTGACTGTGAGTTAACATTTACTATTTATCCGCAATCTGTAAAAGAAAGTGTAATGGTTTTCATACGTCAATTGAATTAGATCTGCATCGTAAAAACAATTAATTTAAATATTTTCATGTATGCTGTATACAATGCGTTATTTTCTTTACTAATAGTATTATAGATTTGTCATGGCAGGTACGTTCAACAAATACAGTGTTCGTGTATTATATAGTTATTACTTTTACTCTTGTTAAAAATCAAATCATGAAGAATTCAAATTCAACGAATATTATTTTGAAACTGAATTATAAAATAATTCTAATTAAAGACACAGTTGGTACAAATTCAAATAAATTATTCGCTTTAATTAATATAGTACCATAAGATATTTCAAACATAAAGCACATAATTATTATTACATCTAACAAGACTGATGAAGTATAATTTTATAATATATTTATCCCTATTTTGTTAGTATATATTATATTGTATGATAAAATTTCGAGTGTACGTTTATTTGCTTAATTCTATACGAAAATATTATATATATTATTATTAAGTTCAATGTATATAATTAATTATTCTTACTAGTGCAGATCGAATTCATAAAGACCTATACTGCATATTATGCATATTGTGAGGACCATATATATAATATATAGCACAAAATTATAAATGATAATTATAAAGATTGTTTAAGAAAAATGTGACATAAAATAAGTAATATATACTGTAATATGCCATGAGGGAAAAAATTGAAATTACCAGCATTTAATGTTCAGGAAATTTTTGCAGATAATTTTTAATGGTCACAAATTTGAGCTAGTGTGCATATTTATCGTTTTTTTAAAAAATAACAAAAAATTTCGGGTTTTTTGAGTGTCCCGGATTTTTGGATTTTCGAAATTTTTATTTTCATAACCAAAATTGTTATTGAATTGATCAATATTATAATTCTGTGCAATATTGTAGCGTTCAATGCTTTGAAACAAGGTGTTGGCTATAACATTATAGCATAGGAACATGCATGTAAACACATCACCTGAGCGTACATTCGTCCCGATATTTTGAGTTTGGTTTTTTCAATCAAGACGTACGATACATCAAAATGTTGGTGATGATGTAGGCTACAAGATTTAGATGAACCATTTTTCTCAAAAACCCAAAGTTTTTTAGTTATTCTCAAAATGAGAAGAAAATTAAATTCCAAATTTGAAAAAACATGATTTTCGGGACAAAATTTTGGTTGGATTCAAAATAAAATTACATTTTTAAAAAGCTTAAAGCACGGGCATTTTAATAATGTAGTCTTAATTCCTGCAAGTGTGTTGGTTTTGGAGATAATAATTTTTTCCTTATTTTCAAAAAACCCGTAAAACCGGGATGATGCCATGGGCCAACTTTGGCCAACTTTTTTTTGGGAAGTCATAAATATACCTATTATCGATTAAAAATCAATCCAGCCTGTAGAACGCCACTTGCCAGTTACTCGCTTAATTTAGCAGCTAGAGCTCTGCGCTTCCTCGCCTATAATGTTAGCTATTTTGTGTAAATATATATATATATATATATATATATATATATATAATATATTTTTTTTATCTTATTTCAAGTTACTGCTATAATAATCTACAGTATAAGTACCGTAGTTATGTAGGATTAAATGACTCCACTACATAATAATTAACTTAATACAGTATACACAAAAATTTAAATTCAGTATTTAAAGTCGTTTCAAGACTGGAAACAAAATAAATGCAATTTTATGGTTCTTGTTATTTTAGGCAATTCCATTGAATCTATTGGGAGCTGAGGTAGCATGGAAGAAATAGTAGTCTCATTCAGTTTCAATATTATATATTGTATATATTTTTTTGTTTTGTTTTTTCATTTCCATTTTTTCATTTTTTTTTTTAATGCCATTGAGAAAAAATACTAAACAAAAAGGTTCTCATGATAATATTGATTTCATGTCTAAAAAACAAAATAAACACTAGATAGTGTACCGATGAAAACTTTTATTGATTTCTTTCCTAGCATTATATTTTAAAATAGGGGGATTATATCCTCCATAAATTTTATTGTTTTTCCAACATATGAATAAAATGTACCTCTGACATGAAATATAGTATCCAATTACTGTCAAGCATGTAATGTGTTTTATACAGTACACACCCACAGTTAACATAAGCAGATATAAATTTTCATTTATTTTTTAACTACTTTCTTAGTACTTCATAATGTCTAATTGCTACTTAATTGGTGGTATTAAAATTATAAATGTAATTACTACAACGGTGCGACAGTGTTGTAATTGACTTATTTCTGTACACTTATTGAGTAATTGGTACCCCAACTTTAAAATAGACAGTTAGATATTGTCTATTTAAATTGGATGATAGCTAATATGTTTTAAACTGTTTATTTGTGGTAACTAAAAAACTTGCATTGTTGTGTTAGCGAAAAACATAGAGATAACTCACTGTATCATTATTACCAGGTCCCACCTGCCAGCCCGCTACACAGCAAGACGTACCTACTTGGCATCTTAGTTGGAGTGTTTGCCACCATGACTGTGGCAGCACTTGGTTTCTACCTTCGTCATCGTGCCACTGCCAACACTGCCCCAGTGGTGAGGCCTGGAGAGCTTGACGCTGCAGACCCATTGGCCCCAAAGCCTTTCCAGCAGCCCAAACTGTTGGGCCCACTCCCTCCTGGTGCCGCAGGCAGCTCTGGCAAAGCAAGAAAGCCAGTGGGGCTGCGACCAGGCAGTGATACAGTTCGCATGTCTGCCCTGGGCTACGACCGCTCTCGCCTTACTGGAGCTTCTAGTTCTGGCTCCAGCTCAACACCCCCAGCAGCAGGGTACCCCAGAGAGACCCTGAACCCTCCACCTAGCCCTGTGACAGATCCCCGTTCAGTGTGTGCAGAGAGTCACTGCTGTTCTAACTACAGTGTGGGGAGTAGGCGGCCATACAGACACTACAGGGCAATCAATCAGCCGCCCCCTCCAACCCCATGTAGCACTGACGTTTGTGACGAGAGTGACTCATATGCTTGTGTAGCTTCGAGATTGGGGTCAGAGTATGACAGTGACCCCTTCCCCCCTCCTCCCACCCCTCGCTCACATTACCTGAGTGACGAGCTTTCTTGCCCACCTTCCCCCTCTACTGAACGTTCATACTTTAACCCTCTCCCTCCCCCACCCTCCCCAGACCACTCGCCTGGCTAAGAAATCATGAGAACATGGCAATCTGCCCTCTTGCATGATAAGTCTTAATTTAGTACATTTTCATAATGTAGCGTGTTGATATTTAATTCAAAGTTATGTAAAACACTCTTAATTATATTTAGAAAAAAAAAAAGTAAAGTAATAACTTGACTATGTTTATTATATTTTAAGTATGTCTTATAAAATAAGCTCATATTTCATAGTACTTTGTCTTTTAAATGAATTTTATATTAATTTAACTTTTATGTAAAAGAAGTTAAAAAGTTTTGTTAATATTCTTTTCTCATGCTAGATGGCATTATTGCATGCTCGTAAGTCCCCCACTCTCTCCCTCATTCACTTTCCCTTTAGCCAGGCTGATGACTGAATATTTGTGCCATGGCGATGAACTTCCCCCTCCCTTTCCCCAAACCCACTCTTTATTTATAGCACATCACAGATATAAATAATATTTTTATTACTATGGGAGACAATCAGAAACCAGTGCCTTAAAGTTCCTCTACCCTTAAAAACGGTATAGGATTATTTGTATTTATACTGTACAGAATTAAAAAAAAAAGCTTTATAAATAATTTACAAATGAATTATTATGTATGTGCTTTGAGTATTGTGTATAATTAATTAAAAATATTATTTATAAAAGAGAGAAAAAAAAAAGAGAAAAAACTCAGGAGCATATTAGTGTAGATACCATTTTATTAAACATGGTTATGTATAACAATATATTGTTTATTGACTGCTCATGTTTCATATTATTGTTAGTATAATATATAGCAAGTTCTTAATTTGATGTAACCCAGTGCTAATTAATTTAATAAGAATATAATCTAGTTTTTTTGTTTTGAATATTATATATTGCGCAGAAGAAAAATAAGTTTATTTGATATGTAACCCACGTATAAATTTTGACTACACTTTGGGCTTATCAGCTCAAATAAGACCAAAATTTTGCTAGCCCAATTAGACTCCGACAGGCACCTAATTGGCCGATTTTGGGCAAATCTGGGCTAGCAAAAAAAGTAACATTGAGCTGTAATAGCCCAATATAACCCTAACTGGACCAATACACCACTTAATCCATAGCTCTATGTAGCTCATTATGGATCAATTTGAACCAACTATGCCATGCTTAAACAAGCTGGAAATTGACCAAATTTGCCCAAACTTGACCTTTTCTACCCTGGTTGTCCCCAGTACGCTTATATAGCTCAAAATAGACCAAAACAGCTTAAAATGGACCTCTTTTGCCCAAAGATGTGCCAATCCACCCTGAATATACTGCATTGGCTAAGGTAGCCCAAAGTGGACCAAAACAGCTTAAAATGGACCTCTTTTGCCCAAAGATGTGCCGATCCACCCTGAATATACTGCATTGGTTTAGGTAGCCCAAAGTGGACCAAAACAGCTTAAAATGGACCTCTTTTGCCCAAAGATGTGCCGATCCACCCTGAATGTACTGCATTGGTAAAGGTAGCCCAAAGTGGACCAAACCAGCTTAAAATGGACCTCTTTTGCCCAAAGATGTGCCGATCCACCCTGAATGTACTGCATTGGTTTAGGTAGCTCAAAGTGAACCAAAACAGCTTAAAATGGACCTCTTTGGCCCAAAGATGTGCTTATTCAACTTGAATGTACTGCATTACTAACAGTAGCTAAAAATAGACTAAAATAGCTCAAAATGGCCTTTTTTTTCTCTGAATGTATTACATTCTTTACCTTAATTATCGCTTCATAAAACAAACGAAAATAGATGAAGATAGAAATATTTTGCCTAAAAACATGTGCCTTTTATGACCATGAATGCATTCTATTAATTAGTTAAAACTTGAAGCTCAAAGTTGATAAAAGTGCTATAAAATAAAATAATTTATTCATGGTTATAAGAGCTGGGGAAAATCAGTATTGTCATCATGCTGATGCATGCATACCAGACACTATAAATAATGCAAAGGAATACTTGGCTGACTGTGAGGGGAAGAGACTGGCCCAAGAATCACATGGTATGCATATTAAATGAGGTGTCTGTTTATTCTGTTCTTTTATCATATACGTACAAATAACGTACTGAATGCATATTATTTGCACACGGTAAATACAGTATGCATACAGTACGTATGTAAGAGGTCATTGTAACAATTCTATTAGTAATTAGAGAGCATAATATCCTGAATGAAATACAGTTTCATTTATTATAGCTGTGAAATTGTTATTAAAATTGTAAAAAGTGCCACTTACCGCAATTTTAGAACAAAATTAACCTTTGTTCATTTATTTCCTTACATTTTGGCTGTGTAGAACTGCTTTTTTCTTCAAAATTGTGGAAGAATAGGCTGAGGAACTGCATTGTTAGCAGCTTAAACCTATTAGGAGAGATATGCCACCCGGTGGCATGAACAGAAAAACATTTCCCGATCAACTTTAACCCTGAGATATTGATGTATATAGACTATATACATGTATGCTTACCTTAGCAGATGATTTACGCATTACTACACTAAAGAAAACCTTAAAAATATAGATACATGACACTACTTAGGACACTATAAGAAAGATACATACTGCAACAACAACAACATTGTCGACTGTTACAAGTCAGATGGAAAACCGGTAGAGAAATGAATTCAAATGAACCAATCAGAGCGATCGGAAGTTCGGAACCGATCGGAAACCATCGGAAACGCGCTAAATTAATCTCCAAAAGTCTACAAATGGCGAAATCTTTGTAAACATGACAGAACGACTTAAATAATTCTGATAAATATAATAGACCCAGCTTATAGATGAGGTCTATTTTAAGCTGTAATGGTTCACTTTAAGTTACCTAATCCAATGCAGTATGCATACATTCAGGGCGGATCGGCACATCTCTGGGCAAAAGAGGTCCATTTGAAGCTGTTATGGTCCACTTTGGGCTCCCAAAGATGTGCCGATCCACCTTGAATGTACTGCATTGGTAAAGGTAGCCCAAAGTGGACCAAAACAGCTTAAAATGGACCTCTTTTGCCCAAAGATGTGCCGATCCACCCTGAATGTACTGCATTGGTTAAGGTAGCCCAAAGTGGACCAAAACAGCTTAAAATAGACCTCTTTTGCCCAAAGATGTGCCGATCCACCCTGAATGTACTGCATTGGTTAAGGTAGAGCTACCTTAACCAATGCAGTACATTCAGGGTGGATCGGCACATCTTTGGGCAAAAGAGGTCCATTTTAAGCTGTTTTGGTCCACTTTGGGCTACCTTAACCAATGCAGTACATTCAGGGTGGACCGGCACATCTTTGGGCAAAAGAGGTCCATTTTAAGCTGTTTTGGTCCACTTTGGGCTACCTAACCAATGCAGTACATTCAGGGAGGGAAAAAACATCTTTGGGCAAAAAAAATCAATTTTAAGCTATTTTGGGCTATTTTGAACTGAGCCAACCTGAGGAATACATTCAGAGTAAAAAGGGGTATGTTTGGGCTAAAGAGTGCCATTTTAAGCTCTTTTGGTCCATTTTGGGCTTGGTCAAGCACATGAATACTTTCAGAGTAAAAAAGGGCATGTTTGGGCTGAAGAGTGCCATTTTAAGCATTTTTGGCTCACTTTGTGCTGGCCGAGGCAAGGAATTCATTCATGGCTATTTTGGGCAGAAATGGTCTACAGGGTGCTCAGATTTATTTTAGCTGGATTGGTCAATATACAGCTACATGAAGCTAGGTTGAGCTTGGGCTTAATTGAGCTTTTTTGGCCAATAACAAGCTTACTGCAACCCATGGGGATATTAGGTACCATTTTGGGCTAAAACGGTCAACAGCTAGCTTAAATTTGTTTCAAGCTTGTTTGGTCTTAATTAGGTTAAAATTGCTTGGTCACAAATCTGGTCTATTTTAAGCTATAAAATTCCAATCTGAGCTGGAGGCTTAAATGAGCATGTTTGGTCTAAATAAAGCCTGAAGCATTATTGGACAATCGTGGGCTACTTTGGTTATAAGCAAATTTGAGTTCAGATAGCTCAATAACACTTTAAAGCCAGTTTCAGGTACTCTGGGCTTCGCAGCCCAAACTGATACTTGAAGGAAAGTAATTTTGAGCTAGCAATGCTATTTTGGGCTAGCAAACCAAGCCCAAAGTAGTCAAAATTTATACGTGGGAATACAATTCTGGTGCTATATTTGTTTTTGTTCCTGTATGTGTTCCCACGCATTGTCAATAAATCATATCATGTTTTTATCAACAAATTCTTTTTATTTTACGTAGGTTAAAAACCCTGAAATTTATATAGACCTTGCATGTAACTTAAAAAATATAATGTTCGCGCATCAAGACTTTAAATAGCTGTAATAATTCAATAATAATAATAAATAATATAATAAGTTAGTTTCAATACTTTCAATCAGATCCTTTTTTTTTTTTTTTTTTTAAAGTGGGGAGGGAATGCTAAAATCGTTGCAAAACGTATCATGGTTGCAAAATAATTTTCAAGTAAACGTATAAAAAAAAATTGCATTATGAGGGAACACAGAAATTATTTTATAAATAACTTGGGACTAATAAATTCGGGAACTTCTTGGAAAGATTTGGATGACTTTGGTGTTCTTGCGTTTTTTGCCTGGGGTCTTGGAACCCGGAAGCAGCCCGGAAGTCCCGGAACCTGACGTTCCCGCGAAATTTGTTTATCAGCTGTTTCCGGCCGGGTAACGCCGGGTCTAGAAATGTCTATTATACTATTGAAATGCTTAATTTTAACAGATTAGATCATGATGTGAATTTTTTTTATACTGTTCAGCGTGTAATAATTATTTTGAGCTATGTGAGGGAATTGCAGATAAGAGGTAAGGCTTCAAATAAATATTAAATCGGTTTTTTAGAACAACTCCAGCAGGGTGCCGTGTAAAAGAGGAGTTAAGGAGGTCACCGTCGAACTTTGATGTGTTGACTTCGTTCTAGTCTATATCTGACCCAAATTTTCATGTTCAATTGAGGTATAATATCTATTATTAAGTTGCCTATGATGAATGTGTAAAAGGTCTGACGTGAGAGTGGGTTTGCGTGGATGCACGTGCCATTAAAAAAGCTGGCGGAGGCTCATTGGAAAACACGCTCTGAAAATATAGAGTGTTTTGCAAAATTTGACCACCAAAACTAATTAAAATGCCTGTGAAACAACGCAGCCGTTTAAGTTTATCGTTTTGCGTTTAAATATCCACTGGCAACATACCATTAAATCATTTTTTAATCCATGCTTGACGTGATTTCTCTCGCATTTCCCCCTCACGATATGATAACCGATTCTCTCTGAGGCACACGTTCTGCTGTAACGTTCGTGGAGTAAGTTGATGGATATGATCCTGAATCGCGTGCAGGCATTATAGAACACGCGATACTGTTTTCCCCTTACTGCTGGGGTGGTGACTTCAGAATTATGGAATGCCGTCACCCTGCCAACCCTCTATATACAACCTCGTTTCTTCGGCGAATGAGATGGTCGATGTTTATATGAGAATAAAGGTAGATCAATATCTCGTACCAGGGACTGAGAACAATACAAAATTTCAGGTCATATAGTTTCTTTATTCAATCTTTTGAAGACTGTAGAGTAAGGTGGATCGTATCATCCATGTAGGAATAAATAATATAGATTTTACAATCCATTAACTTAACTATAGACTGGAGAAAATTGCTCTACAATTTGTAACAAGGATGGTGCTTTTTATAGTAAACAAATTTTGTAATAATGCTGAACGAACTTTAGTGGGGGAGCATATTATAATTAGAAACTATTAGAGAACATGGGAATGATGGTAGTGCATGAGTAGCAGTGGCAGTGACGGCGGAAGAAGGGGGAGGATTGGGGGAGGTAATGAGAGGGATGGAAGCAGAGGGTGAGCCTGCAGCAGTAGTAAAAGAGTTGCAAGCTGCTCTATTTCCACTGTGTTCCAAAGGTAAAGAGCATGATATTTTTTAAATTTTTACAATAAAAAATACAGTATATATTATAATGTACAGTATTTAATACTAACCAATTCATTATTTCATTGCGTACAGTAATTAAAATTATTGAATCAATTGAAATATTTTTTATTTTTCGTCTATTACTGTATACTCTATAATTTTTTTATGGAAGTAATATGTTCTTTTACAGGCACATACCTGTCGGACCTGCTGCAGACGTCGCTCAAGACCACGCAGCTTGAAATCAGCACAGACTGGCGCACACAGCGGTCCGTGGCCAGGCTGCGAGAGCCTCGTGACCTGTTTGCACTGAAGAAGGAACCGTGTGCCCAGCAGGCGGCACGATGGCCCGTCGAATGCCAGGTGTTGGAGGAGGGGGTGGAGCTCTCCACCAACTGTCCCTCTGTTTCGGAACACTACTACGTGCCGAGTGGCCGAGAGCTGCAGCCAAGACCCGTGGGAGAGGAGGCCGGTACTGTCATCTTCGACTACAATCCCACCAGCGCAGTCACCTACGTGAGTGCTAAATGTAGCTTTCGTGGTGTCTCTAGTTTCCAGGCTAATTAACTTAAAGTTTATAAGATAGTAAGTAACTCAAATTCTACATTTGACATTTTTTTTTTTTTTTATAAATTATATTTTGGAGCACAATTAATTTTATAATATGTTGAAAAAATGTAAAAATGATATTTTATTACAGTATTTCCAAACTAATAGAGTACCGACCTCAAAATTTTTTATTGCAGAAATAGATAGAGGGTGCAAAAATATGCTACTCTGAATTTTTTCAGATTTTTGTGAGCCCGGGAAGTATTTTTAAAAAATTATTGAAAGTCCGTTTTATGACGTCACGGGCGTTTATGTCCTATCCTTTTCTTAAGGAGAGGCGCCTCATGACGTCATCAAAATGGACTTTCAATAATTTTTTAAAAATACTTTCCGGTCTCAGAAAAATCTGAAAAAATTCAGAGTAGCATATTTTTGCACCCTCTATCCATTTCTGCAATAAAAATTTTTGAGGTCGGTACTCCATTAATTACATAATTTTCAGCATTACTTGTTTAATTAGAATAATTAGTATTTACAAATATGTACATTATTTATTATTTTTTTTTTAATAAAAGTTATTATAGTGTTTTGCTTTTTTTTTTATAGAAATATGTATTTTTAAACTTGAATTTTTTTATTTTTTCTTGCTTTTGAATACGAAGGCTAGTATACAGTAATTTAAAGTGTAACTATGCTGTTTGGACAGCAGCAAAACCTGTATCATTTCTATATTAGTTTTGAAAGTACTGTAAATAAGAACACTAGGCAGGATGTGCTTGCTGCTCTGAGAAAGTTCTGTGTTATGTTCAGTTCAGCCGCTCAGCAGTGGGCGGGCTGCGTGTGGAGCCCGAGCCCCCCAGAGAGAGCAAAGACGACAGAACGCTGCAGTTTGAGTCCCGATTTGAATCCGGCAACCTAGCAAAGGTAAGCACAGACTGTATTAAAAAAAAAACAAGATCTTGCTTTATTGGAACAAAAAAAAAAAAAAAAAAAAAAAATCATTTGTATTTTGGTATCAATGGTACATGTAACACACAACTTCACCAAAAATAATTATTATAAAATTTGCAAGTAATAATGATATGCCATGTTACAACTTTTCATCTCTCTCGTCGAACCAAGTTGAGGGCTTTGAAGTTCAGAGAGGTTGCAAAGATTTATTATTTTCTCTCTTACATTAAATTTTTTAACATTAAAGGAAAGGAAGGGGTGAGAGGGAGAGAGGAATTCTTATTTTTGTTTGCTACATTATGTGTACTTACTTAACTTCTGTTTCTTCCTCACTGACTTGAGTTGAACATGTGTGTGCAGGCAGTGAAGATAACGGAGACTTACTACGAGCTATACCTGCGCACAGACCTCTACACGAACCGACACATGCAGTGGTTCTACTTCCAAATCAAGAACACCAGAGCCAACACTATGTACAGGTCAGCACCAAACACTTTGTTGTAGCATCACTACAAAAAGAGAGCGGAGGTGAAAATAAGGGAATAGTAGTTTATAGCTTAACGATAAATGTTTCTTGTTATCACATACTATCATGCTCAGTTATTTTTTTTACAGAAAACTGCAGTTTCTTTACTACCATATAATATTTGGTACTACTTTACGTTGTTGAAATTAAATATGCATTGACATTAACCAACTGTTTGCAGGCTGTCGATAGTGAACCTGAGCAAGCCAGAGAGCCTCTACAGCTGCGGTATGAAGCCGCTGATGTACTCAGTCAGGAAATTCCAGGCCAAGAGGGTCGGCTGGCATCGAACTGGAGACAACATCACATACTTCAGGAACGACTTGCAGTGAGTTGACTTACCCCTTGACTAAAATCAGCGTGCCACTCAAGTAGCAGTAAATTTCTTTGCTAGCTTGATGTATAACCATAATTAATCATAATTTACCCTTTTTATTACTTTATTTTTAATGAATTAAAAAAATGTCTGTTTGAAATAAAAATATTGAAATAAATTTTATAAATCAGCAAATTTCTTTGCCTCATATACACTTCCATTTTAATGAAGATATATTCCTGTTTGATGTATTTCAAACTTTTGTATTGCTCAGTAACAAACAAATCAGTAACTTTAAAACAATTATTATTTTCAGCAATAGATGGATGGAATTACTTCTCTCAGATTATTAATTCTTTGTTTTCAGAGGTGATGAAGAAGAGGGTGCTGCTCCATGCTACACTCTCACCTTTACTCTGGAGTTCCCGTATGGCGAGGACACAGTATACCTGGCTCACTGCTACCCTTACACCTACTCCACGCTGCAGGACTACCTGCTGGCCCTTCAGGTAATACACCTCCCCCCACCTCAGGTCTCGGACAAGGCTGACAAGTCTGTGTTTCAGAACCACCCCATCAAGTCTTCGTTCACCAAGCTGCGACTGCTGTGTCGATCCCTCGCAGGAAACAATGTCTACTACCTCACTGTGACGGAACCCTCAACTGACGATAACAAGGTGAAAAACCTGTCAATAGTAAAATTATAACTACCATTCATGTAATATATTGTCCCTCGTCCGGAATAATGAGCTATCTGCCTACCAAAATTCAAATGCAATAATGAGCTGTCTGCTGTACCAGGTGAATGCAATTTTAATGTAAAAGGAAAAGCAGACAGCTCACTATTGCATTTGAATTTTGGAAGGCAGATAGCTCATTATTCCGGACAAGGGACGATATACTAATAACAGTAGTCATTCTCAGAGGAATCACATTCCAAATTAAAAACAAAATATCTTCCTTCTATTAATTTTGGAAAGTTGATTATTGATTGATACCGGTATTGATTTTCAAGTATAAAATTTGAAGCAAAGTAAATTACCGGTATATAAGAAAGAAACAATTACATCCTATTATACTTTCAAAGAAGAGTAGAGAAAAAAGGTACTGTATTGCATTATACACACTAGCCGACAATTTGATCTGATTCACTATTGTTTATTTCCTTTCATGCTGGTAATTTTATATATTTTTTTTCTGTAATCTAAAACTTTGTTAATAGCGCAGTACAGCTTGCAGCCGTGTAACATTACTCTATGTAACATACCTTGTCTGTACCTTAGAAAAAAAAGCCGGCAGTGGTAGTGACAGCTCGAGTACACCCAGGGGAAACCCCAGCCTCCTACATGATGAAGGGGCTCATTGACTTCCTCACCGGCAACTCCGAGCCAGCCAAGGTACCAGTCGTCCTATCCTATGTCAAGTAATTAACACGGGAAATGTGTAGTTGTTGTATAATGGCTATATTGTTTGTAATGACTTTGAAGCCTTTTTTAACATCTCATTTCTTTTAGTTTAAAGCTTATAACTAAAAGTAATAAGTTAATTTTTTTTTAATTTTTTTATCGCAGTTTAAATTTTTATTTAGTAACTACAAGTAGGAAAAGTAAAGCTTGTAACTTCTCAACAGTTATTATTATTATTATTATTTTTTTTTCTTTCTCAGGAGCTCCGTCACAAGTTTATCTTCAAGCTGATCCCGATGCTGAACCCTGACGGTGTGATCGTGGGTAACAATCGGTGCTCACTGACTGGGCGTGACTTGAACCGGCAGTACCGCACGGTGATCCGTGAAACGTACCCACCAGTGTGGCACACCAAAGTGCTTTTGCGGCGGCTAAGTGAGGACTGTGGCATTGCTCTTTACTGCGACCTTCACGCACACTCCCGGCGCAACAATGTCTTCATCTACGGCTGTGAGAGTCGCAGAGCATCAGACAAACCCCTGCAGGAACAAGTCTTCCCTCTCATGATGAGAAAGAATGCTCCAGATAAGGTCAGTTGATGTTACAATTGATATTTTCAATAAGTTGCCTCAGAAATCTAATTTAAATTGGTTAGATTGGCAAGTGTGCAATACACTAGGAATTTTTGAAATTTTCAGTATTATGAAAAGCTTTTTATTTTAGCAAATTGTCACCTTCGAGTTTAAAAAAAAAAAAAGACTCAAAAAACGAAAAATAAGTTTAAAATACAATATCAGTCTTTTGCTTTACTTTTCACATTTTCTTTTCATTCTGCAAATCTAAGAATGCCTTCTTCTGTCCCTCAGTTTTGCTTTGAGAGCTGCAAGTTCCGTATCCAGCGCTCTAAAGAGGGCACTGGCCGTGTTGTGGTCTGGATGATGGGCGTACCCAACAGCTACACAATGGAGGCATCGTTCGGAGGCTCAACGCTGGGCTCCAGGGCAGACACCCACTTCACCATTGCAGACTACGAGGGCATGGGCCGCTCCTTCTGTGAGACCCTCCTGGACTTCTGTGATGATGAACCCAGCAAGGTAAGCTGACCTCAGTCACCTGTACTCTATGTAACCTATGTAACCCAAGACCAATGTCTCAAGTTTTGATCAAACCCTTTGTGAATTGCACCCACAAAGATTTAAATTTAGCTTTATAATATACAGTAATAAAATATCATCATATGACTAATTTCAACTTCATTTTACTTTCCTGTACAGTTTTAGATTAAAATATGTAGTTTACTAATGGATTGAAGGTTGAGCATACTTTTGCTTCTCTTTTTCAACTAAATCTGTTGTTGTGCTACATTTTTCCCTCTTTATTATTTCATTTCTATTATCTCCCTGTCTGTTTTTCTCACTTTGTTCTTTGTCCTGCCTCTTACTCTGGATCTACTGGTAAGTTGCTTCTGACTTTCTCAAGTTTGCTCTACTTGCTGTACTTTTCCTCACTCATTTTTTGTGTCTGTAGGATAAAGGAGAGACTACGAACCAAAATTATGGACCGTTTACTCAAAGAAGGCTCAAGTGCAGATGAACCAACTAATATCAACTTATCAGACTATTCCAGGTAATTAACAAAGTAAACGTAACATTTATGTTTCTAATAATTTTAACATTATTAAAGATACAATTAAAGTTTCTTTTTAACTGTTTATTTTTGTATTTGAGCTTCTAATCTCAATTTTAATTGCTTTTATCAAGGAAGTTGTGTATTGTTTTATCAATAAGCAGACCAGCTGATTGTATTCACAAAATGTTTCTGCTAACTTCGCATGGCATGTTTGATTGGCAGCTGCTGTGATTGCAGTGACGAGGGGGACACAAGCAGCTGTTCTGACGAGGATGAGGAGGAGAGGGAGAGGGAGGGAGGGGGGCTGACCGTGGAGACCACCACGCGGGAGGCCTGGAGTATGTGTGCTGTAGAGGAGGGACAGCTGTCTTCCTCCACCAGCCGACAGCAAAGCCCAGACAAACTGTCTCCCAAGGTAGTTCATCAATACAATTATTATTTAATTCATTAATTTAATTGTCGAATTATCATTCACACTTTATTTCGTCACTATATTCTGGTCCCTAATTGGCTTAAATTCAGATCACCATTACTCTGTCTCCAGTTAAAAATAAATTTAATAATCATTTTCCCAATTGACTCTAGCTCCAGCTAGTCGTCATAGAGTAGCTACTTAATATTGGTAGCCCTATTCACTGTTCTATCATTGCTTGCATCATTAATATTCATAGGATGTATTTTTTTTTTCATTAAATTATTTTTTTATCAAAAGATGTGCAGGAAAAATTGCTCATTTTACAATAAAAAGACAAATTCAAACACTATTATATCTACAACTGGTTGTTTTGTGTCCCAGAGTGTACGAGCCATGACTGAGCGTCTGTCTCCTCTGCGCCAATCACTGCACATGCCGTGTGCCACGCTGGACCTGCCCGAGGGAGACTCGTCCGCAGCGGGCCCGGGGGGTGGGGAAGAGGAAGGGGCCGGCTCCCCCATCATCACCTCGGCCCTGCGGCGCCACCGCAGCAGGGAGTGGGCCCGTAGGGTGAACAGCCCAGTCAGGGAGGCGAGGAGCAGGACCTTCAACATGCCTCCAGAGCTGATCGTCACCCAAGCTCAGGTAAGACCAGCCCTGAGAAAACATACCGGTAGTGACTTAAGCGTTTTGCTACTTTCTGAATTTTGATACTACAGTAGATAATTATAAATTAAGATTCAATGTATATGATAATTAAAGATAATATTGTGTTTAATATATCTATATTTAGCTATCATTAAGTACCTTAAGACATAGAAAAAGGGAGACTATCAATCAATATTTGTAGTGAAATTATTAACTATCACCACCAGCTCTTGCCTTAATTTTTTAACTACAGTTGCTAGAGGCTCTAGACTAAAGAATGGATTGTACTGTAGATATGCTTTCACTAATGCTGTCTTCTCTGTCCAGGTTTACGAGGCTTGTTTGGAGGTGACTGAGAAGATCACCGTGGTCAAGGAGGCGGTCACCGAGAGCATCAGTCTGCCATGCATCAGCAAGCGTCCACCCAGTGCTCGCCCCCATACGGGAGACCCCCAGGGAGAGCGGCAGCGCTCGGGCTCGTGGCAGCAGATGCGCTCCATCCCAGTTTATCGGTGAGAGATCATCACAGAGAGGACGTAGCTGTAGAGCTGCTGTTTAAAAATAAATCAATGTCATGAGGTACAATTTATTATAGCTTTACTTCAGTTTTATCTGCATCTTGTTTTGGAAGAGGAAAAATGATTAACTGTACTTCTGGTGCCATTTTCTATTTAAATTTAATAAAGTATTGTATTTTTATAAATGACTTAAAACTTTAAAAAAAAATAGTGCTTCTGTAATATAATATATCTAGGATGTTAAATAATACTTTGAATTCAAAGATTAAATATTATAAAATGATTTTTCTTTGTTAATTTGTTGCAGTGCGTATTACGAGTCCCACCGAGTATTGGTTCAGAGACAGGTTGTTGAGGACCGCATGACTCCTGGCAGCCCCTCACATGGTGTAGCTCAGGGAGGTCAGATGTGGGGTCTGCAGGCCCCGCCTCGCCCCAAGCCCAAACTTCAGCGTCAGAAGAGCCGCCACCAACCTCGTCCCAAGCGAGAAGAGGAGTCTCGCAAGGAGCAGGAACCTGTCCCCCCTCCTGCCCCCGAACCCCGCACAAAGAAGGGCAAGCTACGCTCCAAATTCAAGAAGAGCAGCCTTGTGTCCATGGTGGTGTCTCACACGAAACAATCTGGTGAGCAAGCCAAGCCAGAAGGCAGCCCAGTTAAAGCTACCAACAATAAGTCATCATCCCTCCCCAAGAATTTGTCCCCAACCAAACGAAGAAATAAGAAACTAGCTGCTAGGGTTCAGTCTACAGATTTCTAGATAAATTTTACATTGACTGTGTTTTATACTTAAAAGGAATAAGTTAGAATAGTATAACTAACAAATAAATTTAGAACAGTAAATTCACGTGTTAAAACACTGTACTCCAACAATTTAATAACAATAAGTTTTTCTGTCATGTTTTGTTTTCACTTGACATATTATCTGAATACAATATTATATAAACAACAAGTTTTGTGTATTTTATTTTCATATTATATTTTCCCCATCCTCTTCGTCGTTCATTCATTTCTTTGAGTGCGTTTGAATTCACGGGCCAGCCCGGGCTGGCCCGGGCTGGGTAAAATGGCGGTGACCTTGGTCGCGTGGTATGAAACGTCATAATTAGTTCCCAGTCTGTCCGCTAGGTCTCAGGCGCACTGTAGAGTCCGCCCACGTCAGCCTGGGCCAGCCAGGAAGTGACGTCATGAGAGGAGGGAAAATGGCCGCCGGGCTGGCCCCACTTGACGACAAAAAACGCTTCAGCCCAGGCCAGCCCGGGCTGGCCCGTGAATTCAAACGCACTCTTTAGTACAGAAATGTGAAACATAAAATTGGTTCAGTTAACTTTGTGTCCAAATATCACAAAAGTTCACCAGTTCCTGCCAGTTTATTTTTATTGGAAATCATACATTTTTTTCTTCTTAAATATAACAATATTTTTTTCATGGTACAATTTGTTAATTTTTTACTGGTATTTTATTCTGAGGAACATATATTTTCAGAGATGTTATTTCCAAACCAAAATTAAAATAATAATAATAATAATCACAAGCATATATTGTTACGCAGTGATGCAGCATTGACATGATTTTTCATAAGGATTTTGAATTTCTTAAATTAATTTAAATGAATTATTAAGACCACTGCAAAGTAATTTAAATTAAATAAAATTTGTAGTTAAAAATAAGCAAATATTTATGAATTACATTCTTGTTTTTACTACATAAACTTACTATTTTAGTAGACAATTATTTTACGTGATATATAGAAAAGAAATAAGAGCTCTAAACATCAAGCAACAAACACATTATAGTGAATTGAAAATGGTAGAATTAAAACAAATTTCTTACCAACAACTTTAAAACAAAATGACAATCAACTAAGTATATAACAACATTACTGGACAGTAATTAGCTTATTATTTTCTGTATAATATAAGTGGTTTCTATTTCTTTTTGAAATTGTGATACTTTTACTGTGCATTTTTCATTATTATTTTTTTTAAAGATGAAGATATTTTTTAATATTTTTGTTACAAATTATTTTGACGTGTGTTGAAATTTGAAATTAATCTGATTATATAGAAATATTCAATAAAATTTACATATTTAGTATAACATTATTGTCGTCTTTTGAGATTTTCATATATTATTATATTTTATTATACATTTTTTTTATCAGTCTGATAAATATAAAGAGGTTTGAGTTGGGTAAAAATCTAGTTGGTATATGTATGAGGAGAAAATATTATAGTTTTTGTTTAGGTTATCAATATATATTATATATTTTTTAAATGTATAATGGTATTTTGAAGTAGAGTTTTTAAATTTTAGTTTATACAGTAGAGGAAAGTATAATACATGGATTTTTTTTTTCATTGTGAAGAGGGCGTTATATAAATATAGGTAATAAAGAGTTCGTATATATATATGAATAGAAGTTATACATAGTTTAATAAGTGAATTATATATACAGTGATATCACAATTAGATACGATTTTTTCCACGGCACGTTTTCAGTCACTTTTTTTTTTATAATAAACAACATTGTATATATTTAAAGTTATAAAGCATTTGCATAAGTTTACTGTACTTATCGAAATTGGAAAATAATGATGCCTAAAAGGATGATGTCGCGCGAGAGAGAGAGAGGGATCAGAGATGTGGTGAAGAGAGCGAGAGATAGGAGGAGCACACCAAACATCAACATCGAGGGAAAGCTCGCCGTCATCAAAGACTCGGGAGATAGTAGATTAGCTACTTTATTTTTTCTTTAATTTACTTGATAGAAGTTCATAAATTGTATAAATATTCTCTGATCATCTCTCCTTTTATATTTAACAGTTTTAAATTTATAGTTTTTCTAAGTTGATCAACACGAACTAAATTTTAGAAAGATTGGATTTTTCTTTTTGTAATTTTGATTTTTTTTTAACAATATTTAGACGTTAATTCCATATATAAATATTTTTTTTTCTTTTACTGCAAATAAACTGGAATATTATTATGCATTTTACGAACGAAAAAAGAGAAAAAAAAAATCACAATGGAAAAATAGAAGTTTTATTTCGCTAAAGTTAGAATATTCTTTAGAAACATAACGCATTGAGTTTCTCGCGAAATATATGTATTGAAATAAAATAATCTTCGCGGTGTCGCTGCTTTTGCCTACGGCGTCGTTCTCCACGAGTATATTTCAATGGATTTTGTTCTGAATACAAATATAACAAGCGGCAGGCATCGATCCTGGAGTTTTATATTCGTCTACTTCAGACCCTTAATTCAGTATTATATATATTCATCTGGAGACGACGAGGCTTATTTTATACATATAAAAAATGAATATAAATAATGACACCATTTTGATCGACGTATATATAATGAATATAATATATTATATTGGAAGAGAGATCGATCAATTAAAATTTTTAGGTTAAAAATATTGGGAAAGTTGTAACTATAAAATATATAAGATGAAATATAATGATATGTTCACATGTCAATTTAAAACTGATGATATATAAGTTAATTTAATAATAAATTTTGTTTTTTATTTGTATTTTTATTTAAACTATGTATGGAATAAAAAATAGCAGCAATAAATTAATAACTGATTAAAGTTAATATCTGTTTTTTTCATAAACTTCGAATCTTTAAAATTTATAATTAAATCGGGACTCGTTTACTTCGTATTATAATATAATCATTCTCGACGGTCATAAAAGTATAATATACACTATACACTATATTATATATATCTTAATTAACGCTTCGTTTTGATGACCATTAATATATAATACAATTGTATGCAATTATATATATGAATGAATACGAAGTATTTTAAACCTAAATAAATATATAATATAGCTAAGTTTCATTACATTACTGGAAAAAATGAATTAGGTGATTATATAATAGTTACCAATTTCTATTTAATTGAGCAACAAAATTAATTAAGAATTAATTCATTAATATAATTTTTCAATCTCGCATTTAAACTTATGCAAATACTTTTATATATACTTATATTTATTTTACAGCTTCAATAATATTATTACGTTAGACGTTTACACCACATAATATGTTAATATATTATATTATATAGTGGCGAAGGATAAATTATTTATTATATAGTAAGTAAAGAGTTTTATTCACTTGCGCAAAGGGTGCCACATTGCGATTGGTTTGCGCAGCGATGTGAGCATCTGGTTCCAGTGGGAAAGAGCTTTTCCTGAGGCCTGTTTACCGACGATCACGTGACCTATGGAGAAGGCTCGAGGCTCTCCGGTGTTCTCCGCAACTGTCAGACGCAGCTGTATCGTCTGGAACACACCGAGAGGTCAGTTAGCTGATCCAGCCTGGAGCAATTTCCCATGTTGTTGATGAAACTGCTTGTTCACCTAAGGACATACAAGCTGACTGGGTCAATGTAATTTCTATCTCTAGGGCCACACAAGCTTATCCAATATGTAATGACTATCTCGATCGACCAACATTTTTTTACTAGATATAAGGGTAAGGTAACGCCACCAATGTTAAAAAAAATCCCTCTCACAAAAATTCTGAAAAAAATTTAAAATGTTCTCCTCTACACCCCCTATCAGTAGCTAAAATATCAGGTATACAAATACGATCTAGTTTTTGAGTTATGAATTTTTAAAGTTGACCAATTTAACATGGGAGTTTCATTTCTCCATGTTAAAGTAGTCAACTTTAAAAATTTATAACTCAAAAACTAGATCGTATTTGTATACCTGATATTTTAGGTACTGATAGGAGGTATAGAGGAGAACATTTTAAATTTTTTTCAGAATTTTTGTGAGAGGGATTTTTTTTTAACATTGGTGGCGTTACCTTACCCATAAAAAGAAGAAATAAAATTGTATTTTTTAAGAACTTCAATTTTGTTTAATATAATAAAATAAATTATACAGCATATATTAAATGTGCAAACTCAAAGTTTGTATCTTCTTAATGTACAAGTTTGTAAACTTATATTCTAACATTTTGCTTGATGGAGACACTTCTGAAAGAGAAGAGACATGACGACGTGCAAGTTGCGGGCAGGCAGCGCGCTTGTTAAGACACATGTCTTCGATTGAGTATAAGTAAAAGCTTTCAACTTATTGACGCTGAAGTTTACCTTCTTTTCATCTATTTCAATACCAAATGTTGTAGTTTTAACCATTTTTAATTAAATTCAAATTATAATAGTGATAATTAATACAAAAAATTCAATAAAAAAATGTAGAATGGGACAACTTAAATGTACTTTTTTATTGTAGAAATGAATAGGCCGCCAAATTATGTAATATATATGCTACCCTGATTTTTTTCAGATTTTTTTGGAGCCCGGGAACTATGTTTTAAAAATGATTGAAAGTACAAAAAAGAGGCGTCACTTCTTTAAATAAAAGTGCATGGACTAAAAAGGGAGTTGGTTTAAATCCAAACTTTAATTGACTAACTTTTTAGCAATATTTCCAGCGCTGTAAAAAAATCAAAGTATTATTATTTGGTGCCCTCATTTCTGAAATAAAAAAAATCATGTAAATTGTCCATTGTATTATAAATGAGGGAAACTCCCTCCTCCCCCATTTGTCAATCTTACACTCGTTGGAACTCTCGTGACACACGAGTGAACTTGTGCCCGACACTACGTAACCCATGAGGACAAAAAATATCCTCTGCTGGAATATCGGCTCGTGGGAGGAGTGATTGACGCGATCAAGACACGCGATCGCGAACTACAGCAATGTTCGTAAAAGTACACGAGAAAATAAACTTACAATAATTTGTTGAAATAAACTTGTCCACCACTCCACATAAACGTAAAATAAATTTTAGTGATTATCTTGACTTTAAATTATTCATCAATAAAGATAATTAAAAAATAATTAAGTTTTAAAAGTTCTTTCATTTACATTTAACCTTTTTATGTTTTCATTTTATAAAAGTTTTTCTATACTAATACATTAGCTAATTAACTTTACACCATACAAATTGTTCCGAAATTATAATTTATAACGTTTGTAAATTACTTTTTAGTTATTACCTTATTATTTTATTACAACATCATGTATAATATTTATACAGCACAAAATTATAATTGTAATCCATTACTTGATTGCTATTGCTTTAAAAAATTATAAAGTACGCGTTGTGTTAAGTTTGAAGTTGCTGTATTATGTATAAACATGTATAATGATTTATTTTCTAATATAATATAAATGTTTGTAAATTATATATGTCTTACAATAAAGACAGGGTCTTTATAGAAAATAAAAATAACAAATTTTCAGTCTGATAAAATGTAATAAAAATATTTTTAACGAGATTGTTATAAATAATATGGATTTCATCACAACAATGTTAGCAGAAGTAGCTATATATTATATTTTCTTAACTAAATTATAATGAAGACGATAGGAAAAATAAAATGTTGGTCCTTATTTTATAATAAATATCTTATTAATTTGAGTTATTATATAAAGCTTATAATTATTATAATTATAAGACGTCAGCTATACGGTATAACGTTATAGCGTGCCTCTCTCTATCTTCTCTTATTTCTATCTCTCACTCTCTCACCCACTCTCTAGTGGTAGCAGCAGCACAGTAAAAGCAAAATAAGAGATAGAAATTGCGGGAGAAATCCGGGGCACAGGCTGTTGGTCCTGGTTGGCGGAGGGAGGGGGCGGAATCGATTTGCCGTGCACCGAAAGTGACAGAGAGAGAGAGAGAGAGAGAGAGAGAGAGAGAGAGAGAGAGAGAGAGAGAGAGAGAGAGAGAGAGAGAGAGAGAGCTCTTGGCAACGTTTCTCTAGGCCTATAACACTCACCTGCAGGGCATGAGCTGGCACGCTGAATATCATAGCCTCGTTGAAAATTGGACTTCGTTCTGCTTTCTTAGTAGACGTCTTCTTCTTATGGACTTTTTTACCGTGTTGGAGCAGGTACACCTGACACACAGACAAAGGTGCAATTAATCTTGTGAGCTCTTATTGATCGTATATACCATCTCAAAAAAGCACATTCAATCTTTTGTGTTAGTGCCACAGACAATGCTTTATTTTTTTCGTTGCTCTTCTTTTCTTTAGCTTTTAAGGTATTGCACTTACAACTACTGCCATTTTTTTTTTTTTTTTTTTTTTTACAAAAGTTTTTGAATTAATTTTTGCAATTTGTTTAAATTTACTTGGTCTATTAAAATTATTTTGTATAATATATATTAATTATTGGATTTTTGTCTCAATTTATTGTACTTTATGTATTTATGTTCATTGGGTTTAGTTGATAGGACTTTTAGTCCTGACTACGCCTTTTTTACAAATAAAGTCCTTTTTATTATTATTTATTATTATTAAAAAGCACAATTCTAGCACACTCTACATTTTTTAAATGTAAAGGCAGCCAAAGATGAAAGGCATTGCAAAAATTAAAATATATATATATATATATATATATACATTATATATTTCCCATATTATTTTCTTTTATAGAATAAGCAACACAAAAAAAAAGCCAATGCTTACTACTTTTCAGTAAACTCAACATTTAAATGATTTTTATTTCATACTTCCATAATTATTATTTAATGGTTTTACAAAAAATATAACTCGTGTTATTTTTTATGTCTTCATGTTTATAAATTTAAAAACGTGCAGTTTATATTCTCTGAAAGAAGGTTCATCAGATAAGAAGTACGTGAGTTGCATATTTTTCAGTGCTTTTAAAACGAGCTTTTGAAGCTGCTCTATTAAAGCCAACTTCAGACGTCTGTCCGCGAATAACAAATCGAACATCTGCTTCTTTTGATATTGAAATTACTAGACGTTTAATCAATATGCTAAGTCACATATTTTTTGTTCATTAAAATTATAACAAAAAGTTAATTAAAAAAAAGGGTGATTTTACAGTAAAATAATTTAAGTAAAATAACATTAATTAAAATAAAATTATTTGCTACTGTAAACAGTAAAAAAAAAATAATTTAAAAGTTAAAATAATTATTTTATAAATATATACAATTTTACGTAAGAATTATTCTAAAAAGCAGCTCGTCGTGTGTTGACAAAGAGACTTAAAAAGCTTTTGTAAAGTATATAAATATGTATATATAAAGGCGTTATTAATTTAAACTTGCTTAGTAGTAGCTCGTATATAAAGCTGCGTGCACTATCTGCATAATATGCTAGTGTAAATATTGACATGGTCTATATTTTGTACTCCAGCTCGCGGTTATCTCTCTTTATTAACTCTAGTTTTACGGAGGCTTACCTTAACGAACGGGTCTCCATTGTCTCTTGCCAGAGGGAAGCGCAAGTTACGTGCCTTTACCACCACCACGGTAAGCCGCTCAGCAGTAGGCAGGTAGCTTAGAGAGAACATCAGCTCTCCGAACTCCGTGCCACGCTGGAACAAAATAAATGAGGGTCACGTTCTGCCTGTCATTCTGTGTTGACATAACTATGCCAAGATTTATGTCCCTGTCATATTTTGTAGCAAAAAGTTCAAGGTTGTAATCTTGTGTGCCAATACAAAGATAAAAAATCTCATATATGTGAGTGTGATTTAATCTCCAAAAAAAAAATAATAATAAATAAATAAATAAATAAATAAATAAATAAATAGATAAATAAATAAATAAATAAATAAATAAATAAATAAATAAATAAATAAATAAATAAATAAATAAATAAATAAATAAATAAATAAATAAATAAATAAATAAATAAATAAATAAATAAATAAATAAATAAATAAATAAAGCCGACATTAACAAATATTATTCATTCAATGTTTACTTTTACTTATGTACAGAAATGCAGGGTTCCGGACCGCCGGTGAAAACGGTCCGGTCAACCGCGGTCCGGTCGTTGATTCGTCGGTCAAAAATTTGGACCGGTCGAGTGGTCTCATCGCAGCGGCGGTCGCGTGACCGGTCGCGGTCGGAGCACGGCGGTCATGTTGGACCGGTCATGACCGGTCGCGTCAAAATACGCGGTCATTTCGGTCAAATGGACCGCGGCGGACCGTGACCGCGGTCGCATATATAATATTATCGGGATAATCGGGATTTTCGGGCATAATTATATTATATACTAGGCTTACAGCTGCCTTCTTTTAACACGAATAATAAGTATTTCTAGTTCGTTGGCGAATGTCACGTGACATTACTGACCAATCGGAATCAAGAATTCGGGATAAATTTTTCTCAATTTTTCATTTGTGCTTTCGTAAACTTGTGTTATCCGTTATCATGATGAAGTGTGGTCGATCCTGAATGATTACTCATAACATTACTTACGAACTCCGGTTCATGCCCGTTCAACTTGATCGTCGGTCCAACTTGATTGTTGAGATTGATCGCGACCCACTCGTACTTCGTTCTCGTCAAGTTAGTTATACCTGAGCATTGCGAGCGAGGGTATGTCGCCAATAACCAGCAAGCAGACAGCAATTATAAATGCATGATCAGTTTTAAAGTATTAATTATATGTACTTTATTATGAAATAAAAAAGAAAAAAAAAGTAAGTACGTAATAAGAAAAATAATATGTATTTGTAATTTAATAATATAAATATTTTACTTTTTATATTTTATATACTAACATATAAATATGTATAACGTATAAAATATATTAATGATGTATAACTATATGAAAACCTCGATCGCAAATAAAGTGCAATGACGTTGATCCGACCGCGATCTTAATTTCAGTTCTTCAGTAAGGAGCGATTTTAATATTTTTTACTTTTAAAATTTTCAAGGCCGCTAAATTTACGATCGCGGTCGGTAGTTCGAAATAACCGTTCAATGTGCGCGGTCTTGGTCAGACCGGTCGCGGTCGCTATCCGGCCGGTCGCGATCGATGGTCAGACCGGTCGCGGTCGACCATCGACGGTCATTTATGGACCGGTCATGACCGGTCAAGCAAAATGAGCGGTTTTTTGCAGTCATGACCGGTCTGAAACGGTCCGGTCCGGAACCCTGAGAAATGTATTACTAAAATATTTTATTGTTCCAAAATACAAGTTTGCAAATAATTAAATGATCAATTAATAAATATACGTAGAAAGGCAGCACTATTACATGAACCGTTCTTGAAATGCCGCATTTTATGAAACGCCTGACATTTAGGCAAATTGTTTATCAAAAATGTGTTGCGGTGCAGTATTCACAAGTTGAATTGAATTGAAATAATCTTTATTTAGCTTTCGCTATTCAGTACAAATATAGTTTATATATTGTTTTAATTAAACAATATAAAACAGGTGGTTCATAAAATTTATGATAGTTCATAGAATTTTATGCCTACAGCACAATATTTTTGTATATTACAACAAGTGAAATCGTTGAGTTAGGAATGAAGTTTAAGGTCTTGCTATCTATTACAGATACACTCGGCAAAAAGGACTAACAATTTGGTGAAATTAGAACTTAATATAAAATGTAATGTTTTATTTATACCTTTCTATCAAAGGTTAATTAATTTTTATTTTATGTACATTCTTATCAGTTTCTTATCAGAGTGTGAACTGAGAACTTAATGAAACTTCATTTTGAAAAAATGTGACACAAACATATTTTTTTGACTGAGGTTCAACTTGCTTTCCAGTACTGTGAGATTCAAAAGAAAGCATCTCAATACCATTTTAAATATTAGGCACTTAATGATGTAATTAATTTGTGTGTGATGTTTTAGTTTCAGAATATATTTTGAAATTTCTTTTTACTGCTGATTTTACTGCTGATATGATTTTCAACTTATGAAACACATAATTTCAAAATCAGAATTTCTCACAGTAGAGAAATTTAAATAATAAAATAATAATAATAATAATAAATAAATAAAAAAACAACAACAAAGTTTCGTGTTGCTGAGTTACTGATATATCAAAATTGATAAATAATTACTTATTTGAATTAAAAATAAACAATATAATTCCACAAAATGCATGCAATTTTATATAGTGCTGTACTTTGTAACACGACGTTACAAAGTTGTTTTTTTGAAACGAAATCATGTAAAAAAATTAATTAAAATGAGATTTAGTAAAACATCGTAACTTTTTTATTTATTTATTTTTTTAAAATTTCATTAATGTAATGCCTGATGGTATCGTACTTTTAGTTTTGGTGCATTAAGAACGGAAAAAGAACGGATCTTTTCCAAAGTCGACTTCCACCCGTCGCATTACGTCAGTGATGCTCGGGGGCAGAGGGGGGGGGTCACTCGCTCGCATCACGCGGCGGCGAACACGACGCCAGCGCCTCCAGCTTATCACGCCACATCAGCCTTACGCTAGCAGCCTCTGAGCACTCATGAATAATTGATACTAGAATACCGCACCATATCCCTCCAGCATTTATGATTTATGATAAGAAATATTATCTGCTAGAAAATTTTTAACATCAAAATTTTAATTTTAAATTCACCTTTTTTTTTGTTAAAAAATGCCAAATCAATAACTATTAAAATTTGTTAACGATGAGATACACGTTAATGAATAATGAAAATTTTCTTTTAAATAGTTAAAATTAATATATTTCATAATTCTAGTTTCTTTTCACATTAAACTCTGAGGTCTATTGCAATTTAAAGTAGCTATAAAATTTGTGACAGTTTTAATTTATATCTAAAATATTTTATGGGGTGAAACCTTTTGATTTTACTATCTTTTTTATCGCTCATTTTAAGCAGGCTTTAACGCAACCTGAAGGGAATAGCCAGTTAAGGATTGACAAAAATGTGAATGGGTTTTTAAAGTAGCTCTGATTTTGTAGTGTTAAAATAAAAGCTGCAGAAGAGTAGAATATCGATAGTAAATTTCAGATAAAAAGATTAACTGCTGGGGAATGTAATTACATTCATGTCGCATTCTGCATGAGTATATATTCACTATATTCTTGTTTTATGTGGCTACCGCTACTTGATTGTAATTAAAATAAACAAACAAACAAATATTTTACTAACCATTTAAATGTTACTTTTATATATTATTTCAGAATGCGTATATATTTGGTATGGGTTTGAAACAGTTTCTCGTATATGTTCTAGCTTAAAAAGCTAGCCATTTTTCTTAATTTTTCTAAATTTGTTATAGTAACAGTATAAAAAATATGCAAAATGAATAAATTATCTCGTTTTTTTGAACCAACTTCGAAATTCTTGAGATTGTATAGTATAAGTCAATAAAAATAATTTTTTTTTCGTTGTTTTTTGTATGAGAAATATGTGTTTTATTTATATAATTATTATAAAAGACATTGTATTACTAAGGAACACAGTTAAGTGCGTTATGCAATTGTCTTCATAATACATTTTAAACTCTTCATTAATTTTATTTCTTAATACAACACTCGGAAGTACAATAATTTGTTATTTAATTATACTTTATTTTTCACATCATATATTTCATGGGATATAATTATAACTTTTACAACAACAGCTCATAATTAAACAGTTTACATAACTAAAATTATCTCGAATATTTTTTTTTATGGTTCACGATTTACTGATACTTCTTTTGTAAAAAGCAAAAATCTACAACAAGATCTAATAAAAATGATTTACATTCACGTAATTTTCTCCAGTAAATGATGTTATCTATAAAGCAGCAATTTAAAAGTGACTGTTCGTGACACGTGTTTGCTGATAAGCCTAGTGGCAAAAAAGTCCGCATGTAACCGTGACTCTAGAAGCAGTAGAGATAGAGTGGGTGGCATTTTGCTTGCGATGAGGCACGTAAATCACGGTGAGAAAGTGCGAGAACGTGCGTACGAGACGACGTGGCGAGGATTTAGCGTCGGGTAAAGTGAGGTAAAGTGAACAGCCGAGTCGGGTACATGAACTTGTGCGGTACTCTTACGTTAAACATATTGTTCTTTCATAGATTTTTCTTGTTGAAATTATATAAATAATCTCTCTGATTAGTAACTTAATATACAATAAAAATGCATGAAAATTTTTACGTAATTTATCATAATATACATTGAATTAGAGAGTATTTTATTTCATTTATTCAAACAATAAAATTACGTAATTTTGTCAAAATTAGGCTTAAAACTTTATTGTTTTATTAAATACGTACTGTAATATGAATATTATTCATACAATGAAAATTAATTAAATTTTAATGAAGTATTATTATTTTACTGTACAATGGGGTCCAATATAATAAAGAATTCAAATGGAATTGTAACCCACACTGCATTGTTAAAGAGATTTACGAACTTACGACATAGCACCGTGAATTGAAGTGAAGAGGACATTTACGAGCTGCTGCCAAGGGCTTGAGTGACCACGCCTTTATAATACAAAGGTCAGCATTGTCTGATCTTCACTGACTTAGAATAGACGTCCTGCCTCCGTATCAGATGTAAGAAACCACAAGAGAGAGCTTCACATTTTCTATCAAAAATGTTAAAACTTACTTCAAGAAGCACTAAAAACTATGCGTCCTTTCATTTTTTAAAAAAGACACGTTTTACAAGCAACGTGTTAATTTCTTTCTTCTTTTACAAGGCAGCAGCAAGTACAAAAGCAAGGGTGTTTAGTGAAGAGAACGTGACCGCAATTTGAAAGAGCCTCTCTCTTCCACGCAATTAACGATGTTAATTAAGCGAAAACCGTTCTTTACTTTTTGACGTACAACATTAGCAATATAGATGGACCAATTTGCTTCAAACTTTGACCTCTTCATGTTGGGTCACTTTAATATCAGCTGTTACCATTATTACAGATAATTATCATCCTATATTAGGGTAAATTTCAATATTCTTCATCCGACGTTGATAATTATTTAGTAATTACGTCATTATAATATGTTATTATTTAATGTAGATCTTTGTGCTAAATAAAGCTTTATTTTTTAAATTTCTACGATAACAGCAATAACAGCAAGCAAGTGGAAATTATAAATTATATATTTTTTATTTGAATCTAAAAAAAAAAAAAAAAAAAAAAAAAGGAGGAGGAGGAAGAGGGGTTTAAAATGTAATACAAATTTAGATAATAAATCATTTTTATATAACAGAGTTCCATGACTAAGCTTATTTTATTTAATAAGTTATGATACAAAAAAAAAAGGTACACAAGCTTTATCGAAAAACATGAAAAACGCATTTTGTTTTGTGTAGTACGTCTTTATTTTCGATTCATCATTTTTGGATTCTTATTCTCACGAGAGTGCTCTGGTTTTATGTGTCGTAAGCACCATGGAGAATCAAATATTTAATATCCGTCTGTGCCGGCGCCAGCGGGTAACTCGTGGAGCCACACCTGCAGTGCGCCTGTTCCTCCCTCCTTCAACCCCCCTGGGTCGGAACCGATTACCCTCGATCCACAACGTGCTTTATGAGTACTAAATTACACCAAATATTTCAACAAATAACTTTAATTACGTTAGCTAAGAGAATAATATTCCTGCTAAAAAAATAAGATCAGTTTAAATCATAAAAAATGTTTATCTGATTTTTAGTGCGAGCATAATATTTATTTCTTCCTGCAATATACAGATTTTAGTAAACATAATTAAATATAATTGATGTGATTTGCAGAGATTGTTTGTCATGTCATATTATATTTTATAAATAATTATAATTATGTACCTCAAGCCTTTACGTAAAAAAATAATGACATCACGATTTTGTAGGCAAAACATTGTCAGCAGTATAGCAAATACGTGCTAATTTTAATCTCGAAATTAATTTCTCCTGGCTATTCGCATCATTTTTCTTAGAATTTTCTTTCATAAATGGTGACAAGATAAACCAATATTATTGAAGAAAAATATTTGGTGACCAAAACTATTATTAAAAAAGAGATGTTGTGTGTTGTGTTATTTTAACCCGCACAGCATAGGATTTTAGGATTTTCTACTTACATCCCGAAGATCTTCGGGCGGCTTCGGGCATCTCCATGCTATATAGCCAAAACGTAAACATGAAACTTCCATTTAGGTTTATTCGTAAATGCAGCATAATCGATTAATGAATCAATAATCAGATGAAGTATCATCCGATTGTGTATTTACGAACAGATCTACTGCCATCTCTTGATGTTTTATGACGTCATATATTTGCAATCTAAACTATGAGATATAATTACATTGTTGGGAGCTAGTATGCTCATTTCTTTCTTTCACTGCTCACAAACTGGCAGAAGTTATGAATCAATACTTCATACAGACAGTTTTTATAAATCTCTTTTTTTATAATTAATTTTTAAAACTGTAGGCTGAAATTTTCCAGTCTGCTAATTTCATAATCAGCATATTTATTAATATTTTTTGTAATAAAGAAAAATGGTAAATGGTATTTTTTTTCTTCTGCTTTGATTTTGATTGTTTTTTTGTTGAATCTATATAATACACAAAGAGGCAAGCTATGGAGGGTTAAGAGCAAACTTGAGAGCTCGTTTTGCTCTACATTATATACGTTTTATGGTGAAATAACGACGCTGCTTTTTGTTTAACCTACACAATAACAACAAAAGAAGATGAACAGGATGAAGAGAGTTGCAAGAAAATGAAATAGGGGTGGACTTGATGGGTGTAAACAAAATGTTATTTTAAGCCTTAACAAACATTTAGGATCATTTATCTACCTACCTAAGACGTAAAAATCAATAATGATATTAACTAAAACAACAATTTAAATTTATCACCAGTCTAATTTACCTTTAAATTTCACATTTCATTTAGAGACAAATATACAACACTGCATTTCAGTAAATGAAACAGTTGCATTGTTATAATGAAAGTAATAAAAATAGTTTTATGTAGTAATGAATATTTTTGCTCGTTAAACTTTATACTATGTCCGTTCCCTGCTCTCGGAAGACCGCACCCTACTTTTTCCGCCTGTCTGTTTACAATGGCTATGTGAGGCACGCAACCCTATTAGAGCCACCACGGAGAGCGAGCTGTATACTACAATGTGTGTTATATGCGAGTCAGGCAGAACCATGCATGAACCGGACTGCCCACTCACTTCTCGACAAGTATCGTGCCTCGGCAGTCCAACAAATAAATGTCAAGCTAGCAGGGCAGTGTAAACACCAAGGTAGAGCATATATGAACATTAAAATGCAGCTCGGAGCAACGATCGAATTTTTGTGAGTAGCTGGATATGAAAATGTGGCATCTGATCAGACCCGAGTGTCATGTCTCAAATGAAATTAAGAAACATGCTATTTTAGACCATCTCAGCTTAGGTTCCTTAATTATAAGCTATGGATGGTGGTAAATTCTTGGATTGATAAAACAACATGCAACTCACATCGTTCAACATTTATTCTTTCTCGTCAGATTGTTAAAAATCTATTATACCAAGTTTTCTATAATATATATTATAGTATAGTGTACCTTTTGTATCTTTGATGAATAAATATTATGCTCCTGAACAAAACGCATCATCAATAACGAGAAATGGTAGAGTTTTTGGTGTCATAGAAACTCTATATATTTCAACACTTGAAAATTCAATTAACTCTACCATATTAAATGAACGTGCGTACTTCACAAGGCTGTCAGAACTCAACCGTGGTTCGGTTTATGGGTGTTTTCATGCAGTCTGTATAATATAATCGTGGTGAATGAACTTAAAAATACTTCGATACAAAAATACCTGTTTTTCTGATTTCAAATATGCATTTTATTGTCTACACTGATGGTGACCATCTCGAGGTGTCAATGTCCTACCTGTCCGGTGTCGGTGAGGGTGAGCCATGTGGTGACCGGCTGTCTGACTGTGACGTCACACAGGCGCAGTTCAGCCTCACCAATCAGCGTGTTGGACAGCTTGTCACTGGCGTACACGTAGAACATGAGCGTACGGCGCGCCAGCTCGGCTGTCTCCATCCCAAGAACGAACTTTTCTTTGTACGTCGGGCTGTTTGAGTTCCTATAAACCTGTAACAACGACAACCGATACGAACTATTAGTTTGGATCACGTGACTTTAAAAGCCAATTTAATTGCTCGGAAAAGGAGTCTTCTGTATTCCTTTCTCAGGAATGTGAATTCTAGGAATATAGAATCTCTTTATAAAGCTAGAATCTCTATAATTATATTTTCTAATTGGCAATTAAGTAATATACACTAGGTTCAGTATGATTTCTATTTAATAATTTCCACGGAAGAAAGAAAATGCTAGTATTAAAAGCACCAAACAGTTTTTTTTTTTTGTCGAATGAGAAAATCATCTGTGCTAATGATCGCAGATGAAAATTTAGTAACAAAACTTACCAAAGATCACAACTGCATCCTTATCTATCTTATAGTGGATTCGTAATTCATTCACTAAGGCTTTCTACTTTTATTCTAAGGGCTTGTAGGACTTTATTTGCCTTTCTTCTTGTTCGAACGCCTTCCACCTACTCCCTGATTAGACAGATTAGACAGTTATAACTTATAATATAATCGCTTCAAAAAAAGTAATTAAAAGAATATATGCAAAGCATTCATTGGATTAGCAATTAGCATTAAGTTTGAAAGCTACTCAAATGAAATTGTATTACTAATATATTAATATTAGCATGATTTTTTTTTTTAATTTCCTGAAACTCAGAGCAAACTCTGAGATTCATAATCGAGTGCTTTATAACAACTTGTATTGCTGATTTTGAGCTTTGATGTGCCTATACAATATGAGTTCTCTGTATCCTTTTCGTGATAAAGTATTACGAGAACCATTGCCAATTGTACACAGTTGAATGCTGAGCAGCGCCAGCACCCTTTTTTTTTTTTTTTTTTTTTTTCATATGAAAAAGGCAGCATAGTTTATCGATCTGATAGTAAAAAACAAAGTCATTTAAAGTTGTTTGTTATTTAGTTTTAACTGCATGTGGAACTTGGACTCTAAAAGCCTGTGCAATGGCATGTGTTAGCTTTTAGTTCTACAAGTACGCTCACCAGTTTATAATAATAAAAATTCATAAAATTTTTGGTATAAAGTCTGGATTTGTAGATAAACAAACAAAAGCACAAATTCTTTTCATAAATATACGAAAATTAATTTCATATTTCATATCTCCTGAAGCAATATTAAAATCAGTTTTAATTATATATTATATACTTATATTTTATCTATCGAATGATTTTATAAAGTTGTTAATGTTATTATATAATCATCCAATTTATTTGTTATAAAACTCAAACAATATTTTTTAAAATAAAATTGTGATTATGGTTTATTGCAATTAACGATTCGTTTGAAAGTTTGTATATTTTAGCCAATCAAATAAAAACATATCTGTTTGACGTCAAAGCGTGCAGATTAGAATGGCCGGGAGAGTGAGGCAATTTACGCCACGTAATGTCGTCCTGGAGTAATAATAGTACCAGTTGAGGCTTTTAACTTTAAACCATACAAGCTACCGCAAATAGTCTATGTTTTTATAATTATATTTTGAAATATTGTTTTTTAAATTATAGTTAAACTATTTGTTTTTATTTCTAAATTATCTAAAAGAGAATTTATTGATATTGATTTTATAAACATAAAGACTGGATTCTAATTAAGTATACATTCAGAAGCAGCTTTTATCACTCTATTTCAATATTAGGTTGTAATTAATCAGCAGGGTATATAATGCAAACATCGTTTTGTACTTGAGGGAGATAGAGGAAGCTTTTAAGATTGTAAAATTATCTGCCGTATATTGAGCAAGCACACAACAATACAGATATATTTCATTATGATAACGTAATTAGTAATAAAACTCATCTTAATTTTGTAAATGACATTTTGGTTACGATTTGGCATTTTCATTAGTATGACCTTCTAATTCTAATTAATACAGTTTTATCATGTCCTACATTTTTATAAAAATATGATTTTTTTTTTACAGCAACATGTTTCATTGAGAATAACAATGCAGGCTGCAGTGAACAATGCAGATATTTATGTTTGCGGTAGGACAATACACGGAGGGAGAGGCGTGCGCGAGACGTGATATGAGAGGAAGGACAATGCACCCAACGTTGCAACATCAACTCAAGTGTAGTATGGGAAGTATAGTTGCATGTTCGTGGCCTTCATTAACGTTAAAAGTAATTTTGTAAAAAGGTTTATAAAGTAATCTGAAATTTGTCTCATGCACTCTTCAACGTTGTAAGGAATTCCATTATTTTTTGGTATGTGTAAGGTGTTTATAATTATAAATTCTAGCAAATTTCAATTGAGAAAATTTATGATAGGACATGCAGTAACAAATAAAAGAAAATTCAAATAAAGTGTTAGTAATAATAATAATAATAATAAAGAAAATCAGACGTATAAAATTTAAATAATTGTGCACTGAATAAATTATGCCGCCATATTTATTGAAGTTTCCTGTAAGTTATGCAACTCTCTAAGCATCCACGTACTGTGGGCTATCGCTCCCGTAGGATGATGTGTAGTTTGGTACTGCTCTTTTTACATCGCATCAACAACGAATAGGACCAATTGATATTTAATTTCAATTGTTACAGGAACCTTCTGTGTTTGGAATGTTAATATTACTGCAGTTGCTGGAAATTTGTTGCAGCTGAGGTCCTCACAGAATACCAACAACCCAAGCTCACACTCTTCATGTAATTCAAATAAAATACTGCAGGTTTAATGTGGTAAAAACATAAAATAAATTTTTGATATCACTTTAGTGTAATTTGTTTTGTTGTAAAATGAAATATCCAGCTAAATTATAGACACGTAATTTTTTATTTTTACCCTCTATGCTATACGTAGTATATTTTTTTAAAAAACAAAGTATTTATTTTTGATGTTATTTTAAAAACTTGTTAGGTAAAAAATATTTGTATTTGTATTTTTCAGATTCAACTAACCTTTAAAATTCAAATATTATCATTCTCAGTAAGCAAACTAATTTAACATAATTATAAAATTATAAAACACAGATTTTATAATATATATCAACGTTGTATGATTTTTTATTTCTGCATGAGGTTTTCTCAGAAATATCATCCAATTTGGATATTATTACACTTAACACAATATTACCATCAGGTAATCGAGAAGGGAAATCAAATCGCGTGAGGCGTGAGAAGTGGGGGGGGAGTCTTGAGGAGAAAGAAAGCTAATCCAACGGCAAAGTGCGTCATCATCTGTTGCTATGGTTACTAAGCTAGACAGACACATTCTGAGACATAAACACAATTTTTTGTGAGTGTCTGTTACTCGCAATGTTTGCTTTTGTCAAAACATGGATTTAATTTCCTCCCAACAAAGTTATTTTATAATATTATCATGAATGCGGGTTTAAATGCGTAAATTTTATTGATTAATGGAAAATTATATAACAAAATATTTTCACATAAAATTATTTTCTACCTAGAAAATTTCTATTATAAAGTATTTAAACAATTTTGTTTGTTTTTAATATTACGTTTACATATAGTAGTTTCTCTGTATACTGCAATATATATTTTTTTATCATAGCAAATAAACCAGTAAAATGCGCAGTGTTTATTTTTAAATTCATTATTTTAGTTTTTAAAAAAATTAGTTAGTCCCATGGGATAATTTGGTCCATATTTATGTTTGTTAATTTCCCCAGAGCTTTTAAATCTGGGTATATTATTTGTATGATGTGAGCAGCTTGCGGGACTTTCTGTGACAAAGTTTGCTTTAGGGCCTTCTATGTGTCGTAATTAAACATTGCAAGATCACAAAATTTGTGTAATCTAAAATTTAAGCACCAGACTTGAATGTAATCAGATGGGCGTAGAATTGTAATGAAAAATGTGTTCAGTAAAGAAGATAAAACTACATGCAGCCTAAAACTCTCTCTAGGTAAATAATTTTTTGTAATTTCTATTCCATCGCAATGTGACAATCGGTAAAATCTTTAACTGTTTTAAATCCTCTCGTCTATACTCAAGAACAGATTACTGTTATCACGCCTTCAAGCTGGATTTATGAATATAATATTTTTGTTTTGTTTTTAATATTACGTTTCGTAGAATTTTTTTAATAATACGTAAAGTTAACAGCTTGTGATTTCAATCCATTTTGTATGAATTCTAAAATTTTAATATATATCACAGGAAATGGTATGATCATCATTATTACTGATCGTACACCAGGAAACATGGCGATATAATCTGTCAAAGGATATATATTTTGTAGTGACATATGTTTCATGACATCGAACGCTACAATAGATTCACATAATATATATAAATCTCTGTCTGACTATTGACGTGGAAAATTCTGGTGTGTGGCTTATCGACGCTGCAGAGACGAGCAACCGTTTGGTCGTGAGTGTCCGATATTCGGTATAATACACGGCTGAGAGCAGCCGGAGGAGGAGGAAGAGAGTCTTTGTGACGAGTCGCATCTCCGCGGCGCACGCAAATTCCAAGCTAAGCCTCTGGAGACCGCATGGAAACGTACAAAGGAGGATTTACCACGTCTCTCTCTCTCTCTCTCTCTCTCTCTCTCTCTCTCTCTCTCTCTCTCTCTCTCTCTCTCTCTCTCTCTCTCTCTCTCTCTCTCTCTCTCTCTCTCTCTCTCTCTCTCTCTCTCTCTCTCTCTCTCTCTCTCTCTCTCTCTCTCTATCTCGCTTATAAGCATAACTTCACGCAACTTGACTTCGAGGGGAGAGAGAGAAAGGGAGAGAGAGAAAGCGAGAGAGAGAGAGAGAGACGCATGGCTTTGACGTTTTGTCATACATAATACTGAGGGATATTAATCTGCTTCAGAGGTTCATTATAACATAACTAAAACATATGATGAAAATTGAAGCTGCTGAGAGTATAATAATAATAATGAGGAGTTAATGTGAATTGAACTGTCAAGAAACCATTTAAAATCTTATCTTGAAAATATCTATTGTTCTCAAACCAAGAGTCAAAATGGCAGCAATATATATAATACACTCTATATATTATTATATATACATGTATATTATATAATATTAACGTTATATAGTCATTATACAGTTTAGTAACACCTGCTGAACATTAATTTTCAAAGGGAATCGTGTGAAGAAGATGAATCTCATGATGTAACTTTAGAACTAAATTTGCTTATAAGGTGTGTCAAATATAATTAACACATAAAACTATCTCCATAATTTTATAAATTATGTATATTCTATAATTATATCTTCTTTTTTGTGTAGCGTGTTGTGTTTAAAATTTATAGAAATTAAGCGTGTTTAAAACTCGTTAAACTAAATTTGAAACTTTACCCTATATAGAAACATCTAGACATTATATTCGTTTGAATAGTTGTAATAACATTGTTTTTTCTCTACAGAAAAGAAGCATGTACAGAGTTAATCATAAAGAATGGGACATAGAGCAGCGATCAAAGTGAACACGCTGTCACATTTTATTTTACTGCGACTGTACGTTGATTTTTTACGATCACGATAAGAAAGCTGTAAGATGCTATAAAGTTTTTATAATCAATTGGAAGCAATACAAAAAGTTATTTATACACAAAAGTATAAACATTTTACTATTATCAGTAGAAGATTACTTTGAAATTTGTGGACTCTGTTTGGCCTCAAAATGTCTGCATACATTTTATTATATTCATAAAATAAACAATAATTAAGAGTAAATAATTCACTTTTTCCCCTACCATGTTATAAACGTTTTTTTAAGTTAAATGTAAAAAAAAAATATATATATATATGTATCACCAATTTTAATTAAAACATTGATATTTTTGAGAATTGATTATTTTAAAAAAAAAAATGAAAATGTATGTTATACTTTAGAATACATTTAATTTATTTTATAAACATTAAATGCCATAAATCATAAATAAATATATAAATAGCAACGATATAATGGAAGTTATATATTTTTTATAAAGAGTATTGATCTAAACAATAATGTAATATTGAATACAATTCATGTTTGTTAAATACTTTAAACACACGGTAGATAATTTAATATATATAATGTAATATATATAATTAAAGATTCATATTGTTTTAGGAGAAATTACACTTGTGAGATTAAATTCTCATTGAAGCCTATGATATGTATTATAAGAAAGGATCGAAGCCTAAGTGAACGGTCTTTGCAGTTTCTGTAAGGTTTTGTTATAAATTTTAAAATAATTCGTACATAACTTAATTAACTAACTTTTGTACAATTAAATTGTGCTGGAAACTTCCATACTTGTTGAAAGAAATCCTTGAACTATTATTGTAAACTATTCAATAGCTGATGTGATCTTTTTGCTTATTATAATGTAAAACTGATGTAATAGTACTCGTGAAATGCATATTCAGTTTCATTTAAATTCCATTCAGGTCATCGCGATAGTCACTTTATTCAAACTCTTTGCTCCGTCCTCTAAACAATAAAAAATGGAAAAACAAGCACGATTCTACAATATTCTATCTCCTTAAGTCTTCCAGTGATCTCTTTCATTAAAATGCATTAAGTGCATTAAAATGAAAATACTTACTATCTTTATCATTAGCATAATAAAAATTAGACAATTTACGAAACTCAGACTAAAGTTCGGTCGTATCCATCCACCAGCTTGTTGAAAATTTTAAGAGATTTTGGGAAGTTTTAAACGTCTCATTGGCCCTCAGCTGTGGTGAATGGTAACGTAAAAATATCACGAGTACCTTTATTGAAGGTGCACTTACCCTGGTCTGCAAACTGGAGCTCTTGTCAGGCAGCAGGTAGACTCGCACGTACGAGTCTATGGGCTGACTGGGGTCCGGCCCCGCCAGGTCCTTAGCCTCGAGAACGGTCACCAACAGGTCGGACATGTCGCTGAAGCACAGCGTCCTGAACAAAGAGGAACTCGTGTGAGATCTCATGGTGGGGGCGTCCGTTGTTTGCTTTACATTATAATGAAAAGTATTGTGTATAACAGATGTGAGTTTCGGGGATAATTATTTAACAAGACCGTATAAATAATCATAAAAAACTCGATGGTTAAATTTAATTTTGGTTTTAACAGTTCTTCCTTTAAAAGGAACCCTTCAAGCTAAAAAAAAAATATTTTTTACTGACTATTTTTTTTTTCATGAAATTCGAGCAGGTAAAATTAATTAACCAATTAGTTGTTAAAACACCTGATGCTTTTCTCTTCTTTGCCATCTCGTTCAATTTAATGGTTGCCATTAAAGGTTAAATTAATTATTAATTAACTAATGAGTCACATGTTAGTTGATTCTGAAAACTGGAGTCATAAAAACAATTAGAATATAATTATACAGTGTTGAGTAAAGCTAAAGAGAACCAGAAGATTCCCTGTGTAATAAAACGATACATATTTTAGTTTATTTTACACTAGTAGTCAAACTTTAAATTGGTATTTTATGTAATGGCTTTGAGGACAACTGATTGTGAGACGAGTGAAGTAAAATGCAAGAAGTGTCAAAGTTAATGTAAAGTTTAACTTAACGTTATTGCTGTAGTACATAGAACAGTTGTGTAGAAACATTCTCGTAAACGTGTGTCGTATTAAATTTTTTACTGCAGTTTCTCCTGAACGCCCTTAACATTTACTTTACGTAAGCAGTTTACAGAATGTCTTTACGCATATCAAAGTATAAAAAAAAAATACACAAGAAAAAAGTGAATCTTTTGAAGACATATCAAAGAATGTTTGCTCAAATTTAATTGTAAAATCTTGCTTACTCCTTATAAGATTTCTTAGTTTGAACTTTCCAGGCTTTATCACAGAATATAACAATTATAACTTTAACGTTTTAAAGCAAAGAGTAGAACAAATATTACACATATATCGCTGCTCTGTCAGCGTCGTATTTTTAAAATGCACCATAAGATAAAACATGAAAGTTCTTTTGATGTTTTTTGGTCATATTTGAAATTTCAGGAATTTTTAATATTATAATAAGAAGACAATAAAGAATTGTCGGAATCGGAACAAATTTACGATCAATTTTGAATTTTCGGATTGGTCGAGAGCTTTTCCGTTTCGATTCCGAAACAGTTCTGGACAGGACTGGATTTAAAAATAAATAAAAATATAATTTTTATACGTCACGTCAGATTCTTTTTGTAATTTAAACTAAAACGTATCATTTCCTGTTTCATGTTGCCAGGAATTAAAACATAGTAGCTAACATTTATAAGATATGAGTGATAACACTATAGTGGGCGTGGCAGTGCGTGACTCACCTGTCGTACTCCAGTCCTATGCACAGGTAACCCGTCACATTTGGTTCTTCTAAGTCTTGCAGCACCACTGACGTGTCAGAGCTTAGCGAGTCACAAGACATCGCTCGCTTCAATGACACTGGAAGCTCCTCAACTTCTTTCACTACTATTGGGACTACCGCAGCAGCCTCTTCTGGAGCGGGTACATCTGGAGTTGGTTCTGTTTCTAATACTGGTGCGGGGGTAGTAGGTGGGGGTGGGATTGGAGATGGGGGAGGTGTCAATGCAGTGGCTGTCTGCTGGACCATGGAAGGAGATGGAAAAACTGGTGCTGCACCTATAGGGTAGATTGATGGGATACTTTCTATTGAGGGAGCTGCACCTATTGGATAAATTTTAGGTAATGAAGGTGCTGGGAAAGTTGGAGGTGGTATGGAAGGTAGCGCAGGGGCTGGTACTTGAGGCATCGGAGGGACTTGTCTTGGGGGTGGAGGGGGTGGGGGACGTTGTGGTAATGGGGCAGGGGCAGGACGTAAAGGCTGAGGAGGAATATCAGGGGTGGGGACAGTAGGTGGTATAATAGGAGCACCCCAAGCATTGTATCTAGTTGGTCCTGGCTGAAGACTTGTGGTCATTGTTTCATTAAAAAGTCTAAAATCCCGATCAACAGGATCAAAGCGTTGAAAACTTCCGTTTGCAACGTCTAAGTGAATGTCTGAGTCGGAGCTCACCTGAAATTAAAAAAATGACAATCTAAAAAGAAAAGTTTTTAGTTGTAAAGCTTCTTATAAAATATGTTTGGACAGGCATGAAATGTTCTCGTCATAAAAGTGTCAAGAGAAAGAAAATTTTAAACTCAACATTTAAAAAATAAGCTGTATATACAGTTTTAGTCTTAGCAACAGGAGGCATCATCACATATTTTCTAAATTGTGAGTTTTAAGTAATTAAAGCACAAAGCAAAAGTAAACTTTTATTAAAAATTCAATAAATAAATGAACAGTAAATGTACATTGAAGTGCAGAAAAATTATATTTTTCTTGAAATATAGTTTTCTTATGGAAATTTACTCTAAAAGAAATTATATGTATTTTTAATGCACTGCACTGTTGAGTTAGAGTATAAAAAAATGTATTTTTTTTTTTAACTAGTTTCATGTTTTAAATAAAACTACGCAATAATTTTATTTAGTTAAAATTATTGATTAAAACAAAACAGATTTATTAAATTTTTAACATATTATAGAGCTAAAAGCATAAGAATGTTTATATTATGGATTTTGACTAAAAACTTTAATATAAAGTTTGTAGTACCAAGTTCGCCAGAGGCAAAGAAAACTTTATACACTCTCGTGCCAAGCAGGTTGCATTGATCAATAAGAAACAGCAGGAGCTACCAAAAATCTTAATTAACAATTTAATATATGTTAACAATAATTTATTAATGTTTATCCAATTAAAATTTACATGGGTAATAAAAATTAGCTGTCACAACGTAGAGAAATTATAACACACAGTAACTAAATAGGTTGTACATAACAATAAATTATTAGTGGCTTCATATAATAAATTTGTAGTGTATAATTTAAATTACATTCCAAAATGTTTGTTGTATTACAGAGGAATTTATATGTAAAAAGCCTTTGTATTATAAGCTGATAATCAATAATTTTGGGACAAAATATTTTACAATTGAAGGTTGGCTGAGTGAAAAGAGCGAACAATATCGAGCGCTTGACTCACTGCCTGGCAACCAGAGATTAATTATTCCGCCTCTGTAAATTGAGAATAATTTATGTGAGAAGATAGCTGTAATTCAAAGTTCGTTACGAATATATAATTATTTTAAACACTAAACATAGTTTGCTCATTAAGGTTTGTATTTATATAAACTCAAAGTGATTTAAATAGAAAATAAATATAAAAGTTGAATAATTAAAATAACTGTTCAATTAATGCATGCTACAATGGAGTACCGACCTCAAAATTTTTTATAGCAGAAATGGATAGAGGATGAAAAGTTATGTTACTCTGATTTTTTTTTTTTCAGATTTTTTAGGGACCGGGAAGTATTGCTAAAAAGTTTTGGCGAGGTCGGGTTCGAACCCACGTCCCTTTTGGGTCCTACACTTTATTAAGAGAGGCGGCAAGAGGCGGCACTTTTTCTGTACTTTCAATAAATTTTAAAAAATATTTGCCGGGCTCTAAAAAATCTGAAAAAAATCAGAGTAGCATAACTTTGCACCTTCTATCCATTTCTGCAATAAAAAATTTTGAGGTCGGTACTCCATTGCTAAATATTTAGTATGTATATACATAAAATGTAAATGTTGTTGTTTTTATAACTGTTTTAATAATATTTGCCATTTCCTGTTACTTTAAAACTATATTTCCCTGGAAATGAAAATTCTTGAGTTATGATATACCCAGTTTTGCTAGATTAGTAACAAAAACGCTACATTTATAATTAAAAAACAACAAAACAAAGTTAAAATATTCATCTCACTGAACGTCTATAAAATTTACAAAGAAAAAGAGATAAAAAGACATTGCACAAAGTTGTGAACTTGGGAGGAAACATCATGATGTGTTTCCACTTACCAGGTAACCGTTAGCGTTGTAGTGACCCTTGGTTCTGGTCAGTCCAACCTTCTCTTCCCGCGAAGAGAGCAGCCATGCGAGGCCCCACGTGAGCAGGCCTGTCCGGCGACACAGGACCATGAGCAGAGCGAGCAGTGCACCCAGCGCCACCACGGTCAGCAGTACGCGAACCTCGCCCATCTGTGGAGCAGAGGTCATGTCGGGGTCATTCCAAGGTCATTTCAAGGTCAAGGGCACTAAGCAACATTAACGTTTCTCTAGGGTCACACGCAAACCTCACCCATCTGTGGAGCAGAGGTCGTGCCGGGGTCATTCCAAGGTCATTTCAGGGTCAATGGCATCAAGCAACATTAACGCATAGGGTCAGCAGCACTTGGCCCAGGTTATACAGTATTCGAACAATGTAATCCCTGGCATATAAGACAATGTATATTTTTTTAAATTAAAATTTTTGACATTAGAATTGAATATATATTACAATTTTGAAAAAATGAAGATGTAATGTTATAAAAATAAAAGTATTCATCCAGAAAATCAAATTTTAATAGGAATATAATCATTGTGGAGAATTCATGCACGAGAGCGTATACTCTTGCAAATTTGTAAGGCAAACTTTGATGAGCTCACATAAAGTAAATACTTTGCAACAGGATTGTCCCATTTAACATGATTACATGGATTTATTTAAATCGATATGGTCACATTTAAATTAGCAAACACGTTTTATGCATAGTTTAATGTCTTTACTTATTTAAATCTTTTCTAGAAATGAGAAAGCCAGCACACATTTTCACTGAAATGAGAGAATCTTTTACGACTATAGCTTAGTGGCAGTTCATGCTGCTAAGTACGAACTCCTCCGTATTTCTGAAAGGAGTCGCGTAATGAGAGGAAGTTTTTAGCTCATTTCCAAATAAAGAACGCCTAGGGCGGACAGCAGCAGTTTGAAATTCTCTGGAAAACCGTCGAGGGAAATGACTTACATCATGTTGTGCTCTACTAAGCTTCCTTGATATAAGACGATAGTGAAAGATGAGGCAGGGGAAAAAGATTCGATCTCATGAGGCTCAGCAAACGTTGAAGAATTCAATAATATTCGAGTAACGTTCTTTTTTTTTCTACCAAAATTTTTTATAGAAAAATATGAATAAGGAAAATTTTGTACTGAGAATTTTCCTGTATTCTTATGTATAAAAAATTTTATTAATAAATTTAAAAGGTTATTATTATTATTTTTTTGTGGACAATAAATGTCATGAAATGATTAAATATGTGGAGTAGAATTTCACTACAAAGGCGGAAAATAAAATAAGTGGATTCAGGTTTCATTTTAAGAAGAAAATACAGAGAATTTCACATCTTCAAGACACGTGTCTTCCCCCACAATATAAATATATACAGGGCTCTGTTAAATAAGATTGGGAGAGAGTGGGGGTGTAATTCAAACACTGAGTTTTATATATTTTAGAATGATCTATTGTATAGATAAATTACATAAATTTTAGTAATGTTTATGACTATGTATCCAAAAACTGGACTTGTATGTAATGGATTCAATGCAGAAAATTCAATTTTTTTTTATCAAACTTACATTCATAATATATGTTAATAGTGACTTGTTAGCTTTTAATTGTCAAAATTATTAACAGTCTGTAAAATATACACTTTACTCTTATACGTTTAAAATATTAGTAACATTTTTTTTTGTGGTAACTATTTGTGTTTTTCGGTGATTAATTCTGCTTCATCAAATTATTATTATTTTTATTTCAAACCTCTGCCAGTGACATTAAATTTCAATAACATCGTTATATACAAAATCGAATGAATGATAAATGAACATTGTAAAAAATATAATTTAAATTTTGATGAAATCAAATGACGATTTATATAATAACTTATTATATTAAAATAAATTATTTATGTTCGTTGATATTTAATTACTTCCTACATCAATGTGTGAATTAAAAAATAGTGACTAAAAATTAAACATCAATTCCTATATCTAAGAAGTCACCTTATCTATTGATAGATACAGTAAAAATTTCCAATAATTTTCTTATTAGAAGTTAAAATGCAAGTCTTTTAGGGTTTTTTTCGTATCTAAAATACATTCTGAAAATGACGAATTATATGAAAGAAGTAAAATATATATAAAAAAAAATAAAAAGAAAAGAAACGTCATAATTATGACAGTTGTAAGATGTAAGAGTCAAAAAGTTTGCTATAAAAACTTTGCAAAAAGTTGTGCGTTTGTGTTCTGTTTGCAAGTAGGAAAGTTACAAAGCTGTATCATCAGTTCTTACTGGAAAAGATTGAGGGAGAGTACACAAACTTTTAGTCATTGGTCAGAGAGCAACGTTTGTTATATAAAAAAAGTGAAGTTTATTGAGGGAAAAAAAGAGTGTTACGAATTGCTGCTGGCTAGTGTACGTAACGGTTGAATACAAAAGAAGTTATCTCCACATGTATTTCTGCTACTTTCTTCAGGTCCCTTTGTTTTTTATTATTTGTAACATTGATTCTATTAACCAGATAATGACATTTAATTATTAACTTTCAAATCAACATACAATAATTTCTGAAAATGACAAAATGTATTTAATGATGTTAAAAGTTAAGATTTAAAATATTAATTACTTTTGTAAATGGAATTGTATAATTTATCTTAAAATTGATTTTTTTTTCTATTCTACATGCCGTTTCAAAATTATAATATGTTTACTTAATATGAATATATACATCTATCTTGCCATTTCAAATTAAAATATGGAGTTCTATATATAAGTTTATAACGAACAAGTTCTTTACTTCAATAGTTTGTTATTATGAGTAAAGTTAATACAACTTTTAGATATTATTTTAATGTCATTTTAATTTATAATTTATAATTTCATATTCAAAATTTTGAACATTGACTTGATACGTTACGACGCAAAGTAAATACTCTTTGTAAACAGAATTTATCATAAAATATTTATAAAATGGTTTACTTGACTGAAAGAGTTGAGAGGGAGAGAGAGAGGGAGGGGGGGGGGAGGGGGGAGGAGAGGGTAAAAAAGCGCAGTCGATGAAGAGACGACATCTCTGAACCATGACTAGAAATCAATTTAGTCTCGGCATGCTCAGCTTTTTTTTTATTTTTACTCGCATCTTTTTCCATGTGGAATGTGGAGCTATAAAGTGTGTAGTTTTATAAAGATATATCATAGACAGACAATAGTGCTGGTGGTATATAGAGAGACGATGAACGCTAGATGAATCCGAGCATGATGAGAAACTCTTTGTGTAAATGACATACAACCCCCACGGCAATGTCTCCATGAAAGTTTTTCATATCTCTCCCATGTTCACTAGAGGAGAAGCAGATTTACCAGAGTTTTACATGATGGTCACGATTTGCCGGCTCAGGCTCCTCTTGAACTTCTATTGTTAAGTATAGGACTATATTTGAGTGAAACATCACCTTTATGTTTCCCTTGCATGCAACGCCGGTAAAACGAGATACTATTATATAAATATAGGATACACAGCAGGATTATGTAATAGGTAATGTAAATGAAATTTTCAGAAACTTATCATATACATTACACTCTAGGCTCATATATAATATCCAGTGTTATTTAATTTATAATAAAAATGTAATTTTAGTTTGTTTTTTTAAATAAAATACATCACAAATATTAAGCATAAAAAATAATTAAATATATTATATACATAAAAAAATCCCTGGTGCTTCTCAAAAACAAAAATTAAAACATTTATTGATCTTTCATTTTAAAATATTTAGTTAAATGTTCTTTTTGTCTTCTTTCTGTATTTTTACTAAACATTTTTTTAATCCGTTTATTTAAACGAACTGTAAAAGAGTCTTAAGAAGAAAATATCCTTATTTAATACCCTTGGAACATGAAGTGGCAACGTTAATTTTCATACAATGTGTTATCACTCTCACCAGCATAAATGGTCAAGCAGAGTATTGTTGCCAATAATTAAATTTCCAATCTTCCATATCGTCATATGGGTGTAGAAATTGTCTTTTTGCAATATACGGTACGAACTTTGAATGCCATTTTTTCTATCTCTATTAACTTTTCACGAGCTTTCTTTTTATGAAGTTTAAACAAATTTTGGGCGATCCATGAACCCACCAGTGACGTAAGCATTTATTCCAGATGGCACACGTGTAACTTGATCAGCCTCTCATTGTTAGTTTCTAGCTGGCTAGCCAACAAGCAGTCACGTACTGCAATCACAATTTCCCTTTGACAACCCACCTGAGAGAAAAATATTTACATTGTTTTTTATACTAACTCTTGTATACTTTAAGCTTTGTGTTTTTTTTTATTATATTTTACATGAATAGACAATTTTTTATGACTATATTTACTGTTTTTTGTTTTTCAACTTAAAAAATATCGTTGCGTGATGATAAATGCAAATATATTAAAATAATTTAATATGAACACATGATTTAATCATGAACACATGACGTAAATCAATTTTAAGCGCTTTTGTATATTATTGTTTTGCAATAAATAAAATAATATACAGTCAATTATATTATACTGCAACAAAGAATAAAAAATAAAGAATTTCTATACACCTATTATTATACAGTATGTAAAAGAGTAATTAAAATTTTAGATCATTTATACGTACACAAAAGATCAGCTCACAGAATAAGGACAAAGGACGAAGAAGAAACGTGTAATGTAGATGTGGAACTATTTAAATGTAAGTAGTATTGTGACAAAGTTCCAACGATGTGTATATACCATCGATCGATTTGTTTTAATGACTCCGACCATTTGAAAGTCTTCTCTTTAATCTCAGCTTCATTTTCACGTAGCTGAGATTAATCAAAACTCAACATGACAAGAACAAGCCACTGTCGAGAGAAAATTGGCTTCTCTTAGAAACTTTGGCCTGATCAAAAATTCATTTCACGTCTTTTTATAAACTACACGACTTGCATAATCACGTTTACTTTAACCAAGACAAATGAGCTTTAATTTAACAACAATTTATATTTTTTTACATGTTAATTATTAATAAATTAAAATTAATTATCATTATCTCAAAATTTTGACTTTTCTCCTGGAATTAAAGTCTCCAGTTTTTTTTATTTCTGTGTATTAAGTATGACGGACATTATCCTGCGTGAGTTCATTCTGTACTATTAAATAAAAAGAAGTATAAGTGAAAGTAATAGATTACTAACTGAAGCTATAGCATTAAAAACATAAAATTTAGGACTTTCATTGCTCTTATATAGTTTCACGATGAAAAGATAAAAAAAAAATATGAAAGACAATAAACGATAGAAGAATGTAATCAAGTTTATAGAGAATGAATTTTTTTAACTTTTTTTTTTTACGATATATCTCCAGGGTGTTTTCAGTTTATTAGTGAGCATACTATATATAGGTATAGTCAATTGAACGTGATAGCCTATAGGTTGTTTGGGCTGCTTGCTAGCCGCGTGTATTTGGTATAAGGCAATCGATAGCAGCAGCTGGTGACGTCACTCGCACACTGAGGCCCCGGTGTTGTCTCATCAACATTCGAGCCGGGTAGAGCCGCCCCCACCGCCTCCAATGTTCGCCAGAGAGGATTTCGTTGGCGTCCACAGTTGGTACCCGCGGGCACTCGTATCACCTCGAGTTTTATGACCGCGAGAACGTTCCCCAGACAAATACAATAATATATTGCCAGATTATTGCTGTGAACTGCATACCAAATATAAATATAAAAAAAACTCAAGTATAAAAAAATATTGGTATTATACATCATACAATACATAAAATATAATAAAAGTTTTTTTTTTTTTTTTTTTAGGTTTTTAAAGCCTGTATTATATTATGCAACTTTTTTAGCTTGTAAGAAAAAAAGAAAAATAATAATAATAATGATAAAAAAGAAAACATAACATAACATAATTTGAAGGAGCTTTATTTTTTTTAGCTTCTGATTTCCGGCTATTTATTTTCAATTTTGGAATAACCAAATTTTATGTACATACAAACCAATCTCTCTCTCGACTCTCTCCCTCTTTCTCTAACTCTATAATTCGAACCCTTTCCCTATTCTTTTAAACTTTCTTTATTTCTCACTTTAATTAAACTATAGACATAAATAATAGACAGTTAAAATCAGCTTCTTTAATTTCAGTTGAGTTAAAACTAAAATTGCGCAATCTTTACCTATAACAGTGTGTGCTGGAGTCATTAACACAAATCGATGCTAATTTCCCTCAAGTCGGAAGACTTGACTTTTCAAGGGTGCATTTCTCTGTCTTTGCACATCCAGATGTATGATTTCCTACCATGGGAAATTTCAATTGTAAAACTGATTGCAGTTCCGACTAGCTTCAAACTAGCGACGACACAGCAGCCACAAGAGACCCAATCTATAAGAGATCGGTCAACTTGAAACTGCAGCAGGGTAGGAGAGAGACAAGAAAAAACTACAAACGCTCGATTTGAAATAGCTCCTTTCACTCTAACAAATTGGAACGCGTTTTTTTTTTTTATCTTTTCTCTTCTTTTTCAATTTTATCTACAAATTTGAGAAATAAAATACTTTTGAAAAATTTACAAGCTTTTTACAGATCAAGTAGCTCTATTTATAATATTTATATTGTAGAATACTTTCAGTAAAAGAAATGTTGATTTACATGATGTTGACTCGATACTTGATTGGAGAGAATTTATTTTTACAGTCGTCAACAATGTTAATTGTAAATATATATGCAATTAGTAATTACGCTGCAATTGAAACGCAAGTTGAATTATTAATGCTATACAATGTTATGACATGTATGTCATAAGTTCAACGTATAGATATCAATATGTATTACAACATTTTTTTTATTATTTTTAATGTATATATCCAGTACAGACTATTGTTAAGATGTTATGATAGCCGATTACGGATTCAATCAATATACAGTATTATATATATATATATATATATATATATATATATATATTACATGATTCTAGTCCATATTTAATAAGTGACATGTCAGTTTAATGGTTATATTGATTTTTGTTAACAAAGCTAGCTAATACAGAACTCACTTTGTTGGTTCTCTTATTTAGTGTAAAGAAAGGACCGGCAAGAAATGTAGTGATGAATAACAATATATTACGATAGTTAGTATTATAATATAAATATGCCAAAATACAATTTACGAATTTTGAATTTCTTCAACTCTTGTCTTGATCCCAGTAAAATAATAATAAAATAATATACATAGTTTTAAATTAAGCTTCGCCAAATTGTTAAATTTGCTTTACAGAAATTTCATCAATGTTGATTACATATAAAAAATGTATAATAAAAATAAGACAATGTTCATGGCTGCCAAAAAGCATGAAGGATATATTCTAAAAAAAAAAAAAATGTTGTGTACAATTCAATAATGAAAGCCGGTTATGAAACTGACAGTCTTGATTGTTATATAAGCAAACTCTTCGAACGAGCAATGCATAGTTGGCAATGGCATACAGTCTGGGAAGACACGGAGACTTCCAACTTCTTTTTTATGGTTGGACTGAATTGTCATCATTTATATTATCATTCTCAAATTTGTAAAAAAAAAATGACAAATGCTATATTTTATCCAATGTGACAGTAAGTTCCCCACGGTTTCCTCAGTTACTGGAATTGCCTGGGTTTGCTAGATCATTATTTCGAAGAAACTCACAAAACGCAAACGCAGAAGTTAAGGTTTCTAAAGGTTCATGCAGGTATAAAGAATTAGTAGCTAGACTAATTAAAAAATAGATGTGGCCGCGGTTGACTTCTAAGAAATCAAGCAGCTCATCCAAGCTGTTCCGTGGCGAATCGAAGCATTATATTGTTTGTGAAGTTAAAATTAATATTTTTTGTGTTTTATTTTATTTATTATTATTATTTTTTACGTTTTAGCATTTTAAAGTAGCTACAGAGAACGATTTAGGAACGGTGAAATACCCAAACTCTCTAAACATATTCATGTACGTGCAAGCTGGCAAAATTATCCCCGAACTTATATCTAAAAACAAAACAAAAAAATATATACATATAAAAAATTAACATCACCCCTAGTCGGACTGCCACAGATATTTGGGTGTAGTAATGAGTTTTTATTAATTTTGGTATGCTTCTAAACTAAATATTTGAATTAAAAGCTAACATGTACTATTTATTTTAGCGTGAATTTTCCATCCATGAAACTTTTGGGTTGAGCAGAGTTCCGTAATTAATTAATCCTTAGAAAACAGAACTAAAAGTTTTAAAAGGAAAACAAGATTATCTCTATTATAATATCTGTACAATGAGCAAATAATTTACATTAATATATATTTACAATTATATGTGTTTTTTTACCTAAAGCACTCCTTTTTATAAACTTTTTAGAATATAATTAATAGAGTTTAATTAAATATTTTTACAGTTAAAAAAATATTATTAATGATTGTTTACATTTCTAGTATTTCATTGAAAAAAAATCAAATGATTAAGTTAATTTAAAATTATTATATCAATAAAAAAAAATAACAAACGTAATACGTAAAATTCAGAATGATAATTTTATTTTCTGATTTTATGTTAATCCTTGTTTGTGGTAGCTTAATACAGCAGCTGATATTATGTAAACAAGATTTCTCCTCCAGACGGTTTATTTTCTTGGACAGTTGCCTATTCTCATGATTCCCCTTTCCATGCCGCAGTAAGCACGCTTGCTTGAGGTCCAGCCGCAGTATCATACTAACATGTAGTATGTAGCAAGCAAGCAGTAGCCGACCACATCATTATACGTTAGCTAAACCAAATATACCAACGAATACGGTAAAATAGCTTCGATATCGACTTTATATTGGTTTACTTACTGAATTGGATAAAAAAAAATCTATGATCAAAGTGTATTTCTTTTTTCTAGTTATATATATTATATACCATCAGTCTTCGTAAATTGATGTATGTGTGTGTGAGAGAGAGGAGAGAGAAGAGAGAAAGATGGAGAGCTAGAGAGAAAGAGAGCGACAGAGACACATATCAATAATTCATGATTTTTTAAATAGATTTCCGTTTCGTAACCTAATAAAAAAAATAATGTAAGAAAATGTGTGTTTGATATAAACGAATTGAGTAAAGTATAAAATATATTATGTAACGATCAACATGTTCAATAAATAATTTCAATTTAATCCAGTTGATCAAAATTGAATTCATTATATTTTAATTTCATTGAAACGTTACCTTTTATAAAATATTAAATAATTTGACAGAAGATTATTGGAATAAAATTTCACACCTTTTTCTTTTGTATAATAGTTTCTTAACGTCCATCATAAAATTTAATAAAATCTCATTAATATACATTCTTTACGAAATCAATATATTTTAAATGAAATTTAATCGAGAAGAAACTACGTCATTTCTAAATTTTAATTACTGATTTTTACGATATGACATACTTTTATTAATAAAAAATTCCTAAAGAGTTATGTAATACTAAGATATCTTCTCAAATTGTGTTCCACGTGTGTTTGTGATGCATTGTTGATGTGCCACCTGTTCCTCGTGGGGCGTCACGTTTCGTGAGTGATGATCACGTGACTTGGTACTCACCTCGCCGCTGTGGCGGCCGCTTCAAGGGCTGCTACTGCTGCAGCCTCTGCTTGCTTCTGATGGCCGAGTGACGCGGAGGAGGAGGCGGTAAGCTCCACGCAGGCTTTTCGCACCAGCACCACATGCTTCCTGCGCCTCTCTCTCGTGAGGCGCGACTCCAGCCCGCTTGCCTGCTTCCACACGAGCTTAAGCTGCGTACCGGGCGCTCCTCGGTGATCGATGCAGGGTGCGCGCGCGGGTACAATGACTCCTTTGCTGCTACCCCAGCATCTATACTCCTCCCCTCTTTTCTCTCTAGTTCTGCCCCAATGCCCCACCGACCCAACTCTCTCTCTCTCTCTCTCTCTCTCTGTTGAACTGCAGTAACACAAGAGTGTTGGGTGCATTCAACTGAACATACACACATTGTTATCTCCTTACCAATTGCTGTGACATTTTTTTTTTATTTATTGTTTCATTCATATGTCTCATTTATATAATATATGCAAATTTTTATTGCTTGAATTACATGATGCATTCCTGTCAGTTAACAAATAATTTAATTTTCATTGCATTAATTATTATACATATATTTTATTGTGTATATTGTTATTATCACCAAATATAAATCATTGTATTTATATTCTCATTAATCTAATTATATAAACTGCATACTGTAATGTGGCCATTTTTTATTTGAATTCAAACGTGCTTTTAAAGCATCTGGTTGCATCAAACTAATTATGATTAATTATTAATATTTACAAAGAAAAAACTCAGAGAATGAACTCAATGAACGGCGTAATGATATCGCGTGATCTCGGGCTCGATTCCTGGCACAAAACTTTTTTTTTTAATATTATAATTATAATATATTCATTAAATTCTTCATCTTGTAAGAAAATAAAATACATAAAATTTCATTTGTTTTTATAAGTTGTCAGAGCAAATATTTAAAAGATTAAATCAGACACCAGAGTTATATAAAAACAAAAACAAACAATTTCCTCGAGTTTTTCATTTTTCGTCAGATCACTTGCAGACTAACTTGAAGAAGAAGTGGCTACTTTATAGGGACTTATTTACATTGATAATTTAGCTGCTTAAAATATTCTTTTACTTACAATATTCATCTATACTTGCGAGGCTATTTATAATGGAGCAATGAGCTAGATATTTCTCCTGCTTCAAAATCATAGTAGATTTGAAATTTATATTAGGAAAAATACAGATTATATATTTTAGTATCGTATTTTAATTTCAAACATAAAACAAACACAATGCATCATGTGTATATACAACGTACAGCATATATTAAACTGTCAAGCAAGTTTTGAAATAGAAAAAGAAAAAAGAGTATCAAAACAATAATAAACAGTTATTTACTGAAACATAAATATACTCTACAAATCAGAGCTGATTAAAATTTGCTTTTCATGTATTGTATATTACTTTTTGTTTACCATTTACCGTATATATATATATATATGTATATATACAGGACTGATGATGTACAGTACACAGTTTTGTAGCTCAACATTTACAATTTTTTTTTGTATTAAATAGGAAATAAAAATAGATTTAGTGAAATTATTTAATAAAAGGATGCAAACATTTTACAAAAAGTATATTTCATAAAAATGTATTAAAAGTAATTATTTGTTATATATATGCACAATGGAGTATCGACCTCAATTTTTTTTTATGGCAGAAATGGATATGGGGTTCAAAGTTCCATTGTATCATTGTAGTAATAAATATATGTATTGTTTCATAATATCAGAGAATATAAAGTATTTATATTCAGATTAATTTGATACTGTACTGTATTGTTTTGTAACCATTGTGATTTTTGTTTCAAATTTTTTAAGAGTCCAGAAACCATTTTTAATAAATAATTATTGAAAGTCCATTTTATGATGTCACGAGGCGACTCTCTTCAATAAAAAAAATAGGAATTTGCCGCTGCAAAAAGGGGCATATATGGTCGTTAAACTTTTAATGTTCAATACAATTTTAAAAATAACTCCTAACTAAAAAAAAAAAAAAAAAAAAGAAAAGGAAAAAATCAGAGCAGCATTATAACTTTGCACCCTATTTATTTCTGCAATGCAATAAAAAATTAAACCGATACTTTATTGACAATTTAACAATATTTCTCTACAAAAACGTATTACATTCATTGAAATTGAATGTAACAATGTACATAAAATCAAACGTAATTGAATAAATTTAACTTGATATATAGATAAAAATACTCTTTTCCTTTTGTTATTTCAGGCCAAAATGTTATTAGTTAGCTAAAATGTTATTCTTGTTCCAGACAATGTTATTATAACTCGAAGATAACAAAAGTATCAAACTAACAAAGCACGTGTTTTTGTATGCTCTGTTTTTGATTCGTTACGCTAGACTTTAGCTTGAGGGGCTGATTGATTTTAACTCGTCAAGTAGGAAACAATGTCAAGTTGTTATCAGAAGCCACGTTATAAAGTGGTGAGAGGTTAGCTACCTCTAATCTGGTTTGATTAGCCACACAATAGTGTTTGCCAATCAATTACTGATCGAACCGCATTCAAGCGGTCACTACCCACAATTACGTCATTGATGGCGAATATTCTCTGCTGGTAATTATAGAAAGGGAGAATTCTAAAATTATATTTAAATTACAGTTATATAATAATTCAATAATATAATACAATAATATTGGAATGATTTTAAATATAATAGCTTTTATAGTATTGATATATTACAGAATAAATAATACACAGTAATTATATATCTATATTTGATACGATGTGAAGATTGCCTTATTTATCACTGCATTACAAATTAACACTTCAATTTCATTCATTACCTCTATGTACAAATTTATTTTTTTTTAGTACTTTAAGGTACAGATAACGTCGATCAGCTGTTTTTTTAGCTCCATTATATTAACATGTAAACCTTAGCAAATTCACAAAAATTCCGAAATTTTTTTGAGAGGCAGATATTAGTGCCTAAAAACCATAAAAAAGTTTCAAAACAATTTAATGAGCCAATTTTTTTTAATTGTTTTTTTAGTTTGTCTCTCCATGGGAAATCCCTATGCTGAAAATTAAATTAATTAATTAAAAAAAAATCGGCTCGTTACATAAATTGTTTTGAATTTTTTTTTATGGCTTTTAGGCACTAATATCTGCCTCTCAAAAAAATTTCAGAATTTTTGCGAATTTGATAAGATTTACATGTTAATCAAACGGAGCTAGAAAAAACAAACAAACAAACAAACAAACAAACAAACAAACAAACAAACAAACAAACAAACAAACAAACAAACAGCTGATCGATGTTATCTCTACCTTAAATGCAATTCGGTGTGAATGAAAACTTGATCGATTTTTGTAACACTCATCTGTTGCTGCAGCAGTAAAAATTAATTTTCTCTCGCCAGCTCACCGCCGTGACACACGCATACAAATGCTGCTCTCACGAGATTGTGCCTCAGGACCAAATTGATTGATGGGATGGCTGCTTGTTTTATGTATAAACGTAGCGACTAGACGGCGACTTGCCCCAACTTTGGCAATAAATCAAGTCAGCTCAGACGGAGAAAACCTTGCGTGGAGATCACCAAAATTGAGTCAGCTCCATCAAACGTAAATTATCAGCTGATAGAAGTTAATGTTTTTATTGTGAGAACATGAATTTACTATGCTGTCAATGTAATTTAATATAATTTTACTTTAGGGATTGTCAGTAAAAAAATTGAGTAATAATATATAGTTCTGTTCATATATACAATTGATTCATAAATCAATAATAAGATGAACCACAGGGAATATAAGAAAATTCTAATAGTTGATTTTTATTTTATTGTGTATTTGCGGACAGATCTAATGATTTCTTTTCAGCATATGAAAATTACAGAGAATTTTTTAATAATTGGAATTTGCCAATTTACTTCTTAATACACGTATCATGCAAATTGTATAATATATAACAGTCACATATAAAGTTGTTAGTTTTGAACCTTCTTCAAAATATGTGGAAGAGCGCGTACGAACGACGCCAATCGTGTTCTCATTTTCACTCTTTATGACTGACTCAGATAGGATTCGAGATAAAAGTCAGAGGTCCTATTTTAATTATACTAGAAGGCAAAGATGATGGATCATTTTATTAATGAAATGAACATGATGAACGACGAGTCAAATTAAGGTTAATGAAATGCGTGGTTGCAATCTGCTATAAACTGCGATGAGAAATATGCCTCTTATCTGAAAGTTTATCGCAACTGTACACCTTTGATTCATCTCAAAGTAATTTTAAATAACGTTAGATATTGAAGAAAATGTAATTTTTAGACAAAGAGAGAGAGAGAGAATAGCGTCCCTGATGGGTAGCACCAGAAAAAAAGATAATATTGATACTCTCTTTTCTCTGGTAGTACTGTATAGAAAAAATTCTTCAATGTTTTAGTGCATATAATAAATAACAATTTTTACTGTCTTGGCTATTCAATATGACGGTACGTACCCACCTGTCAGTTAAAAAAATGAGCGCACTAATAATTATGTACGGTACCATACCACTTAACAAGTGTTTAAATTTATATGAGAACTTATAATCCTTAAAGTATCATATTAATTTTAATATAATTTAATTATTTTACTTTAAACAAACAAGTCTCTTGATACCTTTCAAATATATTATCATTGTGGTATTTTGTGACGTAATTTAATATTAAATTATATGTATATAAATACAAATTAATAGAAATGATAAAACTCCTGCCATCTATGCAACATGTAGTGGAACTATGTTGAAATGGTTGCCTAAGCAGCAGGCGGTTTTGTAATCAGAGTGGCGTTTTTGTGTATATTGACGCATGATTCTCGGTTGCTTGGCAACGGTTTGGTTTTCAGATACAGCTGAGGCGTGCCACGTGACCCCCTTGACACCACCGGTGGTGCCTGACAGTTTGGCTGACGTATTTCCTCCTTGGTGCTCGTTATCTAAGTGACAGCAGCACCGTAGCTTTAGCGGGTGTGAATGAAAGACACCCTCCCCGCGTAATCCTCCCAGTTTCACTTATTTTTAGTCGTCCAACTTGAAATATTTTGTAATTCATTTTTATATTATAAATATTTACAAATCTAAAATTATAACATTGATTATAATATATTTGTTTAAATAAAAATGAAGGAAAGTAAAAATAATGCAATTAAAAACTTTTAATTATCTCAGATAAAATACTCAGAAATATACTATATGTGTATATTATGGTGTTAAAAAAAGATGAATAAATTAGATAAAAATGTAAAAAAATTAATGTTTTCAGTTGTTGTTGTGCTTTTATCAGAATTTGTGTGTGAAATCTTTTAATAAATATGCACTGTAACTACGCAGCTTATGCTTTCAATTTTAAACAAAATGTTCACGTGATGGTGTTCGATAGGAATCTTTTGATGACGTCACGTAATATTAACATTATTATTCATCAATGGCATGTGAGCGCAGTGATATTAATGTAACGCCAACGTATATAATCTGAAGAATAATTTGTATGATATTCACTGACAACAAAACTAAAACCTTGTAAACTTTTAAAAAAAAAAATGTACCATACATTTTATTTTATTTTTGATTTTCCAGTCCCTGTAAAGAAAATTATGAAATATTAAATTAAACTGAAGTCATATGATACTGAACTGTGCGCCACAATGGTTTGAATTAAATTTAACATTACAGGAACAAAATTGAGGTCACCGTGCAAAGCACTTCAATCACATCAAAGAATGAGAAAAGGGTTTGATAAATTCGTAAATTTAAATGTATTGTAGAATAAAATTATTGTTTTATTGCAGCTGAAAGGTTAGCACTCCTATTAATATTCAGTAGAATAAAAGCAAAGAATCTTCTAGTTAATAATTAGTCTTTATATTAAATTAATATTCAATATTATTATAATGAGATTTAAACTCATAAATAAATAAATAAATAAATAAATAAATAAATAAATAAATAAATAAATAAATAAATAAATAAATAAATAAATAAATAAATAAATAAATAAATAAATAAATAAATAAATAAATAAATAAATAAATAAATAAATAAATAAATAAATAAATAAATAAATAAGTAAATAAAAAAAAAGTAAAGCCCTCTGCTAAAACGATTCATACGCAATTGCTTAATGAGCTTGTATTATGGATTTGCATTATGCATAAGTTCTGTTTTTTTTTTTTATTATTATTTGTTGTATTTGCTTGTGCATCACTCGTGTATTACGATACATGTATATATATATGAGAATGATGATACTTTTTTTTCTTTTTTTTTTCTGCCATCATTGACGTACTTTTGTGCTTTATATGATTCTAACGTGCTTATACATTGAAAAAGCAATAAAATAATTATGAATACAAACACGCTAACCCTTTTAGTGATTGTTTTAAAATCACGTACTGATGATACAGAGAGTAGAGAAGGGTTACACTTCTCGATTAAATTAAATATACAGTATTGGAATCTTTCCATTCGATTTTTCATCTCTCTTTTAGCCTAATTCATCTAACTCGTTTATATCCATAATATAATTCACCAACAACTCCTCATTTAAATATGTGGTAAAATATTTAATAAAGGAACTGTAAATCAATGTTCAACATATATATCAATCGATGCTTGGCATATTAATAAATTAAATGGAGATGACACGTACAGTAGAATGCAATTGAAATATATACATAAATATTGTTTAATGGAGTATTGACTTCAATTTTTTATTGCAGAAATGGATACAGGGTGCAAAGTTATGCTACCCTGATTTTTTTCAGATTTTTTAGAGTCCGGGAAGTATTTTTAAAAAAATAATGAAAGTTCTTTTTGTGACGTCACGAGGCGCTTCTCCTTAAGAAAAGGATAGGATTTGCCGCCGCGTGACGTCACAAAAAGTACTTTCAATAATAGTTTAAAAATACTTCCCGGACTCTAAAAAATCTGAAAAAAAGCTGGGTGGCATAAATTTGCACCCTTTATCCATTTCTGCAATAAAAAAATTGAGGACAATACTCCACTGACGTTGACTATAATTTTGTTCTGTATTTATAAACCTACAGTATATCTTCTTTAATGATAGTGCTACTGATATCGTGGATTTGAACTACACTAATGACTGAAGCTATATAAAAACTGCTTCCATATTTATAGATTTTACTTAATTATGTGATTCTAATCATAATGCAAAGGCAAAAAATTAATAATAAGTGTATAATAAATCATTAAAATTTAGTAAAATGTAAATAAAACACAATTTAAATAAATGGTAATTATTTTGAATTATTTTCTTAATTTTGACAAAACATTTTTTATCATAATTATGCACTTTGTCAAGCTGCGTGTTTATTTTTCTTTTATAAACTAACATAATGTCAATTTTTCTGCTCTATTTGTTTCCGCATTTGAATCTTGATTTAATTTACTTTAAATTGATTAAAAATAAGCTGTGACATTTCATTAAATGATTGATTTTGCATGCTACGAACACGTTGGTAATTGAAATAGTATTTACACGTCACTGCAGGATAAAATTCTGTAATTTCCTCGACATTGCAAACTTTTATTTAACATTAATTTTTTATCACATGACATACAACTTATATTATTACTTTTCACTATAAATATAAAAAAAATGTATGTTTATAACTAAATATTTTTCAGATCAAAATCAATAAAATTAATACTCCAATATTGTGAATTAATATTTTAGATGGGTGCCCTAGATGTCAGATCAGATCGATCTGGTGTATTATTATGAAGTTTCAGACTCTAGGGGGGTTAGTCAAGATTTCACTCTGCATCTTGAACTCTCTATTATAAAAAGTTTGAAGCCATTGTATTGCAGACTACAGGCATATTTAAAGATATACGTTCTGGAAATTCAGCTTATCTTTTATATATTTCAAAAAAGTTTGCTCAATACATGAAACAAACAACCCTTCCCTTCTATAGATACAAAGAATGCCTACTTTACGCCTGACTTACTGCAGCTACAAGAGAAAAAGAAGCGCAAATTTTTAAGTTTGGAAAAAACAAGAAGAACACCCAAGTCTAATCATATATATATATATATATATATATATATATATATATATATATATATATATATATATATATATATATTATACAAAGTAGAAAAAAATTAAATTTTAAATCAATCAGCCATATATTTATGGTAACACCCATGCACAAATAGATCGAGAAAGGGGTAATGTCCTAATATATTATGTACGCTCAAACAATAAAAGTGTCCATTAGCAGCCTTAAAAATTTCCACGCTCTGTGAGTATGAAGTCAGATCTTATATTATTAAATTTTAAATTTTTATTAAATGATACGATTTTTATAATTATTATTGTTTATACAAATTTTGCTTACAAGAAAAATTGAACTCCATTTGTTTCTATAATGGGGATGAAATTTTCTTGGATGGAAAATTTACATGCAAAATTGTATCATCTAACACACAAATTATGAATCTCTCATGCATACATTGTACATTGTGTGGAGTGAAACTGGTTGGATCGTTCCATAAAAGCATGGATATTAACAAGGTAATAGACACTGTACTGAGAGGTAAGAAAAATATTTAAACACGTACCTTATTGTTGGTTACATCATTTTCAAACATTTAATTAAATAAAAGCTCTCTGGCATCAAGAAATATAACGACTTTCCGTTGATGAAGGCCTTGATGATGAAACTGTTGCCAGAATACATACTTGTATAATTATATATTCTACTACCGATATAATTAATGTTATAGTGACAATTTGCGTTAAAAAAAAAGAACTGATTGCATGACGTCAGTTGTATTTTTTACTTTGTCCACAACTAAAATATAAATCAATATAAAGTAAAATGCATGATGTATTTTATTCATTCATTTATAAATTATTAATTATGATTTTTTTTCTCCGCTATCTATTAAAAGAAAAAAAAATACACGGTAATTTATTGCACGATATGGGAATCATAACAGGTGATTTCTGCAGCCTGACAGCTCCCACATAATTTACACATGGATAATAAATGTATTCTTTTTGTATATATTGATTGACATTTTCACAGAATGTTCTCCATGGCACTAATAGGCTTTTAACTCGCACTTGGATCAACAATTAATTTTATTTATATTAGAAGATGATTAAATTATTATAATAAGGAATAATTTTACAAAAATAATTTTTAATTAATTATTGTAAATACTGTTGCGATTCTCTTTCGCTAACTGATTCTCTTTTATCTAAAGAGGTAAAGCACCTCCCAACCCATTTCTTTGAATATTTTGATTTTTTTTTACACATATAACCACAAAAGATACAAATTAGATTGCTCCAACACTGTTTTTTTTTTAACTTTTTTCGGCGTAAATAGGTAAATAGTACCCACTCATGAACAATTACTTATGTGTGATCAATCTAGCTTTGGATCATTCATTGCATTTTCTGTCATTTTACATGCAAACTGCAGTTGCATCCTATCTTGACATAGATTTCCACGGTTCCCTCAACCATAAATTAACGATGGGATGGTCCTTTCACTATATAATATAACCACAAAGCATTTAATTAAAGTTTAGATTCAAACGTTTAAGTATACTAGTTGAGAGGGAGGTAGCTATAATAAAATATATATAAATATACAATATATGATACGCCTTGTATGATTAACCAAGTTGATTTCAAGTGTAATTTGGAAAATATCAAAAGATTTTAGATTATAATTTATAAAAATAAATGTTTGTATAAATATTTTTACCAAAATATATATTTTTTAAATTTAATTTATATTTTTCTCAGTTTAAAACATCAATTTAAAATGAATTGATAAACATCAATACTAATTTACTAATTAAGGTTCTGATGTTTCAATTTAAGTGTTGTAATAAAATACTTTCATTTTTTCTTGTCTAGAATTGAAAACATAAATTGGTATTGTCAATTATTTACAACAAAAAATTGTAACTCAATATATATATAACACTATTATTTATTTTATTTTATATTTCTGTAATTGACATTATAAACAATCATTTTCTTATATAAAAGAGAGGAATGTATTTGATAGATATTGAGAGGGTATAAAGTGATTGTGAAGGGGGTTTGGTTTAGGGTTGGTTGACTTGTTTGTTTCTATAAGGCGGGGGCGTATTAATACCAGCAATATCTGCGCTGTGGTAGTCACGTGGGGTTGTAGAATCGACTCTGATTGGTCGGAATGATGGAGAGGGTGAGTGAGGCGCCGCTGGCTGAGGCGCCGTCCGTGAACGTTCTTCAGTTCTCTCCGGAACGTCACCCCCGAGCGTCAAGCAACTCTTCACACGTCCTAACTTCACCAGAGAAACATCGAACATAAGGTAACTACCAACCCTCTCGCATGACCGTGCACCTTTTTATTCCATACCTGTCAATCAATGTCAATGCATTTTTAATACATCAACTATTTTGTATACATGTCATAGGAGAAATAAATATTTTATGTTATACTTTTAATTTTTGCGCATAAATTATAATAATAAAATATTCTATTTGACAATTTTTGTTGTCATTTTGAAGTTTGATGATTACAGTAAAATTGTCTAACGGTTGTCATAGATATTGGATATTATTTTAAATATTATATTATTTTATTTGATATTACTTCTGTCATCTGCTCCACTCTTGGTATTTCATAGAAATTGTAGATTGAATTTCCTCATTAGAAAGTAAACAATTATTATATAGTATAGTTTTTAAAATTCTACTCTCATAGCATCAGTTATGTACTAGTTTGTTAAATAAATTGTATTTTTATTAAGTTTTTTTTTTTTTTTTTTTTTAGTTAGAACATTTATTTGCATCTAATTTGAAGGAAAACAAATCGTTAAAGATATATTAGCCTTGACAGTTATCACAACCAGACAAAAATAAATAAATTTGTGATAAAAAAAAAACAAGTTGTTGTGTACAATTGTTGTCAACAGCAGTAATCAGTTTGTAATCAAATTAAATCTTCAATGCTAACGTAAGAAAAAAAATAATAAAAATAAACTAAATAAGTCTCATTTTCGAACGGCTATTTATCTGCACAAGGTTCTTACATTGACAATTTATCTTCCATACACTGAAACCAATATAAAACATCTCATTTGCAAACCGTTGAAATCTCCTGTTAAATCCTCCATAATTATATGGTTTATTATAAAAAAATATATATAATTTATGAAATTTTAGTGTATGTACAAGACAAGCAATGTTGATATGGATAGTAGTTCTCTTTAGTCTTGACTACTGAAGTTCGTACGAGTATGGTTTTCCATTAAAAATCCCAACATTTGCATTGCATACCTGGGATACATTATGATACATATAGAAGATATACATGGACATTTGCAACACTTACGTCCCCCCCCCCCTTTCCCCATCTTTCACCTCGAAAATTAACATCACTTTAACCCTAATATTTTCTTAATTAATTATGTTCTATACGTATAATCCCTTTTATAAACAATTATGTCGATGGTCCCCATTAGCTATGTTCTTTGATAAATTTGTATAATAAGTGAAAACTGCTTTCCGAGAGATAACATATTGTATACCATTATGAAGTATTCGTAAGGTGCAAGTTGTCAATTTTAGAACTCTAATTTATAAAAATCAAAATATTAACACTAAGAAAGAATACAACAATATATCGAGAAAGAAAAGGTTATAATTGTATTGTATGTTGTTATGTGATTGCAACGTGAACACAAGTGAGAGAAAGAAGAGATGATTGTTAATTGTAACACCAAATTATTTTTCTATTGTCATCAAAGTTAATTCAAAATGATGAAAGCAAAAAAAAAAAAAAAAAATGTTTTGACAATGTAACAATAATTTCTCGGAAAAGTTAACATATATAATTAATGAAGCGCGTGTGTACAAACTTTTTAGACTTCACAAAATCGTTCACAAAGGTTCACTTTTCCAGCCCTGTAATTTTTTTCATTCCCCTCCCCACATGCAATTCAAGGGTCTTTGAGCAACATTTTCCCTGTGTTAGCTGCCCTACTTACACCGTGTTTCTCGTCTCAGACTCTAGTATACACAAGAACGGCAATCAGGCTTATGCAATTTGAGACGTGAGAACTCGTGCACTTGAGCATGAGCGCTTCAACGATTCATTTAAACTATTTACAGAGTTCTTCAAAGCTTTATCATAGAATCCAAATACAGTATGTTAACCACGTAGTTTTACATTGTTCGGTCTCATTGATTATTATCTATTCAAAAGCATGTATTTTAACGTTACACAATGACAAAAAAAATTATGTGCTGTCAAAGTATATTCAATTAAATTTTAAAACTATTTGAAAAAAATAAAAATATAGCCCTTTCAAAATACGGTTGAGTTGTATATATTTAATCATACTTCTCTTGATGGATATTTATATATTTTATAACAACGTTTTGCAGCACTTAATTAAACAACATCTACTTAACATCGTTAAAAACAATTAAAATTAAACGGAAAAATATGTTAGGAAATTCAATAATATCTGCTTAATTTTATTAATTAAATTATTATATTTAAATGATATTAATATTATGAAATACCAATGGTTGTATTATATTATATACTTGTTATTTACATTATTTTGTTGTAAACCAATACTTTAAACTCCCTAAACGATAATATAATACATATATAATAATGTAAACTAAAATATTGTAAGCTAATATTGACTCATAATTTTCCTCGTAGATTGTATCAATAAAATGGTTGAGTTGCATAAAAACATTTGACATTCAGAGAAAACTTCTTTCTGTATTTTTATGCTATTCAATTAAAAATAATTGAATTCAAGAACCTTTAACAAATTAAAAATAAATAAATAAATAATAAAAAATTGCAGACATTTATGCTATAAAACTGACGGTGCTCCAAAAGGTTTCACCTCTATTATATTGTGCTCCAAAAGGTTTCACCTCTATTATATTGCTATGAGGCACGATCGCTGTAATTTAACAAACATTGCACAATATTTATTTCCAATTGAGGTACTATGCAACAATCAGTAATCAGTAATTAATGGGTGCGATTTACGAAGGAATTAAAATCCAGGTTGTTATTCAGCTTTTCAGCAATTGAGCAACAAAGAATTTTATTTTACTCTGTTTAATCATTTTTTATTTTTATTTTAAATTATTTTAATATTGTATTATTTCTATTTTTGTTTACAATAATAATGTATATGTTGTTATATTTGCTCAATAAACATTTATTATTATTATTTCACTTACAGTGGTATTAATTTAGAATGTAATATCATATTGATTGACCATTAACTGAAAGAAACCATTTTGATCGCAAAATAGTTTACAATTTTTTTTTATCAATTATCAATTTAATATAAATTATTATTGTATAATTATTATGTATAAATATATATTATGTATCTCAGAGTCTGTGTGCAATGCGTTTTTAAAAAGACGTGGTTGTATAATGAAAATTATGCGTAAAAAAGACTCTGATGCATCTTTGAAGAAATTTATTGCGTCTAACTAGCATTGAAATATCATACAATATTAAAAAACAACTATTGAAACAGCGCATACGCACTGATGACACTGAATGTATCAATCTTTTAATCTCACTGTGTATGTAATGTACTGTAATATGAAATTTTAGTTTTATAAAACATTTATTTATGTTTACTGTTTTTGTTTTCATGTTATGTGCAGTGAAAAGCCAGAAGTCACGTACAATTTTCTGGACCAATTTCCCCCTACACAATGTTGTAGTGACACGAATGTGACATGAACCTCAACCCATCTCACGGGACTTTATTCTGTATAGAAAAATAAAAATGTGCTTTGCTTTAAATCCCAAAGGTTTTGCATGGCAAGAAAAGGAGAATACACGAGGTAAAAGATAAAAAAAAAAAAAAAAAAAAAAAAAAAAAAAATCGTGGTCTCAAAGCGTTTTAATAATGCAAAAAGAGGTTTACCATAGACTTGAAACTTTTCATCTGCATGCATAATGAAAAACAGAGTTAATACGTAACTCAAATAGTAGTTTCATACTTCTTTTTAATAATAAGATAATAAGCTAATTTGAACTTACAATTTTGTTTCAACTATGAAAACTTTAACTTTATTATTTATGAAGCTTCTTTAATACTATCACACCAATTAAATATAATGTTAAACTCCATGTATGTCATTACATCTCTGATTTTACTAGTCTTAAATTAGTTTAATTCAACATTAATATGAAATTCATGAATGTATTTGTTCTATAATAGTAGTGAGAGCTAAACAAACTTTCTTAATTAAAATTACTTACTTAACTTTATAATGAACATGACAATATGAAATTTACCTAACATATATTTTTTTTGTGCAGGCTTTATAAACATTAAAAATCCAATTTTCTCGACAGTAAAATTCTTTATAAAATAATGCTTTTTATAGTTTTTAATGTTTTTGTACATTGGAACCAGACTCAAAAGTATATATTATAATAATATACATGTTTTATCTTTAAATAAATCATTACAAGTAAAGGTTAGTTGTCTTTTTTTATCTTGCTTCACTGACAACGACCTGTATAATAGTGGTTAAAGCCCATTTACATGCATAAATATGATCGCTGGAGGATCTACTAGATACAAGATACCACATTATTAACATGCATACGATGTGCACGATCCTGAGTTAAATTTAAGTACCTGCTTGCATGCACGATGCACTTAAACGCAGCCCAGGGCTATACAAGTCCTTGTGTCCTGCTGTCCTTGAGTCCTGCCTCAGCTATGAAGGGCGCAAGGCAATAACATTAGTCGAATCAATAGAACGACGTCCAATGTCTTCGATTGCTGCATGACATTTGCAGTGCGCTGGTTTGATGCCATTTTCACCACCACAGCAATCACTCCCCCAGCCTTTTTTTATTGCACCAACTAATCCAATTTCCTCTACACTCAGTCATATTATTGTTGTTGACGATGGATTTTTTTTTTCTAACTATGGCACAGTCTTGACCCACATTTTTATCATACAGATTTTTTTCAAAAAATAAATAAACAAACATGATAAGGTATATACTTACAAAAGTACAATGCTTAAAATCTTTAATGCTGTTTATTCCTTAATTATTTTATCCACACTGAAACATTTTAAAGATTAAAATGGAAATAATTTTAATTCCTCTAGTGGTTGACAGTAACAATTATTTCATTCACTTGTTATAATGCGAACATGATTTAAATTCTTAATTTCGAAACCTTTCAAATATTTCGAATTCTTTATGTTTTCGTCCCTATTTTTCTTAACTTCGCATGCGTAGGCTATTTTTTTATTCACACAAAAAAAAAAAAAAAAAAAGGATTCCAGGAAAAAAAAAACTGAATGATTTGAACAACGACGCTTAATTACAGAGCTGAGAACGAAAACATCACATTACTAATTAGTAATTACAAGAGGGTATTTTCTTTTTAATTTAAGAGAGGAAAGGAAATATTTTATTATCTAAAAAGGTCAATCATTAAGTGCTGGCCCCAGTGTAACGGGAGTTTTAGTTAAAAAATTATTTCAGAAGCATAATCTAAATTTTAATGTGTTTTTTTCATAAATTTACTTCACTGCTTTCGTTCCTTTAAATAAACTAATACTATAATCAAATGCCTTTAATATTTCACGGAAGTTTATAAAAGTTTTAGGATAAATTTTAAAAGGAAAATTGAAAATCCTATTTTCTGCAACGTACCTTTCTATCTTTGATTGTCTGTGCTGTGTGGTGCGTGGGTTAGGTTATGGGCTAGCGTGGGCGTTAAATGCGGAACCTTGTGAATGATTAAGCTGACAAACGACAAGCGAGCGATAAACTTCTCCAAAGTTGAAAGGAGCGGACGAGCACTCCCTTCAACTTTGGATGTTACACTGGAGAGAAAGAACAATGTCAACTCGCTACATGTCATATGCAAACTCCCTACTATAATTATTATAATTATAACATGTTTTGTATTAAATTTCAACGTGCGCGTACAATTATTGTAAACATTTAATTAGCATTTAACACAATGTTATAAGTAAGTAAAACAAGCTTTTCACATACACAGACGTGAAGTGGATTATAATAATTATTATTAAAGTGAAAGTATTATAAACTCAGGCTCTTTTGATAAAGTTTTGATATATTGTTGGAACAATGTCTCAGAAAAAAGTCAATGAAAAAAATGTAAGCTCTTGGAAATTTAGGAACTATAATATAATATTTAGCAATATACATCAGTATATAATTTTATTATATATTTGTAAATACTGCAGTTGAATTCAATTTCATTTGTAAATACTATAGTGAAATGAAACACAAATAATGTTTAACCATTGATTTTTTATCATCCATGATAGAAATCCTGTGTTGCAAAAGTTACATTCAATTTGAAATGGAGTTGTTTACAATTGAATTGTAATCAGTCATTTAAATTAGAGAGTGTAAGTATGTTTGTAAACTGATCACGTTTATATGAAAATGGAAGGTTCCAGGCTCAACTCTTGACCGAGTTCACTCTTTTCTTTCGAACGTTTATATTTGGATTTGTATGATACGTACCAATGACGAAAAAAGTACATTGAAATTAATGAATTATGTATTGCTTATGAAAAATAATTTTGATTTTTAAATTAAAGGATCAAATTATTGTAGCTAAATACGTCATAAACTGATGAAGCACATTATTATTATATTCAAATAATTAATTAATAATTCAATGGAGAATTCTCCTACATTTATTTTAATCTTTTTTCAGATGCTCTATGCCTTGAAACTAAATGTCCCAAATTAAAAAAGTTTCAATTTTCGAAATTGGAGACATGGGAATTTTTTAAAAGTCTTTCTTCTTTTGAATTTAGCGCCAAAACGTGACGTAGAAACTGCCTAGCAGGGGAAATTTTCTTGCAATAAATTTATATTTTCAATTATCACTCTTAAAGTAAACTGATATTAGGGACAAAACTATTGATACTAGGGTAGAAAAACCCGCTGATTTCGATCGTGTTGCTAAAATTTATAGCCAATCACTCCTTGACGCTCAAACTATGATATCAGGCAGTTGCTATGTGTTAACTAGGGAGTTTCTACGTCACAGTTTTCAGGTTTGCGCGCGGGTTGCATACTTTGCCCCTATTCTAATAATCCCTTCAGAGTCCCCAAATTTGAGTTTAAAAAGTTGAAACTTAAGTCAAACTTATTGTTAATATGTACCCTATCATAATATAGTACTTAAATTAAAATTTGAGTTGTAAGAGAATTCCCCATTGTTCATAACTTTTTTTCTGTTGGAAGAAAAGTGTGTCAGAATTAATTTATGATTTATTGTTTAGTTACTTAACAATTGTTTAATTATTAATTAATTAATTGTTTAGTTACAATTACAGTAAACAAATTAAAAATTTGTTTACAATTTGCAACTGTCATTTAATTCCTTTTATTATTAATATTTTTTTAAAGACAAAATTAATTTTAACTTTTAACTAAGTCGGATTGTCTTAGTTTGAATTGTCGGAATCGGAAATAATTTCCGATCACTTGGCTAATTCAAGTCATCGGAAATTTTAAATTTTCTGATTGGTCGAGAGCTTTTCCGTTCCGTTTCCGACGTAATTTTCAACGGCCCTTTAATGATAAAGTTAAAGTCAGTGAAAATCTACAAACATACCTTATTTGAATTTTAATTAAAACAAGGATATTATATATTATGAATGATATTAACGTTGCTACATGTTATTGTTATTATTATTGCTTTTGAGAGTGTTGAGATTTAAGATTTTTGGCGCAATCAATAAAAAACAATTTGTACTATGACAGCATAATATATAAGTAATAGAAAATAAGACGTTTGTTATTGAATTTTTTTCTCTTCTCGTGTAGTCTAAATTTAACAAAGAAATCGAAAAATATGAAAGACTTTTGTAACAGTGAAAAAAAACATAAGATAAGGTCAATCAATTTCTTGAAGAGCCTTTTAAAAAAAAATAATGACCAGTGGTTGTATAGTATTCTTTCACAATATATATATAGAGAGAGACTTTTTCAATTCTTTCTTTAAAATTATATATTTTCTACCGATTTCATGTAAAATTTCCTCTTCTTAAACTAGCAGAACAATCTATAAATAATATAAGATGGTGTTGCGGCTCTTTCTGATGCCTGGGGTTGTCACTGATCGTAATTGCCATCATCATAGACTAGGGACATTTAATTAGTAGCATCACCTCCACTGGTTGTTGTACCCTGGCAGACAAACTTGTTACTTCGACCGGTGTCACTTGATATTGTTAGCCTGCAGGGAGGAATTTTTACTATCGAAGTCAAAAAGGTGTGCAGTCCTCCTTATCAATTTTACATGCTATCCAGCTGCATATATTTTTGACTGTACTAGTAGTATTCTTCGACTTATTTATAAAATATAAAAACTGCAGTTTAATATTCTTATATTCTTATTCTTATATAGGCTCATCTCTCTTCTACCCATGATCTTTTTGTCAATGTATTTTCAAGTTTAAAAAAAAATAATATACGTTAAACGTTAAAGCTATCTCTCATTTGTAGATATTACTTTAAATGTAATTGAGTTGTGATTTAGTAATAAAAGAACCTTATTAGATATTATTACGTTGTTATGGATTTACTGCGCCACAGCGTTGTCAACGAGGTCGAGTTTTATATTAAAATACCTCCCAGTTCATCATTAATATTACACAAAAGCACATTATTTTCAAAATAATTAGCATTGTTATAAAGTAAATTGCCAATTAATTAATCCATAGAATATAATATTGTTATTATAATATTCATCATGATTTTAAAATGATTTATAATTATTTAACCATAAAAGTAATAAAGCAAAATATTTAGAAATTTATATTTTAATAATTTATGGTTGTAATAAAATTAATTGTATTACATGATTAATTAATACGCGTAGTTAGAAAAATGATTTAAATGTTGTAATGTAAAGAATAAAATGAACAAACTGCAGAGAAGCTTGATTTACAGGAATTTAAATTATCGCTATTTTTATTTTTATCTATACCAACATTTTTTTAACAACTTCTTAATTGAAATTGTCGTTTCCACTCGTCGATATATTGTGATACTGAGAACGGAAAACCAGGCACCATTAGGTTAAACATTTAATTAGATTATTCAATTAGTACTACACTAACAAACACTAAGCTAAAATCATCTAACTTGTTAGTTGATTCCCCTAAGCTTCTACGTATTAAGGTAACAAGACATATAATATAGTGATAGAAGCGAACAAATTATGTTAGTGCATGATGTGTGTTTTCTCAGTTCAGAGTATCAGTAAAGTAATTTTAATTCAGCCATCAAAAAAGGAAATAAAAAAGTTGAAAACAAAAAATCCTGTACGTATTTGATAGGAAAAAAATAATATTTATTTTAGAAAAAAAAAAAAAATTATTTCGCACTTTTCGCAGTATTACAATAATCTAAAAAAATAAAAACGAGATGAAATCTCGAAGAGAGATTTTGAGATACCATGCAGCATAATATACATACACATATCACGCGTTTATTTAAAATTACTGCTCTTACTTATTAATTGGATTGGAAGTGAATTAATAGTATATATTTTAAAAACACTTATGCAGTATTCGTTTAAATTTACATTTAAATGTAATCATTCATTGAACACAAACCTGATGCATTACCTGCAACTTGATTTTATCGTCAATAGAGAACAAATGGATTATGCTAGTAAATATTGACATTTTATTACAGAAATTACCAAATTTCTGTATTATTTGAATTGTCCAAAATATTTATAAAAGTTTTTAGTTAAAATTCTGATAGAGCAGCATTTTTTTTTTTCTTTTTTTAAGTTAAAATTTCAAAACTTATGATGAACTTTGCTTCGTGAATGTTGATGAGTATGTAAATCTTTGTCATCTCCTATAAATTAATGTAATATCTCATGCATAAAAAAAATGATAGTCTATTATATAAAATATGTAAAAAAAAATTTGTATAAAAATTACGTAATGTTCAGCTCTTGTTATTACGCCAGGCTTGATTGGAAGCGTTATGTACGCATGGTTGTTTACATCGGGTCAAAATAAATCCATGTAAATAATAACAGGCAGCTTGGAAAGCCATGTCTTACCATCATTTTAATTTACTTTTATTGGCTGTAATTACTAATTAAATAAAAAAATTAAAACATGTTTGAAAAAAAAAATATATTTTTTTTTTTTTACATTTCATGTGATTTAATAATATTTTGTCACGATTATGTAACGTAATTTAAATAATAAATGTCGTACACTAAAATGTTATTTTACAGTTTTTGAAGATCCAAAGTACACATAAACAATATTTCGTGTAATTTACGACCCCCTTTGTGAGTATGCAACCAATTTGACATACATGTTACAAATGTTAAGTTATTTAACCAATTATATGGTCATCCATAGTTTTTAGTGCATGAGTGGGTGTACAATTTGTTGCGTGCATGGAGAGATTAATAAAAGGCTACAAATGGACATTTTATGATTATTTGAGGGATATATAATTCATTGTAAGTAATAATATACATGCATGAATGAGCTATTAAATTGGTTATAGAAAAAAATGCACATAAATATAACGGGAGTGAGAGAGAGAGAGAGAGAGAGAGAGAGAGAGAGAGAGAGAGAGAGAGAGAGAGAGAGGGGGCGTTTCATGCCACGGCTGTGTCGTTATTCACTGTGTGCAAAAGATCGTAAAGTGAGGCGACAGCAAATACATTTGGCTCAAACATTAAAACAAAACATGACTTTTTCACGATGAACTCGGAAAAAAACGACATTTCCCCTTAATTTTTCACTACTATAAATTTCTTACACCGTCAATTCAATTTCTATGTTTTATGTACCGTACCGTACTCTATGAATCTTTCAGTATTTTTGCTCCTTATATACTAAATATAGTTTACAAGAAACTGATCTGCAGTTAAAAGCTGAAATATGTCCTCTGTACATTTTATAACAACTGCATTTAGAAGCATTAATTTTGCATAACTCTTTTTAGCTACATTTATTAGTGAATTGCTTAATAATGTTATAAAGAATATAAAGCATTGTTGAAGGTCACATTATCAAATAAAACAACGTTATGGAACGACGTGACCTTTTATTCGTGCATTTATCGTACATAAGCACTGCTTACAAAGCTCTGTTTTACGTTTTTGTGTCCGCTCAGCGTTGTCATTATCTTCTAATGCTTATAATGGTCTGTAAAGAATGATGAGGCTATGGATACGTACAAACAACGGCTTGCTAGATTTTTGACGTCATAAGGCTGGCATATGGTATGATAACGTTGCTTTTCATTACGATAGCGTTTTACCAAGGCTGTGAATAGGGTGGGGCGATTTCTGAATTGACGAAGAAAATAAACGTAATTATAGAGAAATTATCAGAAATACAGAACTTTGAAAAAAATTATCTTAAATTTATTTATATTTAATCATTTGTTTACTTTGTATTTTTAACAAACCTTATAATTAGAAGATTAGAACACTTAACGTTAAAAAAATAATTTTATTTTCAAATCCAGCTCTTTTTTTATAATTCTATGGATTACTTTTTAGTACGTAATAATATACACGAAAATAAGCTATTTAAATTGGTGAAAGAAAAAAAATGCATATAAATTATAAATATAACGAGAGAGAGAGAGAGAGAGAGAGAGAGAGAGAGAGAGAGAGAGAGAGAGAGAGAGAGAGAGAGAGAGAGGGGGGGGGGGGCGCTGAACTCTCGTTTTACGTGACGTCATGAAAGTGTCATTCGATAATTTCATGTTTTTCCATGCAAGAAATTAGTTTCGAATCGAAAAGCAATTTGTATATTTTTATCCACCGACTAGTGGTGTACATTAATTTTGTTCTTTTAACCCCTTTGACCTTTAATATCCTTACAAGTTCTAAAAGTAAAGTGGAATTAAACTTTTGTACAACATTATAACAAATTAAGTATAAGATTAGTCCACGGTATAATTTTTATTAATTTAAAATAATTTAACTACTAAAGTTGAGAACAATTTTCGACGTGAAATTATAATTTATTTTGCAGCATGCAAAAAACAAAAGACATTATTTTAACAAAAATTAACTCTTATAATATATAAATAGTCAAAAAGATGAGTAATTAAAAAAATTTATCTGTATCAGGAAAAAAAATATATGTTAATAATTATTTATTTTATATTTAATTAAAAATAGAATAATAGCAATGAAATTTTCACACACTAGAGTACACTTGAGAAGTGGGTGTGGCGAATTTTGTGCGTGGTATAAATGACAGTCACAAATCTATACTGTAATGACTTCAAAATGCTGGTAAGGTAGTAATTATCTTACGAATAGAAATATATGCATATTATTAATACCCATATGTTGACGCTTCTTCAATCATTCTGTTTTCCCTCAAGTTGGCACAATATCAGAATGAAGTAAAACTAACTGAATCCAGATTTGCTTACTGCATGGAAAGGCAATATTAACAGATGAAATAAAACTTACATATATGAATATATAATACCTTCAATTGCAATACAGTGATATTAACATTGTTTTTCAAATTCATTTTTTCCATCATTTTTAATATTGATCGATATGACATATAAAAAAATAGATTTGTTTTTATGCAGTGAATTCTTTGATCGCAGTTTCTGTCATAGTGTAGTGTATTTTATCAGCCTGGGAAATTTCTTGATCCTGATGGCTTGCACTTTATGAACCACTTATATGCTCTCTGACAATGACATTTGATAAGCTTCAAGTCAATAAGATAGCTTTTTAAATATAATATATATACTATATAATAAGTTCAAAACATTTTTTACAAAACTTAAAGCTCTATATAAAAGTTTTATAAAAGGTGAGCTAAAAATGTTATTCCGAGAAAATCTGTAAGAATAAAAAAGTTTTCTACCACATTTATTTAATAATTTTTCTTCTCTATTCTACACGCTAAACGGCTAAACTGAGCTGTTGTAGTGAGTCTTATAACTTATTAAACAGTTTTAAAAGTATATGAAATAATGAAAACCTCATTTTCTTCGTACCATTAACAGATGATTAAAATAAATATATAAACAAATTTTTGCATCTTGACGAATAAATTTTTTATTTTAATTTGTTGTTGAAATGTTTATTTTAATAGATTTAAGTTTTATATTACATTGTAATATTAAATGTAAAAATATAAAACGAATTGTGACCCTTTTTTGACAATAACTGAAATATATAAATAGGGAAAATGCACAAAGTCGTAACCCTACAATGGAGTACCGACCTCAAAATTTTTTATTGTAGAAATGGATAGGGTGCAAAAATATGCTACTCTGAAATTTTTCAGATTTTTCTGAAACCGAGAACTATTTGTAAAAAAATATTGAAAGTCCGTTTTATGACGTCACCGGCGTTAATGTCCTATCCTTTTCTTAAGGAGAAGCACCTCGTGACGTCATCAAAATGGACTTTCAATAATTTTTAAAAAATAGTTCTCGGTCTCAGAAAAATCTAAAAAAATTCAGAGCAGCATATTTTTGCAACCTCTATCCATTTCTGCAATGAAAAATTTTGAAGTACTCCATTAAAATATTTGATAGTTTCAGTTTTAGTCACTATTTCATTTAAACAATTTTAAAATTACATTATATTATATATTTATGAAATGTATCAATAAATAAACCAAAGTGCTGCACAGTAGCAACTTCCAAATAGTTATTCTTGTGAGATCAGCTTGCAAAAGTTATTATTATAATATAATTATATAAGGTGGGCTCGTCTAGGAAAAATTATTAATTAAACAAAACATCTATCAAGTATTTATTGATAATGTAGAAATATTTTACTCCCATTTTTATTAAGTTTCTTAATTTAAATCAAATTAATTTTAAAATTAAAAAATGTACCTCGAAATCAGAATTTCATAACTACAATATTAAATACGCATTGGATTTTCTCTTCCAAAAAATATTATAAAAATTTAAGCTCCAAACTCTCGGTAAAAAAGATCCAATTAAATTAAATATTTAATCTATAATCTTCTTCCCACTCTCATGAAAATAATAATAAAAAAATATCATATAATACATTCTTATTCACTGTAGAAAGATTTTTATAAACTTATATAATCAGAATTATTTGCAAAATGCTTTAATTATTCCACCCCAGTGAATTTATCTTGTATCTATAAAGTATAATTATAATATAGTATTGTTAGGTTCATGTAATATTTTTTGACGTCATAGTAAATATGAAACTCTTCCATGAAATTAAAATTAATAATTTAATTTCTAAAATTTGTGTCCATATGGTTAAATACTTCAGTTTTGACGTCATAAATATTTTGCATGACTTTGCGTGTAACAACTTGAAAGCCTTTAGGTGAGGGTTGAGTGGAGAAAAGAAGAGGGGGGGGGAGACAAATTACCATTCGTGATGATGCCCCTTGAGTACCAGTCTGCCCACGCGTGACCCTGGGCATGAACTCTAACCCTCCCACCACCACCCCTCTCAAGAGATCTCGATCCAACGAACAAAATATTCATTTTTTTCTACCCTTATTGATATTCAAAAAGAGCTTTTCTTGGTCTTTGAAAATGGTAATTTCCAACTAGATTTTTTTTTTAACCCATTATACTTCGTACCTAAATATATACACAGTATATAAAAAAATTTGATGCTGTCTTAGTTAGAAAATATATACTCAATTTACATAAAAGTAATGTATTCAACTTTATATTATTTTCAAAGAATCTCTTCAAATGATATTGCAAAGAAAATTTTAATAAGAGAGCTAGCTAATAAGGGTTCAGTTCATATGATATAATTTTATTGTTTTGTTTCTTTCTTATCCGTAATACACTTGCTTACCGTTTGAATGATAAAATTGAAACTACTTTGAAGATTTTGAAAATTTTCTGAGAGGGATGTCAACTGTGAAATTAAATTTCCGGTGCCGAAACAGATGATAAGGAAAATTGGGAAAAAATTAGCGGAACAGTAAAATTCTGAAGAACAGATTTATGTCAGGATTCATGTCAGTGGTGTGAAAAATAGGCTTAGTAGATGGTACAGTTTTCTGAAAATGTCAGCAAACCTTCCTGACACCATAAAATAATTTTGCTTGAAAAAAAAAAAAAAAAAAAAAAAAAAAAAAAATTGGTGAAATTTTTGTGAGGATCAATATATTTGGCTTTATTGTTTCTGACGCAGTTAAAAAGTCTATATATTGATCTGTTACTGGGAGATTGAACATATTTGTGATCTCAGAAACAAAATAGTTTGATTTTATAAGTTTATAAGCTAATCTTGTTTTATTATATTTAAAGCTCTTTTTTGTATAAAATAAATTGATTTTATTTAACAAGCTTAAGGAAATTTAATCAAATTTTGACAAACTGAAACTAAAAACCAAAGTTTTTGTATGAAAAATTTGAATATGATAGAGAGAATAACATCAACCTATTTTAAACACACATTGGAAGTAACAAAATATAACTAATCAATATTCCCTTGGAAGATAGATTTTATTTACAGATGTTTAACTTTTTTTTTTTAAAGCTTTTAGTATTTTTTTCACATTTCTTCATTTCATTTAGAGATTTATTTTTTATATAAATAGGTTTCTTCCTTCATCTCTGAAGAGAAAAAAACAAATCCTCAGTATTCAGTGACAACGTTTTTTTTTTTTTTTTATTATACCTCGAATCTCTCTCTGCATTTCATAACGTTTTTTAATTATCTTTTCAGATTCATGAGAACTTGTAATATAAGATAGAGATTTCAGTGTTAAAATCTCTGGTTTCTCTAATTTTGATTTGACCTGTAATGTAAGTATGAAACAACTTAAAAAAAAACACGATTAAACCAAAATGTAAGGACCCTACAATCTAAAAAAAAAGGTGGTAAAGGGATGATTTCTCTTTCTAAATTTCGTATTCGAGTGTTCTCATTCCTGTGTCCTTGACATTTACGTGACGTGAGAAGTAATTGCAAAGTAAATATGTATTCCATTCTCGTACCTCCTCTCTATGCTACATATATATGCCATTATATATTTGCACGCTATGTGATACTTTATATATTCACATTCATTGTAACAGAATCTAGGTGCTCTGGAAAAGAAAATCACTCAATAAATTTTCTGATGAAAGCAGCTACTCGGAGCAGAGTGTTGTTTGAAGTTTAAACAGAAAATGTACAGTCGTCACCTTAGAAAATTTCCTTTTGCGGCCTTGTTAATCACCATGCCCCGTAAAAATCACACATGCAGTGCATGGTGATTAGCAAGACTGCAAGTGTGAAATTTTCCTAGGCGACAAGTGTAAATACATAAAAGGTAGAGGTAAGAATTCAGTACGAATTCATCTTTAGTCCTCATTTTATCTTTTTATTTCGATGGACTGTAATTGAATTTAAAAATCATCGTGATTTTGATTCTGAATTAAATAATACAATTAAATGTAATGATAAACTCATTCTATCTACTGATCACACTAAAGTACTTGTCATAATTATTGATAAAATCTTGAATTGAGATCATCAGATCAAAATGATCAGATGTGAAAAATGAGCAAAAGCATTATTTGCATTGTTTTATATATTAAAAAGTATACAAATATTGGCCTGTCTTTAATGGAAGAATAATAAATATCTTATAATTTTCTTTTTCTTATTTTTTTATTACTGTAATTTAAGACCATCAATGCTTAAATATTTTAGATGTTATAACGAAGATTTTAATGAATTTTAATAAATAAATTAATTCCTTTCATCCGCAATATTTTCTTCTATATAATTTATTTTTATAAATGTGAAAATTGTTTTAATATTTTATAAAGTAAAAACAATTGCAAATTTTTTTCCTCGTGACCTCGTAAAATTACAAAAACATAATTTTGTAATGCTTATTTTTAAATAAGACATTCTTAGCACGAATATATAATAAAAATGTCATGCATATTTATAAAGTTCTAAGCACCTATACTGCATTGTCAATGGTACTGATTGATTTATCTTCGTTTTCTCGTGCACTATATTATATAAGTGTCCATTCTCATTATAGTTTGTTTATTTTACAGTAAAACCTTGAGATTTTAACTGTGACGTTGAGAAACTGATTTAAAATGAGCTTATAAAATTTGATAAAGTATTATACGGCTTTGAAGCGACCCACAAAAACTAGGTCGGGTCCACGAACACGAGGAGCCAAGAAGTTAAATTCAGCAACTTGTGACCAGTACCCTACAACAGGGTTCAAGCAAAGGGTGAAAAAAAATGTATAAACACTGTGCCATGCAGTTGAGCTGCATCTAAAGCAGATTAAGGTATTAAGTGAGCGCAAGAAGGAGTTTTTCAGGAGGATAAACAGTTTTTTTTACTAACAGTGTTGAGTGTCATTAAACTCGTTAAGCTTTAGCCTGGCGTTAACCAGCATGCACGATTATAATATAATTTGGTTATCATCAATTGTGAATTGTTCAATTATTTAAATTATTCCTAAGCATCCAAATGTCGTAAATTTCAATACACGTGCGTGAAAATATTTGAATATGTTTTTACTTTTTATGAAAAAGTCTTGCTCTATACTGATTCTGTCACTTTTTTTATATTAAAAGATAAGGGAGAAGAAAGTAAGCTGAACTGAAAGGTATTGAGAATACTGGGGTGAAAATAGAAGGCTTATTTTTAGTTGTTTTTTGCGTGATCTATTTCTTTGGAAACATTTCTTCACTCCCCTATGCACAGATTTCCAGTTTCCAGTAGTTCTCTCTCTCTCTCTCTCTCTCTCTCTCTCTCTCTCTCTCTCTCTCTCTCTCTGTCTCTCTCTCTCTCTCTCTCTCTCACCCTCTCTCTTTCCGACTTTCCGACACTTTCTCTCTCGCCGACACTCTGTCACTCTCTCTCTCTCTCTCTCTCTAACTCTCTCCCCCTCTCAAACCTAGGCGCCTACACACAGCGAGTGGTCCTGTAATGCCCCCCCCCCCCAGCTGTTATGTAAAGCCCCCAAGCCCCCCCCCACCCCCCACCCAGCTGACACACACACAACGTCTCGTGGTTGTCATGACAACAGGAGCACCCACGCTGCCACGTGACAAACGACGACAATGAGAACATAATAACACATCTGCACACGTCGTTACATTACAAAATTGATGTATCCATGCATTCTCCATATAACTATATAAACATTCCTTTGTTCTATGATAAAAATGTAAATATTAGCCTTCTCTCATATGCCGTTTGTTTCTCTAATATGTTTGCATGTCCTTGCATGCTCGTTTTTTTTTTTTTTTTTTTTTTTTTACTCTACAGCACTTAAATATAGGACATTTTCTTTATTATTTAAGACAGTCAATGCTATTTAATTGATAGTAATGCTTGCAGAAAACAGAAAACTTATTTTAAGAAATAAAGTTGGAGTGAGAGAGAGAGAGAGAGAGAGAGAGAGAGAGAGAGAGAGAGAGAGAGAGAGAGAGAGAGAGAGAGAGAGAGGATAAAGTATTTTATCCTAGCATCCCCCTAAGCATCCTAGGTATTTAGCATCTAGCTCTTTAATTATAAGGGTGATCGATTCACGAAATAGTTATCCAGGTTTCTCACTAACCGCAATTAGCGCCAGCCTAATTCAATTACACTAAACGTGATTAATGAAGAAACCTGGATAACTCTCTTGGTGAATCGCGTCCGATTAATATGTATAATGAGGCTGAATTAATATAAAATTTAAAAAGTAATAATGAAGAGTGCTTTGTCATACATCACAGTATATAAAACCTCTATAATATGATGTTGAATTTAATAAATTATTGACAATAATTAATGCATATTTTTTATAATAGAAAGACTGATAGGCCTGACATTAAGTTTGGCCCACTCATATACACCTGGACGTCTATATTTTGTTGACAGTCGTGTGGAAGCTAGAGCAGCTGGAGCACACAACCAACTGCGCTCTGAAATGTTGTTAAGCACGAACTTCCCCCTAGCCTTCAGACATTTATCACAATCAGGTCAATTAGATAGCACCCCTATCTAAGGTTATTTCTGTACTGCATTCTTTTTTATAATATTTTATTCTTAGTTTACAGTCTTAGACAATAGACATTAATTAATGCCATGTTAATTATAATTAGTAAAGTAAAACTCAGTTCTTAGAACAAGCTTAAAAGAAAAATATGCAACACGTGAGAAAAAAAAAATCTGTTCAAAAATTATAATATTAAAATAATAATTTTATAATACAGAGTCCATAAGTCAAACAGTAAATTATTATGTAATTATATTGTATATAATTTATAAATAACTATTTATACGTTTATTTTTAATTAGGTGACTGAACACTTATAAGATAAGTGAATGGGATCCTCTTGTTTAGTCACCCATTGACACATCTATAATGTTTGTATAAAAGTATGTATTTTTTTCTGCTGCTCGATAAACATTTACGTTATTTATTGTATAAAAGTTATATTATTTTATAGAAATTCAGTTTTATGGGAGTTGTAATTAAATTTTATTGTAACTGATTGGTATATTTATTTAATATATGAAAAGGAAACCATAAATAATAATATAATCGAGGTATAATCTAATCCAGTCCTCATTTTCAAGAGAGGCTTGTTTGTGGGGGGGGGGGTATCATTCACCTATCATTTCTCGTACAGGCAGGTATTGGCAGGTGGTATAATATCATGTTTCTTTGAAACCTTGGCACTGCGCGAGGAATCGATGAAACAGGCGCGTGGGTCCTATCTTTAGATTGTATTGTTTTAAGTAAGAAGAATTTCATTGACTTCAGTTGAATCAGTTGCTTTATAAACTCCATTAAAATAAAAATGTCCGATCCGACCATGTTAAAGTATAGCCGGATCGGACATTTTTATCTGAAAGGAGTGTACCTGCCAATTCAAATGTATAGGCTAATTTCTCGATAACAATACCTCACCGTTCAGACCAGCCATTGTCTCAATAAAAAATATATGAAATATTTGAAGTAAGGTCGATGTGTGACCTAATAGGAATACTTAGGGGTAACTGTATAAATTGAATAAAACTGTATGATCATGTTTTTTCTTGTTATATATTTTACAGTAGGTTTGTTGTTTTATTAAAATATAATCATTATGCACTGATGTATCATACATCATGGTCATATGTTATGTATTGTATAAAACCGTCTTTTTTTATATAATTCGATTTGTTTAAAAGGACAATATTTGGTAACAGGACAATTTGCATTAACTTCTTCTATCATATAATATTGGAAATCACACAATTATAATTTTTTTAAATTTATAATTATTATTATAATTTCATTCTTCATAATAAACAGGTAACATGCATTACGTACAGTACATACGAAGGTGTCTTTTGCGGATTACTTGACTGTACTTGACAATGGGTCATGTTATTATAGTAAATCATGATACTTAAAAGTAATTTTGACTCATAAATCGTCAAGGTGTTACTGCTGGGTGCAGAATGTAAAAGGAACTTCCAAAACATAAGCACATTTAAAGAAACTTTAGTCAATCAGATTCAGTGTTAAGGGTGTAAGGCCACCTATGGCCACGGGGTGGACAGCGCCATCTCTTGACAAATTGGTTTTTAATTTCTTCCGGGCAGAGTTTTTAGAGTATCGACTTGAAACTGAATTAAGGTATGGACATTGACACTTTTGATACGCAGTAAAAATTTCATTGTCGTAGATGAAACCAATTTTTAAATTCAAGCCCAAAACTGGTTTGGTTCCCGCTAGACCCGCTAGTTCCCGCAATTTAAAAATTGGTTTCATCTACGACAATGAAATTTTTACTGCGTATCAAAAGTGTCAATGTCCATACCTTAATTCAGTTTCAAGTTGATACTCTAAAAAATCTGCCCGTAAGAAAACAAAAACCAATTTGTCAAGAGATGGCGCTGTCTACCCCGTGGCCTTCGGTGGCCTTGCACCCTTAATGTAAATAATAACATTTTCCTTCAAAAATAGATATTCAAAAAATAAAAGTACATTTCTTTGCGCATATCTATAGCTAAATTTATTTACTTTTTCTTCACCGTGTATCAAATGTATCACTAATGACTAATGGTGTACGTATCAAAAATGAAAATGTCTATATACAAAAAACAAAAATCCAATATTAGTTTTTTGAGATTTTGCTCTTCCTGCCTCCATCAGTCTCATCACACAAAAATCACAGCAAGGATTAAATTGACTTTCAGGCGAGTTTCCTCCTCCAAGAAGAGCGATAAAAAGTAATTGACTCTCTTGTGTGTGTAATAATAAGATATAGGTGTGGTTGTTCAGTGAACTTTCTTTTTATACGTCAATATATATTGTATGGAGAAATTCAAAAGGAAGTTCACAACAGAAAAATAAATGAAATTTACATAGCATGTTTTAAAGAAAAATAATAATATTGAGTGCTTGACTTTAGTAGAGTGCATTATTTTATATATACAATACATTATTTAGGTTGTCAGATTTATTTTATTGCATTTTTTTTTATCAAATTTTATTCTAATTCTAAAACCTTTTATTTTATATTCACTTTTATGTTCTTTATCTAACAAATAAATTCAAACCCATAACTATTTTGCTGATATTGGAATGTTCAAGCTATCAGTGTAATAATTAACCATTTTAAATGATAAAAACATTGATTATAATTTGTATAACTAAAGTAATGACATATGTCACATATGAAAATAAATAGCTAAAAGAGCCTTTATTATTTTATTCATTTCATATGTTTAGTGAATATTTGGTGAGAAACCTGAAAACAGTTGTAGCAAATTTGTTTTCAAATATGCTAAAATCTACTATTATGCTTTACTGGTTGTCTCTGGTTCCATCCCATCAAAATGTAATTTAATTCTATATAATTATATATATATATTTATATAATTTTAGAAAATTATTAAAATCACCGCCAATATATATATATATATATATATATATATATATATATATATATATATATATATATATATATATATATATATATATATTAAACTTAAAACTTAGATAAATGGTTTATTTATGAATTGAATTAAACCGAACGTTGCTTCTGTCGTGTATTTATATAGGGGGCATTCACAAAGTCTTAAGGCCTCATTTAAGACTCGATAATTTAAAACTTGATTTTAGACGTGTTTTTTAGACCCAAAATTTCTGGTCTTAAATTATTGAGCCTTAATTGTGGCCTTAAGGCTTTTTTTTTTTTTTTAGTTTTTAATCAAACCCTATTGGGTACTTCTATTTACTAATTACATACTACTTTGAAACCCCGAACCTTCCGAAACCCTAACTTTTGAGCGTTTCGCGGGCTCTTCTGGAACGAGGGCGGCCACGGCCTTGCAAATCCATCCCGGCATTTGCCTGCGGCTGAGGGAAACGTGGAAACCTCAGCCAGGATGGACGCTACAGCTTTTGTCAATGAACCGGAAGTACAATGGTCCAAAGCCAGGAGAACCACATAGTGGAAAAGCGCAACGTTTTACCCCTGGGTGGGAAACGTAGTTTTTGTTGAAAATGGTCACCCATCCAACTACTAACCACGCGCGGCGTTGCTTGACTTCGGTGATCTGACGAGACCCGGTCAAGCGCACTGCGCCACATAAGGCTACTTAAGGCTTTTTGAATGCCCCTTAATATGATGTAAGCATTGGAGAAACATTTGCAAATATCATGTATTTTACATGAAGCTAAGATATCAAGGAAAAAAATATCATAATATATTTTCTTCATTCTTACTTTGCGTGGTATTGAAATTATTACACATTAATAAATGCATTCAATATATATTACAAAAGGTCGAAAATGTGGTTCTTAGGCATTTATTTGATGTAGGAATAAGTTCTATTCATTTCACCTCTTTGTAAACTTGGGTATAGGTATATTTTCTGCTCTCGATTTCCTTAGGCATAATAAGGTAAAGGATTGAAGAAAGTGTTCGTCTCCTTCCGAGAAACGAATAACTCTTCTTCGATTTTTTTCTTCCTGGTTATGAGTAATAATAATAATGAAGGACTTTATTGTAAAAAAAGACGTATTCAGGACTAAAGAGTCCTATCAACTAAACCTAAAGGCACAAAATAAAACTTTACAATAAACATAAATATTCCAAAAAAATTAAACATATTACAAAATAAAGTGTTTATACAAAATTCATATTTTATTAAACATAATTGCAATTAATTTTAATTTTAAAACAAATTTAAATTTAATACAATAGCAAGATATAATATAGTCAGTCAGTTAACAATAGCAATAAAATTCTACATCATTTTCTTCAAAAGACTAGCTTTAAATGCATTTATTGATTCATTACAACAAATATATCAGCAGGAAGTTTATTCCACAAACGGGCACCTTTTTAAATGACACACAACTAGTTTTAGGAACTTGCAGATAATACTGATGTGACCTAGTTGCTCTAGTATGAACATTCCTCATTAAAGTAAACATATCAGAAAGATATTCAGGCTGATTACAACGTAAAATTTTATAAACGAAACAAAGTAAATGATAATCACGTCGTATGCTAATTCTAGGCCAAGACAAAATTTTATAATACTCAGATACATGGTCATATTTACGTAAATTAAAAATATATCTTATGCAAGAATTAAGTAATTTCTCTAATTTTGGATTGAATTATTCGCGGGGATCAAAATGACGCGCAAGTGTGAGCAACGTCGCCGTGACTCTGCTCAAATTGTTTGTCCCACCCTGGTAACTATCCCTATCCTAACTAATTATTAATCATCTTGATTCCTATCCCTCTATTCCCAGTCAATTTGATTCATAAATCATTTTCGCCTCACTGCATCTCCATAATCTGCTTTGACCTTTGACCCTGCTCACGGTCAACCCACAAGAGTCGACACGTTGAGAATCTTTCAAATTCCTGCCATTCCTTGCATGTTGTCACCTGCATCATCAACCTACATTATTGCACCCCACACCACATCGTCAACCCAATGTCCTAAAATTCATCCAATTCCTTGTGTGGTGTTGTTTGTTCCACATGGTAACACGTGATGGGTACCACTTCCATCATTGCCTTACATCTCACATCCCATAATCATCCTATATCCATCCATTATCTTTTACAAGACCCAAATTAAACAGGTCAATTATACAATTGAATGAAGGTACTTTGTACGTGGACGTGTAGTCGTCAGGCTCGTTTCCAAAAACGTAAAGAAGAAGAAGCTAGGTTTTTATTTGCTATACTGATTATAATACGCACGTATTTTCGTGAACACATATATACCTTTGAACTATAAAATATTGGTGTTCAATGGAATATATTATATTTTGGTACCGATCGAGGCCTTATGGGTGATGACGTCAATTTATACGTTTAATTATCAATTTCGATACATTACATCGTTGACGAAAAGGCTATAATAAGCCAGTTAAGTATGAAAATGCATAAAGAGCAAACATAATAGCATAATATATATAACAAATAGCAAACAAATATTTTGTAAATAAATAATAATGTATATATTTCTCCCCTAGCTGCTCCAATCTTGGTGCTCATATTTTGGTATACTGTGCAGGCGATGGCGTCCACGTCTGCCGTGCTGGGTGCCGCTGCTGGGGCCGGCTTGGCCCTGTTGGTCGCGATGACTCTGGTGGTGTACCGCTACTACGCGGTGCGCCGCCGCGCCAAGGAGTGGAGCGCTCTCGAGCAGCTTAGCACCGGCTGCTCACGACAGCGTGGCAAACACACGGCGTACGCCATCAACCAACAGGCAAGTGAAAGCGTGCTCTTTGATCGTCAAAATGCCATTGAAACCAATTTGAGACCTTTCAGAATATTTATTATAACACCATATAGGTCATCCAATCTTAATTAATACGTCATTAAGCAACAAAACATTATTAATTATGAATGAATAAGAAAAAACTACATATAAAATATATTCAACATAATATTACTCTCGTGCTCTTTACATATATTTATATATATTTGTTTAAATATTTATTACGTGTTTTATTCACGCAAAATAATAATAATAATAAAACTTAATGGCACTTAAATTGACTGAGTGTATGTTAACTTGAATGCCAATGGAGTGTTGTCCTCAATTTTTTTTATTGCAGAAATGGATAGAGCGTGCAAAGTTATGCTACCCTGATTTTTTTCAGATTTTTTAGAGCCCCGAAAGTATTTTTAAAAAATTATTGAAAGTCCTTTTTGTGACGTCACGCGGCGACAAGTCCTATCTTTTTCTTAAGGAGCGGCGTCTCGTGACGTCCCAAAAAATAACTTTCAATAATTTTTTAAAAATTTAGTTCCTGGGCTCTAAAAAATCTGAAAAAAATCAGGGTAGCATAACTTTGCAGTCTTTGCACGCTCTATCCATTTCTGCAATAAAAAAAATTAGGTCAATGCTCTATTGTCATTCATAATTTAAATTATATCTTTCCCCTCGCCGATGATGTAAACATGTCAATTCACGACTTGAATACCAGCTACTTAACTTACGTGACGAATGTTGTATGAGCAATAAATAATTTATCTTCAAGTCTTGTAAATTGCCTCTAATAGAAGTCAGGCAAGGTTACTTCATAATTAAATTACTGAGCAATCATGTTTGGAAAACATGTTTTATTTGTTTGTAAAAATCTTTGGTAAACACTTAATTTATATTATAATTACTCAATTTACAAGCAAAATTTTAAGGGCAGTTATTTAATAAAAATTAAATAGTAATACAATTAAACCATATCTGTGGATTACCTTAAATCGATCATAAAATGTAATTTTTTTGTGGAAGACATAACTATTATACTGTATAATAATAAAATATAAGTTTAAATCATACAACTTGGCGTTGAGAGGATGTCAACCATCAGTCAATGCGGAGATTGAGGTTAACTTCATTTCCACGCTATTTCTGTAAAAATTCCAGATTGATGTTTTCATGTTTAGTATCTGTGCGATCTGCTGAAAGAAACAGAAACTCTGATAAAACTTGATAAGAATTTATTTCTATTATAAATTCACTAAAAATAAAATTTAATTCAATAATAGATTCTGTTATTACCACCACTGTTATCAAAATTTCGCTCCAAAAATATAAAATATATCTGATAAAGAGCGCCACTTTATTTTATGTGGCCAGGAGAAGAACTAGAAGACTACAAGAGGAGTACAAAATGATTGATTACAAGGTTAGGTCTGAGTGGTGCTGACACCTGTCGCGTGTTACTGAGGACCACTATCACAGGTTGTGAGGTGATTCATGACGTCACTGGTGACCTAGCACCGCTCCAGCGGGTGGAGGATGCTTTTCTAGGGGCTGGGCTATTGAGAGAGAGAGAGAGGGAGGGAGGGAGGGAGAGAGGATGAGAGGGATGAAAAGAGAGGGAGAGAGAGAGAGAGCAGATACAGCATAGTGTGCTAGCAGGAGCACTGATGCTGCTGCCGCTGCCACCTCTCTCCGCTGCTAAAAACTGATCGATCGAGCCAATGCAAGCAACTCTTGAGGGCGTACTGTTGTGACGGTCCTAGCAGCAGCTACACTAGCGGGTGCATCGAGCATCACATAAACCCACCCGCTCACTCACTCGCTCGCTCTTACTTCAAGCTATAGTCGTCAACCTGTTGAATAGAATCATTTCTAGTGACTAAGTTTTTATAATATCATTATACCTTGTGTTATGCTTACAATTATATATATTAATATTTTTTTCATATATAAAATAACATACTGTCAAAAAGAAAAATCTTTATGTCTGCACATAAGAAATTAGAGACTTGGGCAAGGGCAGCAAGAGACCGAAGGCAACAACACAGCGAGCTAAAGGTAGGTAGGATTTTTTTTTTTAAAAAAAAGGGATATGAATGCGTAGGATTGAAAAACAACAAAGGTTTAGCATAGTAAATCTTCATTATATAAAGCCTTTAATTAAATAATGATTAATTATCATGTATGATACCAACTCTAGTAAACAATTTAATGGTGAACTACATTATCTCTGGTTTTATCTCGATCTGTATACGTTGTAATTATGTGGTTTTGCGATACGAACATGGCATATAACTTACATTCATATAATAATATAATATCAATTTCGTTTTGTATCAAACTAAAATATTTATCTAAAAAATATCATGTACATATTTTAAGCATTGATTATATATTATTTTTACTTCCTCTTTTTCGATCCAAACCGTAAGAATATTATTATTGACGTTTAAACTGATATAAGATCATTATACATTGAATATAATATAATAAATATACTTTTGCATTTTTTTTAAACACAATTATCGCCATCTTGTGGAGGAATTAAACTAAACAAAATAAAAATATAATTTTACTTATTGTGATGCTTATAAAAGCAAGAGTCGACTTTTTTTAAATGCTCACATATTATACAATTCAAATAAGCTATATAAAAGGGATAATTTTTACAATATTTTAATTTATTATAATATTACCGCACTGTAAATGGATTGCTTTGTTTCGTATTTTTAAACCTTGCAGTAATAATTTTTTTTAAAGCTTTCAAGTTTTTACACTCAAATTATAATAACATTTTTTTATTTTAAAATCACATTGAAAATAATTTTGTACAAAAATTATAAGATTTTTTATGTTAGTAGATAAGTTTTACTTACAAATTTCTAGAAATTGTGTAAAAAATAAAATAAAATTCTTTCTAGAAATCGGTACCATTAAAATTAATTGGATATATCCCTTTCTTTCTTTTTTTTTTTTTTTTTTACCAATAGTAAATTTCTCAGTAGTTAGATTGTAGCTGTATCGATAGCAAGCAATAACTTGTCTGATTGTATTACAACATGGTAATATTATTTACGCCCCCCAAGAAGCAATTTATGCAAATCGTATACTTGGAATTTTGAAATGGGATGGAATAAATAATTTAAACCTGAGGCTGCAAAAAATCAGCTTTATAAAATTAATGGTGGTTTCAAATATTTTTCTTTTAAAACACTTATACATGTAGCCAACCTTTCCCCCACTCTCTCTCTCTCTCTCTCTCTCTCTCTCTCTCTCTCTCTCTCTCTCTCTCTCTCTCTAAAATATATTGAGAAGCTAAATAATAATTCTAATATAACGAAGAAAATTCAGAAGAAAAATTGTTGACATTTAAATATGCATTTAAATTTGTGTTATACTTTTGAATTAGGAGCTGCTTATCTCACGATATAACATATCAATTAATATCCACCTTGCCTACATTTTAAAACATAATCTGAAAACTATATCTTCATCGAAAGATAAATTTTTCAAAAACTTCGTGACTAAATCTGGACAGTAAAATAATAAAAAAAATCCGCCTATAAATATTTGAGGTTGTCAATTTGTTCATTATAAAATAATGGGTCAACTCTCATTATAATTATAAATTAATAAGATGTAGAATAACGAACAGAGGTCATTGCTCCTGCCACATATGTGACCAGCTTAGTTTTCGTGTTGAACAAATTGCCTAAGCTCCAGGCGAGAATTTGTGTGGATTTAAACCGAATCAAGAAAGGTGTAATTTACTGCTGATTATCAGCATGGATGATTGAATCTTCAAAATTCTTATTATAAGGTGTTTTTATAGTAAGTACGTATTTTAAATGTATTGTTTATTTTATTAAAATTGTATCACAATCTGTTTAACGTGGAATAAAGCTAACTAATCTAACTATAATTAAAGTTAACAGTAAATTTAATACGTAACTGTGCTCAATACGATAAAAAAAATGTTGGCGTTTATTTCCACAACAGGTTGTTCCATCAGTATGGTTAATTCTATAATATCTGAACATAGACTTTGCAAATATTATTATTCCTTTTCACGAACAAATCAGATATGTTGATTATTTAAGCTAAATTACAAATAATATATTATATTCACATTTGCTTTTTTAAAAATGATAATTCCACAGGTATTAATAATAAAATAAGGTATATCGGAATGGAATTTGACGTAAAATACAATAAAAATTACTCTTCGTGAGTTTTTGTGAGTTTTTATAATTTGATACAATATTAATTTAATTTTTTTTTAATTTGTGTAATTTTTAATCATAAAAATATATAGATATTTTTTTAACTTCAAATAAACATAATTATATTATAAATTATCTTTCAATAAACTTAAAATTGTTTTCATTTAGAGCTTGTTAGTGTATTATTACTTGCCAGCAGTATAGCGTCGTCTACTCCTCCTGTTGCGCTTATTAACAAGGTGTATACGAGCGTTTTCATTGCAAAGTGCTTGCACAATCACAGCGAATGCTGTTGCTTTGCCGACTCGATCGATAATATCTACAGTATTGTATTGGATGGAGGACAATAAACGGCTGTGTGGCCTGGGAGTGATGAAATATTTTCTACCTGTGTTTGCCGTCCTCTGCTAGTATATCCCAGCTGGGCAACAGGTGTCCTCGACAGGGTTATATATGCAACACTCAGGGTATTTATTAACTATGATAGTGGTGTTGGATGTAAGCTGCTACAGAACATCAAATATGGTTTTAATTCAGGCAAGTTAAAAATTACCTACACTGCAAAATTGTTACTCATAAATCTACATTTTTGAAAGCTGTTTCGTTTAAGGGAATCAAATTAGGTAATCATAATAATACGAGACGCTGCAAATAGATATTAGATTATAGACATCATGGTGCTGGCAACAAGAGCAGGTATAACAGTTATAATTGAAAACTATCCAATAATATACGTAGAGAGATTGCCATTTTCGTCAGGGTCAAGCTTTATTTATCAGAGAAGAGAGATTCTTAAAAAATGGTTGGTGACGAGTGTTCATGAGTTGTTACGACTTTATTCTAACAATAAGTATGGTTCCCTTAGTTAAAATACACAAAAAAAAACGGCACTGGCCTAAAACATTATTGTAAAATTTGTAGTTATATAAACTTAATTTAGGTTAAAAATTTTACTGTACTAGTTTATTATTTTATCATTTTTATTATATAATAGAAATCATTTGTAAAACAAAGTTTACATTTTAACAGCAAAATACTGAAAAGTTATATTTTTATTCAGCAGCTCATCATGGTTTATCTGTACAATCACCATCTTTCTACCCATTGCACAGCAAGCTCGACTATGAAAACAAACTTAAACAACATAATAATTAATCTTGCAGTACAATGTGCACGCGGTAAACCAATTCCAGTGTATACTATTCAAGTTGATAACACGTTGAATGCACTGAGGCATTATGAGTTAGCTTTTTGTCTCACAACAAAGAACATTGCAGATCCTGTGACAACTCTGGTTCACAACATGCACAGCATGATAAAAATATAATCAGCTTTTTACTTTTAGTTACTCAATGAAGTATTTATAATAATTTATCTATTTCTTTACTTAGCTGTAAATTTCGTAACAAATACATTTATTTTTCAAGAAGAAATATATTTTGAAGGTCACCAGTAATTCCATTTTTAATTTATTTCTTCTTTTATGTTAGTAAATTTAAAATATAATAATAACAATAAATTTATATTTATAAATTTTAATTTTGCACGAGACACACAACATTTTTCACCTCGTATTTTCTGCACTCTACTTATCTAATCATTTCCATCTAGTATATATTACGTATTAAAACACTTGATATTGTTTTATTGTAGTGTATTTATACCTCACTAACTTCATTTTATTAAATTAATATACGGGTATTCTATAATCATAATAATAAAATAAGCATCCTTTATCAACGTCATGACATTTGGATAATTAAGTGGAACTCAAGTTTTTTCATTAAAGGCGGATTCACATGGCGATTTTCAGCCTGCGATGCGAAGCGAATAATGCGCACTTGCTGGTAACATCCATTGGTGGCCATATTTGGCGATTAAAGAAAAGAGCATCGTAATTTGACGCGATATTCGCCGTTGCAATGGCGAATTCGCTTCCGCATAGGATTTCACAGCTTGTGTAACAAAATCGCGTCGCATCGCCGTTGTCGCCATCTCTGAATCCGCCTTAAGTTGACATGTCATGTGTATACCTGCACTTTGATTGCGTTGAATTTTTCAAGAGAATTGTTATTGTACTTTATCCATTAAAATAATCAATTACTCTATGTTGTTCTCTTCATGTAACGCAGACATATAAAGCTGGATGTGCACTGATTTTTTTTCTTTATATTTAAAAAAAAAAAAAAAAAAATCAGTTCCATCTGTTGGCCTAATTCTTTTGACTTTATAAAATAACGGGTTTGTTTCATGCATTTCATTGCTATTTCAACTGTTTTTTTGTTATTGGCAATTAAGTCTGAAAGTGTGTGGTTATATACTGAAAGTGATTCGGCCTTGTGTCACACTAGGGCAGTTTTAATACCTAGTCATATTCTCTGCTCCAGAACTCTTCGTGTTTGCTCCTATTATACGTGTGGCTACATGATATGTTTATGTTATATAACAACTTAATTTCCATGCAGGAACCAAGTCTATATAACTTTCAGAATTTCTTCAGATTTCAGAGGGTCGCTAACTTCGATTTGGTTTGGTTCTGTTGCTGTTCTATATGCAAGTTTCCGCAGGAAGACTCAATATTTTAATTAATATTATTTATTATAAGTCTAAAAGCTTGACTTTTAATGTTCTTTCAAAAGTGAATTACTACTATAAATAGTAGTGTATTTTGTTTTTAAGCTTTAAGTAGCAATATATACATATATAATATTATATATAATAATATGTAGTTCTCCTGTGTTTTATATTTTTATTTACCGTATCGCAAAATAATGTTATAAACTTTACACGATTTAAAAAATAATAATAAATTACTTAAAAAAATTAAATTCTTGTATTTTAAATAGAACAAGAAAAAAAAATGAATTAATTAGCATTCAATTAGCATGCTATCTGTAATTTAGTGAGCATTACATTGTTGTATACTAACGATAGTTGATTAGGTTTGTTGTATGACAACAATGCTGGGAGCCACCATATGTTGATCTCTCCCATGTTTGTGTGTGCAGCAATTCAGCTTGCCGAAGGAACAGCACGCCGTTCAGCCCGGGGGCGCGGCCGCCTCCATGCTCGCTCACCAGTCACGTTCGTTCCCCGGGGGACCGCAGCCTCGCTTGGCACGCTCGCCCTCAGTGTCGTCCCAAGGAAGCGTGGACAGCGCCGTCGTGCGACAGGTAACCTCATCTTCACCTGTCACTAGTTATCGAAGAAATTGAGACAAACGTGTTTTTGAATATAAACAAAATAACAGCAATTTTATGTTTTAAGAAATTATTTAATATATTAAGGATAGGATTGAGAGAGAGATAAAATATTGACAAAAATTAATGTGATCTTCTTATATGCTAAAAACCTCCTTTTTTCTAAGTAATCTTGAGTTGCTAATTTTAAAACTTAATTTGTGTTGCTCTTTGCTCTATACACTATTGCTTTTTGTCTTGCACCTATTATACTGTTTCAGTGAAAGTGTATTGAAGCACAGTATAGTTACAAGATTTCCAATTCTTTTCTCTTCGGTATTGACAGACAATATAAAGCAGTCTTCTTTCCAGCTAATATATATAATTCCATATATAAAATGAGAGAGTAAAATTTCTTGTGATTTTAATCTTCCTAATATGAAACCTAAAACAATTATATGCTTAATTTAATTCAAAGAGAGGTATTTTAAGGCTTAATAATAATAAAAAAATATATAAATTTATTTATTTATTTATTTCCTCGTGTGGCTGTACATAATACAACATATAGAGGTACAAAAGTTTTTTCTTAATCTAAATCTTATGTCTAGTTAGAAATTAAATTAATTTAAGTTTACATAAATATACATATTGCAGTAATTTAAATAAATAATATGTTAACTGTAACAGCTTTGATTTGCATATATACTATAATCGTATTAATTATAATAGCTATAATATATACCAACTTTGCATGTATTTTCATAATCCTTTAAAATATGCAACCTTTTAAACACCTGTGCATGACAGTCATGCGAAAACTTAATTTAAATGACTTTCCAATAAGAAATATAAGATAAGAGATATTCCTTATCTCAACACCTGAAATCTAGACTTTATCAGAAAGTTAAAGGTCAAAGAGCCGGATACAAATGCTCTTAGTACAAATGTTATGAAGTTTTAAGCGTAAAATACTAGTTAATTATTTCATTCGCTGTGAAATCTTTAATATATATACATATTTTTAATATTTGTAATAATCGTATCACTATGGTGAACTTATGGTTATCCCTTTCGTCATACAAAATAGATCCTGAAATACACGAAAAGGTATTACCACAAAGCCAAAGCTAAAAAACATTGAAGGAAAGTGTAGTATACTTTATCCTGCGATCCTAACCGAAAATTAGTTTTTACAAGCTCTTCAATGCTTACAATAAACAATAAAATATTAAGTTTACATAAAATATTCTCTTTTTCAGTTGCTATCACAACAGTAAACAGAAATCTTCCTACAATATTTTTAATATTGGTTTGATAATATATTAATTATAACAATAATAATAACAATTAAAGATGAAATTTTTGTGATTTAAATTATCATTTTATTATATATGTATGAAAAATAATATACTTTTACTTTTTACCAAGTAAAGCCATTGTAATCGCCAATAACTTGTAAGCTTGCATTTATATAAGCTCTTTTTTTTTTTTTTAAATTAAAGTCAACTTAATTCTTTATTGAAAGTCATTTATAGATGTTAAAAAGATCAAAAGAAGTGGCTGACAATTCTTTTTTCTCCTACTCACTTGACATTATATAAAGGAAGCAACCAATTTTCCCAAACAACCTTTTCTGTGTGTATAAGTATATAAAGTAAGCAATATTGGCGGTTCTCTGCTCTCTCTCTCTCTCTCTCTCTCTCTCTCTCTCTCTCTCTCTCTCTCTCTCTCTCTTTCTCTTCTGCTTCCTTCGTCAAGCTAATTTAAAACTTCTATGCCAAGAGAATTTCTAGACAATTTCTAGTACTGTACAGTACTGTATATTTTTAATGTTTTAATATAGTAAATGTAAACCTAACATACTGAGTAACACGTACTACAGCATTTGCGCATAGAACGTCACGTTTGCGCACTTACTCTTTCCTCATCACATTATATTGGAAACTAGAGAAGGCAGAGACGAGCAACTCAGAAATTTTAGTAACTTGAGATAAATTCAATTAGTTCATGGTTACCACTAAAAGGAAATGATACTTGTCAATAATTTGCGAAGAAAAATAATTTGATATATGATCTTGTCCTCCTTCCTTTTAGTAATGATGTGATTTCCTCTCTTCGATCTAATCTCGTTATACGTAGGGTCATCGCGGATCGTCGCCGCAAATTCGCACGTTTACTCCGGACGGTCGTTCATCCGAAGATCGTTCGGAGTTAGACATTCCAAGCAACGGATCTGCGAGGGGTGGTGGCTTGGTGGCTCGCTCGCCGTCCCCACTGCGTGCTGCCTCCCTCGATATCCGCTGTTCTTCGCCCACCCCCGGGGGCGCGAATTCTGGGGTAGGAGGAGAGCTGCGCACCCCCTCACCCTCGCAGTCTTCATTGGCGTCGCTTACCGATCGCTCCGCCTCGCCTGCCTCCAGCATCGCAACCTCGCGTGGACAGGTTTGTACAAGCCTACAAAAATAGAAATATTAGGCGCGATTCACAAAGAGAGTTATCCAGGTTTCTCACTAACCACGTTTAATGTCATTGAATTAGACTGGCGCTAACCGCGGTTAGTGAGAAAGCTGGATAACTTTCTGGATAACTCTTTCGTGAATCGCCCCCATTGTCAATGAAACAAATAAAAAAAAAATATAGCTGATTAGTATCTCGAATTCATTTTTATTGACATTAAACTCTATCGTGTTCTCGCAACAGAAAATAATTAATTATATAAACATGCACTGGAGAGTTCATATTATCAACCAGTTGAATTAATTCATTTTTATTTTAACAAACAAAAAATAATGAGATTATAATGCTGTTTGCGTGTTTCAAATTTTAAAAAGTCACTATTTATGTCATTCGACTTTTTTTTTAAAGACGACATGTGTTGTTAGTTAATTTAGAGTAAATTACGGCACCTATAAGTAAATCCCATAACTGATAAAATTTTATTTAAAAATCTTAAATATAGTTCTATAATTACATATTTTTCTTTTGAAATTAACAAACTAATAATTTAACAATGAAAATATTTAATCCTGAAAATATCATATACATTCATTGTTCTCTAAGTGCAGGACTTGATTCTGAATGTTTGAAAACGTCTTGAATTATCGATTGGTCGTCAGGCTCGCTGCCTGTCTCCTCTACTTATACCGCCTCGCTCGCCCTCGTGCTACGACGCGCCACCATCCTCCCCACTGGGGGCTCTCAGACCCGACCTGTACACACGGCGTGAGGGCCCACTCTTCCTGGGAGAGAGTGAACACAGCCTGGGCAGACTGCACTTGAGACTCAAGTACGACTTCGACCGATCTGACTTTAATGTACACCTCATCGAAGGTAAGTATCAATACTAAAAATAATACGAATACAGTTAAAATCATAGTTATCTTCGTAAATACACAATCATCTGGATCATAATCAAGAGCCAGATTTTCCATAATTATTTTTTATATTTACAGATGGTTCATCTGATTATAAATTTTAAAAACATCAGACCTATAACATTCATATAAGCAAGCAGACTCTAAATAAATTTTGAATTTGACAGTAAAAATATTCCCCAGCTTAATAGACAATAATGGTTGCATTTTTTTATTTCATAATTAGAAAATATACCTAAAATTTTGCTTTTCCGAATTTTTTCCGATTTTTTGGAGTGCGGGAACTAATTTTTAAAAAATATTTAAAATCTCTGAATTAGGGTGGTACACCTGATGGGACAACCGTGACGTCATTTGTCGTGCTGTGATTGGCTATTGATGACATCACGGTTGCAGTGATTGGCTATTGATGACGTCACGGTTGTCCCATCAAATGTACCACCCTAATTAAGATATTTTAAATATTTTTTAAAAATTAGTTCCCGCACTCAAAAAAATCTGAAAAATTTTCAGAAAAGCATAATTTTATGTATATTTTCTAATTATGAAATAAAAAAATGCAACCATTATTGTCTATTGCAGAGTATAGAATGAATAGTAATGTGCCCCCTAATGTGACTGTGAACGTCTAGCATGTGGAAAGTTCGTTGCTCTGTTTATCTTTATCAGGAAAAAAAAATATTGTTTACCGAACAGGAAGTCTTGTATGAGGAAACCATTGACCGTTAAGAAGGCGAGAGCTTTAAATTTCTTTTTGATGTTTTTTGACATGCCTCCTTTCAATTTATTTTCAGCTCAATACATAAGATATATATTATATATTATATTTACATAAAAAAAGAATTATTAACCAAACTGTAATTTCCGGTTCAAGTTCTATTAGTTTTCTGAGAATTACGTATCGCTGGTAATGCTGGTCTTGTATATAATTTTAACCTGCATGCTTACAGACATTAAGCCGGTATTACACGATACTATTTTTCTAACTATTTAATACAATTTTTCCTTACAAGGAAATGTCATCTCCATACAAACAAATGGAGTTAAAATTTTCTTGTAAGGAAAAATTGTATTCAATAGTTAGAAAATTTGTATCGTGTAATACCGACTTAAGACAATTTTTCTAACTATTGCATACAATTTTTCCTTTCAAGAAAACTTTAACTCCATTTGTTTGTATGGAGATGAAATTTTCCTGCAAGGAAAAATTGTATGCAAATTTTTTTGATGTAATACAGGCTTTAAACATATAAATAAATTAGTATTGATTATATATCAAATAAATTAATAATTTAATTTTTTTATTCATTTTAGTAAAACATTTCAAATAGAGGGAAAATCTGGCAGCACGAAAAAAATTAATCTTTTAATTATTTTTAATAAAGGTATAATTTATTAGCTCTCGCAATAATTCTTGATACAAGATTAGAATATTTATAAATTTATTTGGAGTTTATACAAAGTCTGTCAGCTCTCATATTATAAATGTTTATTCATGCATATAGAATTACATGCTGTGTTCAGTGAATTAAATAAAAGCATTGATATTATCATATTTTTTCTATATTTATATAAATTAAATTACAATTTAGTGCAATGAACGGAAAATATTATTTATCAATACATAAATGTATAATATTTTTAAAATCTTAATCACCGTGTTTATAAATATTAAATACATTAATCATTTAATTGCTTATAACACGATGTGATTATTTATTAATTTCATTATGAAGTTTTTTTAACGAAGAATTGGCATTCAAATGTATTCCTCATCTATAGCTTTAGGCAGGCTGTTCTGAAAGTAGGCAAAAATTTATTCAGGAAACTACATTTAGAATATATTTATTAAAAATTTATTAAATTATAAAAATAGGGATGGGCTAGAATTTTTGGATCAGTCATTGAAAACATAATTTATAACAGTTTTGCAATAATAAGACTGATTTTATGACTGTTTTCATAGAAGAAAATACTAGTATTTCTTTTCCATGTTTTTATTAAATATAAATGGCTTCAGTTCAATATATTTTAGTACGCGTTGGTGTTTGGACCTGCTGATGCCACCATATAATTATTTTTTTCTTATAGTAAGTTTAATTCAAGTCAGCCAAGTCATACATAATGGGCTCAATAATTTAAAAAGGAAGATAACCAGCTCATTAATCACGGTTAGCATCAGCCCAACTCAACGACACTGAACGTGAATAGTGGCTATCTTTCTGGATAAATGCTTCGCGAATTGTGCCCCAAATATATATTCAACACAAAACATGTACCGCAAACCACAATACTTTTAGTGAGGTTTTTACCTTGTTTGTTTTGTCTTCAGTCATTGGCAATAGCCAGTTAACAATGATTTTAATCATTGACGGAATACGCGCCGAAGAAATTCAAACATTCACACAAAAAACACATAAAATGTTACGGCTTAGATATAATTACATAATAATATGCATAGATTGTTGCATTGTCGCTTTGCGTCCTTGCTATTGAAGCGAACTAACAGAAAGATCATTGTTACAGCTCATGACCTCGCGGGCAGTGATCAAGGAGGGTTCAACGACCCGTACGTGCGGCTGGCACTTGATCCCGAGGTGGACACCCGCAAGCGACAGACCGCCATCCACCGCAATGACCCGAACCCTTTCTTCGATGAGAATTTTAAGTTTCCAGTGTCCATGGACGATCTGCAAACCAAGAGCCTTGTGCTTCAGGTGAGTGTCAACGGACGTAAAATGCTGAGAACAGTTATTTGTCATTTGCGTCTTTAATGATAATGTATATAGTACAATATCGTTGGTATTAAAATAAGAAACTGAATCAGCTGGTTTGATGCACCAGGATCAACATGAACCCGAAATCATTATATCAATCAGAACACTTACATTATTACAAAGGAAGCCTCGCCAACAAATTTAAAATATCATTTGCATTTTTATTTTAACTCCTGCAATGCACATGCAGAGTTGATTCATGTTGTTTTTTTGGTAAGGAACTCTGCAAGACGTTTTTTTTTTTTTTTTTTTTTTTTTTTTAAATATCAGTTCCATATTGAGAGGAGCACTAGAACTAACAAAGTACTAACTCAAATATTTTGGGAAAATGGACATACCGTCGGTTGTACATTAACAACTTGTGAATTTTCATCTATAAAAATATATGACATGTTACATAATTCTCAAATCAAAATTCATAACTCATGAGTTTCAAAATATATATATATATATATATATATATATATATATATATATATATATATATATATATATATATATATATATATATATATATATATATATATATATATATATATACCATAAAAATTTCAACATAATAATAATATTAATATAATATAATATATGTTAACAGAAGTTTGATCCAGTTTGCTGTATAAAATGAAATATGATATTTTATTATTTTCGATGGATTGAGAAATGATTGGAATGACGTTCGAATCATGTAACATAACGGTCCGCCCACGACTAAGTGGTGTTATTATTGCAGGTGTTCGATTACGACCGTTTCTCGCGCAACGACGTGGTGGGTGAAGTTCGCATTCGCATAGAAGACCTTGACCTTTCGTCCAGCCTCGAGATTTGGGGCGAGATCACCAGGAACAAGAAGGTACAAACAGACTTCCAAATAAACTGGCGCTATTTTTTTTTTTTTTCAATTTGTTTATTCATATACAAACATAAGTATAAAAATATACAGTACACCCTAAAGTTTAATAAACTCGAGATCGGGGAACATCAGTTTCATCAACTTTTTATCTTGAGATAAGATACCAATTTTAATTTTATATATATATATATATATATATATAATATATATAATATATATATATATATAATTTTAGTAATTAAATTAGCAAAAAATGTGACAATAATTAGATAATATAATACATCAAATTTTATGTAGACATATAAAATACAATGAAATAGTAGAAATTATGAAATAACTCAGATTGATTGAATTTATTATGTATATATTATACAGTGACTAACACAACATAATTTAGTTAAGAATGGTTGGCATATTAATAAGATTGTACAGCACAAGAAAAAAAATATAACAGATAATATTCTTACTTTTAAATTTAATTATTATGGATTACACACACCAAAAGAAAATAATAAATATATATTCGAGCGTGATAGACACTATAATATTTTTGATTGTCTCTAAATTTCAACATGACAAATACCCCGATAATCTATTTTTCAAGACAATGATCTTAAATATATAATTTAAATAGTTAGTTGGGTTAAAACTACGTTGAAATTCTGAAGTGAAATTTAAAAAAAAAAGTTGTAGGTGCATGTGAGTGAGCGTGAGAAATAACCAGCAGGTTTTTTTACTAACCACGGTGCATGGTTGTCACTCTAACTCAATGACTTTAACTAAGGTTATGTTTTTTTTTATTTGTATGTAGCGTATATATCTTTTTAAATATTTTGAATAATTTCCAGTTTCTAAAAGTTCGTAGCCAATTCAGAATTCATTTATATTTAAACTCATATAAAAATAATGAACACCAATTTAATAATTTAATCTATATTATATACATGTAATATTTATGAAATAAATCGTATTACTGCAATTATAAATCGATCTTTTTTTATTCAATGACAATATAAATAACTGCGATGAAGTATCGTGTTAATTTTAGTTCTTGTTTCAGCCACCGGAGGAGCTACAGGAGGTGCTGCTGTCGCTGAGCTACTTGCCCTCGGCGGAGCGTCTCACGGTGGTAATGTTGAAGGCACGAAACCTCTTCCTGCCCTCAGACAAGTACTCCATCGGTAAGTCCATTGGTGAGTCGACCCTCCCCGCCGTCTTCTTGAGTGTGCAAGACAAGGAGGTTTCATACATTCTGGAGTGGAAGAATCACAATCTTATGCAGTTAATTACAACACAGGTACCATTTTGTATCTCCAATTTTTTAACAAGGTCATTTGCAATATATCTGTCAAGTGGGCTGCTTTAAATGAATTTTGAAAAAAAAAAAATATATAATTAAAATATTTCTGCAGAGTTTTATAAAAATTTTAAACAGAATACCTATATCATGGAAGCTAGAAGCTAGAGATTCACGAGGGATATAATTAAAAAGATAACTAGGTTTCTTAATAACTTCGGTTAATTTTGATTCAGACCGACACTCATCGAAAAATTTATTATTTCTAGATTTTTTGTTATTTGCCAAAACAACTCAATGCCAATTCCTTTCGCGGCAATGACATATATATAGCCATTATCACATCATCGATTAATGATATATTATTTATCAATTCTTAACACACTAAATTGAATCGCCTCAACGTCAGATTTTTTTTTTACACGCAAATTTCCAATTGCTCACTTATAACAAATTTTAATAATTTATATCTGTAAATTCTATGCAGGGTGAATTTGTTTTCATGCAATCTAAATTAAATTCCAATGAAATAAATATATCTTTCAGTTATAATAGAATAGATAGATTTTAGTAAATTAGATTTCTGATGTGACAGTTTTACATAAGATTATGTTTTATGTCATATCGCTCTTTAATCATGCAGTAGTACGAGAGAAAAAAAATAACCTTTTTTTTTTTACTCAACGATATAAACTTTTTTAATTTCTCTGTGAAATTATAATAACGTTGGTAACAAAAATAATGATTTATTTTTTTTTATACATTACAGATCCCTACGTCAAAGTTTATCTTTTACTAGATGGTAAAAGAATGAAAAAGAAAAAAACAGCTGCGAGGAAAGAAAACTGTAATCCTGTATGGAACGAAGCATTATCATTTAATGTAGCAGCTTCTAATCTTTCGAGCGCAGCCGTGGAAGTAAGTTTATAAATTTTATATCCTTTATATAAATAAATTAATCTAATGCATACACGGCAGGATAAATATATAAAGTAATCATATAGAAGATATAGCATTAGTACAGAGTTTGTCGTGTGTAGCATGGCGAGTGAGGAGGGAAGGAGAGAGTCAGTCATTGCAGATGATATAACCAGAAAAAAAGCAGTCTTTTTGATTGTATTATACTTCTCCTCAGATCTGCGTACTCGACCAGGCGAATGATCTGATGAGCAGTGGACCATTACTGGGATGCTGCGTGGTGGGTCCACATGAGCAGGGGCCTGAGCGAGACCACTGGATAGAAATGAGCCAGACGCCACGCAAGGCGGTTGCCATGTGGCACACTCTCCGCTAACCTTCCACAGAACGTACGTCACGAGTAAGAACTGCTTCATCATCACTCACAACAAACTAACGTCATTTTTAGGCGATACCTAACAATAATTTATACATTGTGACAAATTAAACATATATATATATATATATATATATATATATATATATATATATATATATATATTACTTTTATTATTATAAATGTATTATATATACTAATATTGATTTATTGATGGTTATAATATAAAAACTTAAAGATGACTTTTTTCAATAAACACTATTTTGTTGTTGTTGCTTTTGATCGCTGCTATTTTTTTAATTCATTCAGTGGTTTCATAATATTGAAACAATGATATCATTAATAAAGAATTTAAATCATATGAAGACATATTGCTGAATTAACATATCACATCGTTGAAAATTAATTTTCTCACCGTTTTGCATCACAAATGAATACAGAACAAACTTTGATTTTAAATTATTTTTAAACTACAACATTAATAAAAATTAACATATGCTACAAACAAAATTTCAAGCCGATCGTCTATTACATTTATATACGATCAATGATAACTGAGATATATATTATATTCTTTTAATATACTTTTAAGTCATCTTTAATTTTTAAAGCATAAATTTTTTGATGGCCAAATATATAAATATAATTTTAAAAATACAAAATATTATAAATATATCAATAAGATAACAAAACGAAGTAACTATAATTAAATACCACATTCCTTTGATTTTTAATAAAGGAAATTTTAATTTAAAACCCATATATTTACATATTTACGGAATATAATATAGCATTATAAGTCATAGCTCGAATCATATAGCTTTCTTAATATTGTGATTTTATAAGATTTTCTTGTTAATTATATATATTTATATCAAAAAATATTAAAACATACATAGGCCTAGTTTTATTTTATCAATTATTGTTACTTATAATAAGACTTGATAAAACTTGAAATAATGTTTATCAAGAAATGTCCAAAAAGAAATAATATATATAATATTTAAAGTAGAATCAGATTATTTTAATGTTAATTTCATCCTATACACTTGAAGTAAAATTCAAGTTATTAAAATTTTTAAATAATGATGACTGATTATATAAAAAAAAATACCCTTTGTCCCTTTTGGCCTCAATCAATAAGGGAGTATAATATAATAAGAGATACGCCTTACCTGTCATCTTCAATTTAATGTTATGGCTACTACTACAAAATATGCAGGCCTATTGCGGTAAACATTTTTGCATAATTGCTTACTTCAGATTTTTTTACAGTATTTGAGAGCTATGTAAACTAACATTTGATTTTTATTTGCAAAAGATACAGTTGGTGAAATCCATCAAGCAGGGTTATAAAAATAATATTTATATAAATAAATAAATTAGTATAAAAAAGAGACATAGAATAATATTGAAAAAATCAACATAAAGAATGCAGCCATACTATTTTCTTTCAAAATTATTCTATCAACTCTTTGGTATTTATTTAAAGGAAAAAAAAGTCAATTATGTTGTGGTGTCTGATAAAAAAACATGTCTAAACCAGTGTCCATAATAATACTTAATTATAAATAATTGTAATATGATTCTTATTATATACTATCAAACAGTATCACTGTTTAAAAAAATATATATATATCATCATGATCATATTAATTACGTATGTTACGTGTTAATTTGTATCAATTGTGTTATATGGCCTTGACGTAAAAAAATGTCTTTCACCCTTTATATAATATATTATAAATATTTATATATGCTTAATTATCTTTCTATATGGGCCTATTCTGTTAATTGTCTTTTAAAGAAAAAAAAAAGAAGATATATTATACTATATACGCTTAAATGTCTGTATACTATGACGAAAAAGAAACAGTGTTTTACCGATAATGCCTGTGTTAAAATATATTCTTCGTACTATAAGATACTATTTCTCTATACTATACTAATTTGCATCTTTATATTCCAAACTAGGACAATCTTTTTTCCAATTCTTTTATTTCTTTTTCTCTCTATCACTACGAGCTTTCAATATTTACGTAAAACAAAAGTCGTTAAACATATTTATTATCGCAGGGTACGTATGTAAAAAAAAATATATATATTAACAAACAATAACATATATTGCTTTGTTTCAAATGCATTGCTTATCGGTTATTATTTGTATAATTAATGCTCTGTTCTGAATGTTTGGCTGTAAATGTGTCAATTACTGTTGCAATGGTATTTAAAAAATATGTATTATAATTATATTAAAATGTTTAAATGTTTATCGTACGATATTATACATAAATTTTTAATTTACAGAAAAAAAAGTTTACTATAGATGTAATATATATTTAAAAAAAATATGACTGGAATTTTTCTATTTATCTTATAATATAAAGATATAAAATTATAATAAATTAAATTAATAATTATTGAATTATATATTTAAATAAGTAAATAACTCAATATGATTCACAAAAAGAATACAATTATATTAGTGGGGAGTCACACTTATCATGGTATTCAATATTAATTGGTTAATTGTTTATTAAATTATTGTCGTTGAAACTATAATATTATTACATGAATAATATTCACGTTAAAATGTTATAAATATATAATTATAACAAAGATCATATGTATATTAGATGTATAATAAATATTTAATTCGTTTTCAACGTGAAATAAACTATTTTTTTTGTGTTCCATTCATGTGCTGCAAATTTATTATTTAAATTCTATAGTATACAGAATCTAAAATTCTGATTTATTTAATTTGTGTAGTTTAATTTGTTTTTGAGCTTTAAACTCTGTTAAGTATTTTAGTGCCAGGCGCGGATCCAAGGGGGGGCGGATAAAAGGTCCCGAAATACATTGAAGGTATTACCACCCACCACCCGTCACCCCCCCTCCCACCCCAAAATTTAACATTGCGGGATAGGGCACCGCCCCTCCCAAGGCCGCGGGCTGGATCCGCCCCTGTTTAGTGCAATATATTGAATTTATGGGGTTGAAATAAGAATTTATTTAGTTTTACGCTTTTAAAAAAATATATATATTTTTAGATATTTAACACACATATATTTAAAATTATTCAAACCCTTAATTATGACACAGTAGTTTTTTCAACAATAAATAAATTAAGTCAATATAATTATATTCCACTGTTACTAAAGTTGAAGGTAAATTTGTTAAAAAAAATTTTTATACAAAAATAGTGTAATCCTTCCTGAAAAAGTCGAAATCGTAAAATGTACAGATATTTTTAACAAAATAGCATTTGATCAGTGGTTAAAATAAAATATCGTATTATCGTAAAATAATATATAATTGTAATTGCTCGCTTGCTCAGCTTGCAGTGCTCATAACTCATATCTTAATCATACTGTATTTCTGATGTGGAGCTGAGATGGCTTACATAATTATATAATAATAGGCTGCAAGGACCTCTCTCTCTCTCTCTCTCTCTTGGCAGTAGGTATGCAACCAGTTTTATTTGTGTGGTAAAGAAGTTGCCTACATTTACAGAGCAAGGGGCTCCTTAAAGTGGCGCTGCAGTTCGTGGCCAAATTACGAAGCTCAAGTGATCATATGTTACTTCGCAAATCGCAAAAATGGAAAGCAAGCTGTCAAGATTTACTGCGTAGACCTATTTATAATGTTTAATTAGAGTAAGAGTGATTTAAATAATGACAAATATACGTCCTATGACTCAGGCAAAGTATCAGCTACTCCTAGAAAGTAGAAGGTATTATAATTTTTATTAATTATACTAAAAAACGAAAAAACATGGTTCATGCTCTACTGTATGTATGCATATGCATACATACATGCAGCATACAGTATGCATATGCATATATACGCACATCCGTATGCCATGATATCATACTTCCCTGTATGCATATTCAATAATATATGACAGTGTGATATAATTTATTTTTTGTTTTGTATTTTTCTTTTACAGGACATTATTAAACGCAAAATGGCCAATTATAATAATGACAACATTGGCATTAGGACTTATAGCAGGATCTCTTCTTGTTGCGTTTCAACTTTCAAGAAACATTCATTTTAAATCGTGGTACGAGCTTACAGGTAAATTAAAACTGATCATTTTGTCCAAATTATTATGAACACTTCACGTTGTAAATCTGAATAAAATTTACTTATTTTATTTTCAGAAAATGCATCATATCACATGAAAAGAGCAGAATTTTATTCCATGGCCACTGTGCATCATCCAGCTGAGGCACCTGTTTTAATTTCAAAACCAACTGAAGATTTTAACCAGTCTAGTTCTGCTGACAATCATCACCTTGTATGCTATTATGCAATACATGAAGGTGTTAATGGAAGTAAAACTTTGCAACCAGAAGATATAGATCCATTTTTATGTACTCATCTCATCATAGCTTTTGCTCATGTAGAAAATTGCACTTTACAAGCGATACAACCTGGAGACATTGAGGTTAGCACAACATCAACTCATCATTCATAATTATATGAGAGGTCGAGCGTGGCGCAGTGCATTGACCGGTTCTTGTTAGATCACCGAAGTCAGGCTACGTCGAGCGTGGTTAGTACTTGGATGGGTGACCGTTTCAAGTAAAAAATACGCTGCTCCCTCCCTGGGGTAAATTCATCTCGCTTTCCACCCAGTGCAGTGATGCACTTGTGTGTGGTTCCCCAGGCTTTGGACATTGCTTTGGTCCACTGAGAAAAAGTAGAGGTGTCCGTCCTGACTGAGGTTTTCCACGGTTCCCTCAGTCTCACCTCAGCGAATGCTGGGACGCGTAAGCATGCAGGCCGTGGCCACTATCCATTCCCTACCTTATCCCTACCCAGTACCCCGCCGCAAGCTGTAAGCTCTTAAGGGTGTATCCTTGTAAAAAAAAATATATATATATATAATAATAGCTCATCATATAGCACTGTTTGCTGCTTTATGGTTTTATGATTATACTTGATAAGTTATAAGTACAGTATTCACAAAAAAGAACACTATCACATATTCTTTACCAATTTGGTTCATACACTTGGTATTATACACTGCAATCTGCACAAATGAAACCTTCCCCAACAAAAGTATCATACTTTGAATTAATATTTCAAATACCAAAATAATGTCCTATATATATATATAATATATATATATATATGCATATAGCCTTTTACAAAACTTCAAGCATGCTAAAGTAATACTAGAGACTATACTGTGATTAATTATCATGGTGGTAAATATTATGCATAAACACTTTAATGAAGGAGAGAAACGGCTTCAACTTTTAAGTGTTTATTGGTTTATTGATGCAATGTCTTAAACTTCATATTGTAATTCCCCCCCCCCCCCCCAATTTCCAAGAGTTAAATTTGAAATGGTGGTGTCAATGATGGCATGCTTTGAGACGCAAGAAAAAGTTAAAAGTTGCAACACGTACTGCATGTATGAATCATTCCAAACTGAGACTTGTGTGCAAAATTAAAATTAAGTTGCATGTCATCAATAAAACTATAAAGATCCAAGCTGTTTTTCTCTTTTAAGACGTTATACTTCACTTCTTAAAGAAGTGACCTATGAGCATTGTATTAATTGCATGTTGTTAAAGGTAATGAGAAGGACCAACATGTTCACACTTGTTATAACACATTCTTCTTACTACTGACAGACGTATCGTCATGTTGTGGCACTGAAGAAACTCAATCCTGGCCTGAAGGTGATGCTCTCTGTCGGCCAGATGTCACGCGATGGTGGATTCCTCGACTTCATTGACTCTGAACCATGTAGGAAAAGGTATGCATACAATATTCCTCAACCCTCAGGAGCATGTACAGTTCTTAGTTTATGTGTAGATTTGACTGCTCGTGGTGGTTATCTTGGGAATATGCATTGGCAGGATAGGCTGGCGACAGTCTGCCAAGACAGGCGCCGTCTAGTCTACCGGTAATCTAAGATTTGTTACACTGTAGGGTGTCCATATCAAGCTAAAAGGCCTTCTCTCATATATGCACTTGTAAAAAATAGTGTGTATAATATACATACATACATACATGGAGTTACGAATTTCCATTGTTCCTTGAAGCTGAAAGCTCCTCTTTCCGTTTTTTTTTTTTTCTTCTTATATTTCATCCTTTATTTATTATTCTTAAATTAAAAGTGAGAGCAAATAGAAAAGTATTTTCAATATTGAGGGTAAAATGAGTATTGTAAGGGTTTATCTAGGGGGGGAGAGAAGGAAATGGGGTGCTCTTTTGCAATGTTATTTCTCAGGCTTTGAGTTTAGAAAAAAGTTGGGTAGAGGAAAATAGGGTCTATTTCGGAAACTTGGGATTACCCTAGCTCACTTCTCTAGAAGATCCCCTATACATAAGTTCCTCTCTGGCTAAGTTGAAGTTCTCATCCGATTGATGATGTGCCTCAGCTTTGCCCGTCAGGCTGCAGACCTGCTTACGTCGCTGCATCTAGACGGAATGGACCTGGACTGGGAGTTCCCTGACTGGCCACCGCCTGGCCGCACCGGTAAGGAGAAGAATGCTCTGTCTGCCCTGCTGTCCACGCTGCACCGTCACTTCAAGACCCACTCAAAGAGGCGTCTGCTGCTGTCAGTCGCAGTCGGGGCTCCCAGAGCAATCGCAGATGTCTCGTACGACATTCCTCTCATGGCCAAGTGAGTTGAACATCAAATCTATCATCTGAAACACCTCAATGTTAATTTTAAATTTTATTTTGTAAAATTTTAATGCAATTTGATGTCTAGGTAATCAAATTGTGTACAATTACTCTAAAATATGATCTATGTATATAGCCTGCCAGTTATGTACATTTGTCTGACTGACAATGTGAGATGAGGATGACCTACATGTATACTTAATTAATGACACTTAATTGTAAGGCACCATTAATAATTATTTCATACCAGAAATTACAGTATAATTTTATTTTTTTTCTTCATGTTTTATATTTTGCTGTATTTCTAAGTTTGATAAAACTTTGCTTTTTATGAATTTTCAGAATTTTTTGTTATAAAACTGGCTTGTTATTTGTATTGCATGAGGGCAAGTAAATATTTCCTCACTAGCTATAATAAAAGTAATCAAATGTCAACACTATCTTATCTTCCTGTGTCTTCAGGCTGGTGGATTTTGTGAACCTGATGACGTACGACTTCCACTACTATGTTTGGTACTTGCCAGTCACAGGCCACAATGCACCACTCTTCCCCCGCCACACGGAGCAAGGCTTCTTTGCCACCATGAATACCAACTGGTCAGCAGCCTACTGGGTGCAGGAAGGCATGCCCAGACAAAAGTTGCAAGTCGGAATACCCACATACGCACACACTTTCTAGTGAGTCCATTTCTACTTTCTTTTTAATTTTTTTAATTTCTGTGAACTTCTAACTCTAAAATTTTTACTTATAATTTGATCTGATTTTTATTCTATTTCTTTATGTACTGTAATGAAAAAAACATTCCATTCAGTCTTCTATTTCCCTGAGTGACAACTTCATGTACGTACGTTGCAGTCTGGTGAATCCTGAAAACCATGACTTGAATGCTCCTGCCATTGGTTACGGCTCACTGGGCTCTCAAGGTTTTGCTCGCTACTCAGAGGTTTGTGAGTTCCTGTCTCGGCCTGAGACTGCTAAGCAGTGGGACCAGGAGAGCAAGGTGCCCTACGCCTACAGCGACACTGACTGGATCTCCTACGATAACGAGGACAGTGTCCAGGAGAAGGTAAGATACCAAGTGGTTTATTATGACTTTCAATGAACATGCAAGTCATACCTCGTATTTCCCTACAAGCATTGTACCTCAATTTTCATATTTTCCTTTAAGTAAGAGCTTTAACTTCATACCTTGTGAAATTCATTCTTATGTCAAAGCTCAGATAAATCTATTGAATTAATATCTCTACTAAAAATCTTGTGATATTCTTCTGTTAATTCTGTTGTATGAATTAATTTTTTTTATTATGAGAGAGTAAATTTCTCTATAGTATTTAAAATAGCATGAATGTTAAAAAAACATACACGCATAAAAAAAAAAAAAAAAAAAAAACTATGCTATGAACTGTTTTAAAACAGGCTGGTACTTATTAGTGCAGACACATTTACTACGTACGTTCACATGACGGTGTTTAATACGGTTTCATGCTATATATATATTTTTACTAACATGAAACTTCTTTCTATTTTTAGTGTTAATTACGAAATTAATTTTTTTCTGCTAATGTTATATTATTAAAAAAATATAATAGTAATTTATCACAGATTTCCAAGGTTAATAATGAAAATTCAATTAAAAAAATTAAAATGCCATTTTTTTAAGGAAAATATTTAAAAATAAAACCATTCTTGTATTAGAAAGTTTGACCCAGGAATATTATACAATTACCACCATTACAACAGAAAAAAGTGGAAAAATTAATTTTCTGTATTTTCAAGCATGTCATGGACCTTATATAAATAAGCATGGCAATGCATAATGACTGTATTTGTTAGAGTTGTTTGATGCTAACTCACACTGAATTACAGGCAAGCCTAGTACGTCGTTTGGGCTACGGCGGTGCCATGATTTGGTCTCTTAGTCATGACGATCACACCGCCTCATGTGGCCGAGGGAAGTTCCCGCTGATCAAACGAGTGCAGCAGACCCTGGGAATTCCGGCAAGGAGAGCTGATGTATTCTTGTGACAAATGGAGCAAGGCCTGGCCAAGGCCCTGGGCTTTGCTGCCTTCCATACTCAGTAATAGTATGTATATTTTACTATTATCTATCTGTGTGTCAAGTAAAAGATAGTAGCAAGTCGAGCTGCATATGCTACCGATAATGGAGAGCGTTTTCAGAACAATATTCATTCCAGATTTCATAGGGAATTAACAATACTTGCAGTATTAAATACAGGTAACATAAACTGAAAATAAATCATCATTACTGAACTTGAAATATATTTCTTAAAAATATTTTAGGAGACAATCCTGTCAATATGAAAAACAGTCCATTAATTATATACAGTACGATACATTTAATAAATTGTCCATGTTTCTTTCACTTAACAGATATTAAGTCTGACCTCAGAAAGGGGCTATATGATTAAGGAACTAAAGGTACTTAATTTAGTGCTTTAAAAAAATTAATGGAATTTTTTACATAAATTCTATTCGTGATCTGAAATTATTTTTTTGTAATATTAGAATATTCATTCCTATGTAGATATTTACAAATAATTACTTCTCATACATAAAATATTCTGCACAGTATTAATTGATTCCACAAAATAATTAAGTTTAATATTTAGTTAAAGATAGCTAAAGGCAATACAATAACAAATACTTCAATAAATAAATAATAGTGATTATTTCAGCTTCTCAAATTATAAAATTGTTATTTTATTCTGATGAATGCAAATGTGGTTGTTGCAGGCATTTCAAATTTCCTTGTAAAAAAGTCCTATAATAAATTATAATTAATCACAAATTAATTTGTATTAATTTATTGTATGTACTTACTTTGTTAGTTACAGGTCTTTTTTATGAGAAAATTAACTATATACATTATAGTATTGTTATTTCTGTATAATTTAAACTATAATTAAACGTATTATGTGTACCAACAAACTATTATTATGTTAGCAATAGTTTAAATGTGAAAGAAGATAAAAAAAAAATGATAATTAGTCATTATATATCATTATAGAACTTCAAGCATAATAATTTATACAATTAAATAGCCAAGAGCTTTAAGCAGGTATGTATTTGTAAATTATAAAAAAATTATGTCTATCTATCTATACCTATGTAAGGTTGACTTATAAGTTAATAATAAATAGTCAAATAAATATGTGTACTAAAAAAAAGCTTTGTATGTGATTAATGCAAGTGATCAAAAGGCTCTGCTTAACTAGAAACTCTTGGCTTAATTTATTTTAAAATGTATTTTGTCCAATCATTTTGCTACTAGTACTAAATAATTTAATTTTTCTCCAAGTAGTGCAGCTCACAACTATTATTGTATCTCATAGTTCAATTGATGACTATCATACTATATAAAATACTCAATGTATTAAAAAAGAACTCGAGCAAGCCAAATGTTATTTTACTGTATAATTATTATTAAAATTTTAATTTTAAACTGAGAATCTTTGTTTTCTTAAATAAATATCCTTTTACAAAAAAAAAAAAAAAAAAAAAAGATGATTATCATTTATCAAAGAAAAAATAAAAAATATCACATTATTAAGGGTAAGATAACGCGAACGGCAATCGATTGTTGATAGTCCCATTTGATTAACATGTAAATCTTAGCAACCTCATAATAATTGTGAATTTTTTTTTAGAGACAGTTGTTGCATGGCACCAAAAAAATGTGGAAAAAATTTCAAAACAATCGGACGATCCAATTTTTTTAATTAAATAAATTTTTTAAATTTTCAGTATAGGGCTTTCCCATGGAGACCTAAACTAAGAAATTAATTTAAAAAAATTGGATCGTCCGATTGTTTTGAAATTTTTTCCACATTTTTTTGGTGCTAAGAACTGTCTCTAAAAAAAATTCAGAATTATTATGAGGTTGCTAAGGTTTACATGTTAATCAAATGGGACTACAACAATCGATTGTTCATTTACCCTTAATAAGAGTAAGATAACGCCACCAATGTTATCACCTAGCTTATTAATTAATGATTATTAATGGCTCATTTATGTGGATATAAGTGGATTTGATCGATGTGTGCAAATACATACAATTGTACCATCCTTACTAATCATATTATCAATTATTGAGTAGCATTAATTGATTCATTTCTCATAGACAAAAGAAAGAGTTTAGTTGTTTTAGAAGTGGGACAAAACTTTAGCATTTTCATAGTTTTTGCCACTTTTTTTTTTTTTTTTTTTTTTTTACAAGGATACACCCCTAAGAGCTTAAATAAAATTTTGTGAGTCTAGCTGTTATGGTTTAGATGCTAATCAATTAAATGTGAAATTTGTTTGGATTTTTTGGGATATAGTGTCTAATTGTTTGTAGTTTGAATCTTTGAAACCTCATCCATTAAACCCAAATGGAGATGAGAATAAAAAGAAAAAACAAACAAACAAAAAAACAATCTGTTCTAACTGTAACTTCTTGGCTACAATATTACAGTATGCCATTTATCTCCAAAATATACACAGAAACTTCATTTACTACTTCAATAGTTCTAAAAATAAGTTGTTTTTTTTAATATTATTTAAATATCCTTTTGTTATTATCATTAATATACAAATGTATCAGGTGAATATATCTCTATAGGAAAGAACAAATAAACAGAAAAATAAAAGTTTTTTTTTTCAATTATAGATATACATAATTTTTAATGTCTTATTATTAAATTTTATTTTGTTTTACTAAACTGTACAAGACAGATCAGATCTGGCACAGAATAAGGAAGGACTTGGTTGTAATTCTAGCTTTGCTAGATCACAAATATTGCCAAATGACTGGCAAGTCTCAATATACAAGGGTAAGAAACATTGGGGAAATTGCAGATACTTTGAATGAACCACGGGGTGAAAATACTTTGAATATGATCACTGCACCAGGTTGCAGACTGGCTCGTTTGCAAGGGGTGCGGGGTATGTGAGGGAGAATAATGTGCAGTCAATTGAGGGAGGGGGTGGTGGCTGACAGCCACTGCACCTCGATGCTCGGCCACTTGGTCTGCAGGCACGTCAGCATAGGGTTGCTGTCGAGGATGCTGGGACCAACCAGACTCTCCAGCATCACAGCTTGACCTTCCAGGTACACCACCTGCAAAATATCAAACAACACTTTGTATTAGTAACTAAGAAGTCATTTAACAGACTAAAATACAATATAACAAACCCCCAAGAGTCGCAAAACATATGACTTTCTCCAGTAGACTTGATACGGTATGTTTTTTTTTTTAATTTAATATACAGTAATATATAATTATGTGCTTTTTTAATCTTCATGTTCTATAATGTATCAGTCCACTGGCTAAAAAAAGAATCTGTTTGCTTCTACTATCATGCACAAGAATTAGAGCCATGTGTTATCTCTGGTTGAGAGGTCATTCTTGTACACAATTATAAGGTCTACAGTTCATTATTCTGGTCCGGACAATATAATATATAATGTATTATATTTACTACACAAAAAATATGGAACTATGTTTTGCACAATTTAAAAATGTGTTAATTTTTTTAATAATAATATTAATAATTTATAGAATTAATAAGAAACAAAGCAGTAAAAAAATACAACAACCACATACCAGTACATACTGTATTTTAACAATAAATATAAAGGTATGTAGTAAAGTTAATGGTAAGGCGAAAAAGCATAACAAATACTCAGGAAAAATGAATTTTATTAAATTATGCTCCTTACTTTAATCTTAAGTACAGTAATTACAAAAATGTTCATTTCTCCAGAAGAAAATATTCGTGCAATAATTTTGGTTCCTAATACTACAGCCAACTTTGTACACGATTCAAAATAATATAAATTACAACATACCTTTCCATTGGGGCAAGACCGGGGCAGGCCATTGTAGTGGAAAAGAGAAAACGTGTCAGGGGTTGACCTTTTTTCCATCGGGAAAAACTCTTCCATGAAGACACCCAGGAGGATGATCCCCAGACTCTCTGCATCAAGTTTCTTACGCATGATTTCTACACTGTAATCACACGATGTGTCAGCATTAATAAATCATTTACATGATGCAATAGGAAAATAATATAAAACTGATATTATACTGCCTAATGATTGACTTTCACAATTATCTCTCATCATTTTGTTTTCAATTTTCATGATTATTTTATTGAAAGAAAGTCAATTTAAGTATTTAAGTAACTTACTAGGCAGGCTCTGCAACAAGACCTAGGGCTTTTAGAACTTCAGGCAAAAGTTTTGAAGTGATGAAATTGTTTCCTTCAGGATCATAGCTCTTGAAAATTCTTCTCGCAGCTTCACTTTCTGTCTCTGGACTTACAAGGGCTTTCTCAGGTGAAAACAAAACTATAAATAGAAACCAAGAGATTGATTAGCTACCAGGCTGTTTTGAAAAACATAGGATTTGATACTAGCAAGATATACTTTAAGTTTAAGTTTACTAGGTTGATTATAAATATCATGTATGTTATATACTAATTTAATTCAAAATTTTGGAGTTTTGGATACTAAAAAAAAAAGAGAAAAAATTTACTCCTTTCACTCAATTTTTTTTCCAAAATTTAAAGGTTTTGAAACCTAAGTAGCATGAATGTGGACATTAGTAAAAACAGCAGTGTACAAAACATAAAATATTGTTTTTATTATAATGAGAGCAATAATTGCTTATTTTAGAATGGGTTACCTGTCAGGTGAGTCTCACTGCCAAGCACCCACACGGGGGACTTGGGGCTCTTGTAGAAGGAGCCAACCTCACAGTAGCGCAGGTGCTCCAGCAGTGTAAGGAAACCGACCTCGCTCTGACGCTCTAGCCCTCGTAAACGCAACCCTCCGATGTTCTGCTCGCGGTCCCACACGTGACCCACTGCCCGTCCAGTCATCACCAGGTTGATCAAGCTCTGGCTGCCATAGCCATGGTTACAGTCAATCAGAGGCTCTGCAGGGTCCAGCAGTTCTCCTTGTAACTCTTCTATCCCCTGTTACAAAGAACAGCCAAGACATCACACAACGCCTTCTAACTAATAGATAATTGTACAAAGATTAATCCCTTTCTAACGTGTGTTTGGTGGTTTGGATTTTGGGGTAAGCAACACAATTAATCATGTATGTATGTCATACAGTGTAACCCATAATTCATAATAGAGATCTAAATTTTAAATTGTTAATGTTCATTTTAGCATGAAAATATTTTTTTAACACATACTTATAATTAATGTACTTCTTGCATTACTAAATGGTAATTAATTAGGCTCTAGCAATCAAACACACTTATAAACCATGCCAGTAAAGATTAGTACTGTATTTTTTTCTTGCTTCACCAATAACACCTTGTTGGTGAAGATTACATTAAATACTGTTTGATTGCAACGGCCTCTCACGTAATGAATTACAGCTCATTTAACTGATATAAATATGATACATACCCTTGTCAACAAAACGGAATATAGGAACAATAAAACTCCATATGTAGTTTTAAGGCTTTCAACTTTTCCATCAAGGTATGTATGCAATTCTTCAACATTGCCTATTGATATAACCCTGTAAACAAAACAACGTTATTTTCTTTACATGTGTATCCAATAAATATAAATTTAACTCACTGCAAGCGTTCATGGAAACGAGCATGTCCTATCTCAGAATCTACAGCAGCTTCTGTAGACGAGGCAGCGGTTTCCATTTCTCCATTCACCTCTATGTTCTGCAGCTGCGTCATCTGGATGGGTTTGCCGGGAGGTACAGCTTGACACAGGATCTCACACAATGCACAAGCCAACAGGTTACTGCACTGACTAGGTTCAACCTAAAACATTACACATTTTTATCACTGTTAGTTATTTAAAATGCCACGTATTTCACACACACACTTTGTTGTTGTTGATTACATAAGTTCTAAATTCTGTAACTGTGTGCTTCTGTTTCAATCTTTTTAACAAAGTAAATTACAAGCACGTTTTTTTCTTTTCTTAAACTTTAAAATCAAATTTTAAGTTTAATGGTTTGTTAAAAAAAATATTGCACTTTTTCTAAGCTTCTTTTTTGACTCTCAAAAACTGAGGATTTACGTTAGAGCACACTTCCACAACTTAAAATTAAAAATGTCCTAAAAAAACTTGACTTTTCAGTCAAGGACTCCTGTTACAAAAATATTTCCAGACAGGCATTGCCTGTTTAGTGTTTACCTTTCTCCACTGGTCTGCAGAGCTGGCATCTTTCAGCATAGATTTCAGAATGAAAGCTTGAACAGGCGCCAACACCGCACATGGACCTCCTTCCCATTGGACAAGAGCTGAAGGTTCGTCTGCACTGAACTCAAATCCTGAAAACAATTTTTTTAATGCAGTACACCTGTACATAATCAAAACAACAAAAACAAATTTTTTTATACTGTTTGCCAGTCAAGGATTCTTTATTTTTTATTTTTATTTATTTTTTTTAATTTCAATGAATTCATTGTACTATACAGTACAGGAAAGTATTGCACTCTGTACAGAAAAGAAGTAGAAAACAGTTCTTTGCACTGTAATTTCGTGACCAATCTTGCATTTTATGAACCTGTATATTGTATCTGTGTGTATTGTGTAAGTATATATTATATATAACATACAGTACATAATCTACATATACTGTAATACTCTGAACCCTAGCATTACCAAGGACTTTTTTGTCACACGCTTGTTTTACGAAAATACTGTACATTACTCTTTGGCTATTACAATTTTTTTCATAATTTTTAGAGCAGTATTTCACATTTTTTTTTCCCCCGATTTAAAAGAAATATGCTTCATTTATTGTACCATAAATATGCTCTCAAATCCTGTGAAGTTAGGTACTGGTAGGCACGCATCTCTTTATATGCAGCCGTGTAAATAAGCACTGCTCTGATTTTTTGGTATTGCTCTGCAGTAGATCATGATGAATCAGTGTTCTCAGGATTAAGATTGTAGGTTAGGAATTCTTAGTCTCAAAAAAAAAAAAAAAAAAAATCTGCACTTTTGTATTTTTACGATTACATTTACTAAACTGTAATTTAAGCAAATATTACATACGAGGGCCTGGCGATCAAACGGGTTTAAAAACTATGTACAGTATAAAAGTTTCTTACAATGTTGTTTCACTGGTTACACAACCTGTACGGAATGAGTAACTACTGTATTTTAAATCCATTTGACTTAAATAAATTCTACCAAGTTGAGAACTAGATGCTACACAATGATATTCTCCATTTTATTAGCAGTAGGTCGGTGAAGTAGGAAACTCAATTTCCAATTAATGTTTACCTTTACTGCCCAGGTATATAATTATATGTAGAGAGAAAAGTTGAATGCATAATATAATTATATGATATATAAGTTGCCTTGGGTAGATATAGGTACGAAATAATGTACCAGGTACTTTTCTTTATATTTATACTGTAATATACTGTATTTATGTAATGTATACATATTGGGTGTGATTCACAAAGCATTTAGCCAGGTTTCTAACCTTGTTTAGCTTAACCACGATCAACTATACCTGTTTTACGTGTTAAACCACCTAGCTAAACGTGGTTAAGCTAAACGCTGTTAGAAACCTGGCTAACTACTTTGTGAATCACAGTATTGCACCCATTATGTATACCTGTGGGATAAAGAAAAACATTTTAGGTTGCCTACTTTATCAATTGCTACCATACTGTATGGACTGCCATATATCATATGTAGACATATCTGTTGTTACTATATTATACACTTTCAGTTCATTCTACGAATAAAATTAATAGTACATAACGGGTCTACGAGATTCTTTAATTTTGATTGTATATGTATAATGTATGATACATCTATATGTCAGTATGTTTTTGAAACATAATATGTACTTGTACAGCAAGATCATAGAGTGCATTCATACATTACTGTATCACATGCATACTGTATTAGCGTATATGATTGACATTCCTGACGACAGCCTAATGGTTCCTATATGCAAACCAAAACCAATATGCATGATAATAATACTGTATGACAATGCATATTTCTATGTCAGTACGTATTATAGGTTTATTTAAAGGTTATCGGCAATATGAATTTTTGACCTGCTTTTAGGCTCCTTGTAGGCAAAAAAAGTAAAAAAGAAAATTGTAACTGAATTAAACAAACCCTCCCTTCCATGAAAATAACAGATGCAATACCTTGATAATTTTTTTACTCATTAAAAAAAAAAAAAAAACGTATAAAAACAGGGTTTAATTTTTTTTTTATTTGTTATAAAACATCTTTTTAAATAACACGGAATAACATGACAAATCCAAAACCGGTATTTTTTTTTAAAAAATGATTGCCTCCACACAAATTTTTTTTTTTTTACTCAAAGAGATGCTCTGATATGGAACTAAAATTATGATGAACTTATTATAACTGCTACATTCCATTAAACATGTTGATAATTTTTTTGAATTTTTAAGAACCTTAATAGACCACTTGCAAAACCCTGTTTTAGCAAAAAGTAAACAAACTCACCTATCCACAGTGTATTGTTGTTGTTGATTGTGTGTGTAAATTTTGTTTATACATTGAACCTTACGGGAAATTTACGATTTTCACACACAGATTTCAATATGTTACAAACCTACGATTCTAAATATAAAAATATCACCAGAATCTGCAGTTTTTGGCCATTTTTAATCCAGAAATGCGTGTCAAAAGAAGTTTTCTTTATTTTAATATGGTAAATTTCATATGATACCAAATCAGCTAATTGCATGGGGAAAGATACATAACCAAGGAAGTTCCAGATTGTTGATTATTGCAACAGTTAAAATCAACAAACTGGAGTTTGCCTAGTTACGTATCTTCCCCCATGCAATTGGCTGATTTGGTATCATATGAAATTTACCATATTAAAGTAAAGAAAACTTCTTCTGATACGCTTTTCTGGATTAAAAATGGCCAAAAACTGCAGATTCTGGTGATATTTTTTATATTTAGAATCGTAGGTTTGTAACAAATTGAAATCTGCGTGTGAAAATCGTGAATTTCCCATAAGGTTCAATGTATAAACAAAATTTACACACACAATCAACAACAACAATACACTGGGTGTGTGAGTTTGTTTACTTTTTGCTAAAACATAGTTTTGCAAGTGGTCTATTACGTATGGCAGATGTTAAAAGTGCGAAATGTCTTAAAGCAGGGATCGGATGCGGATGCAGATGCAAGATGCACACGGATGCGCAAAAATGGGCTTGCATCCGCATCCGTGCATCCCAGATGCACAGGAAAAAATGAATGCATCCGGATGCGCATCCCAGATGCACGGGGAAAAATGAATGCATCCGGATGCGCATCCCAGATGCATGAAAAATAAATTTGCATCCGGATGCGCATCCACGGATGCACGAAAAATAAATTTGCATCCATTTAACACTTTTTTTTCTCTTTTTTATCAGGTTTTTTGCTAATTGCCTCTAAATAAATCTTTAACACGAGGCATATTTTTTAACTTTATTTGCCACTTGTCGTTTAAAAATTACGAGAAACAAAGTGTATTATAAAAACCAAAGATCGGATGCGGATGCAGATGCAAGATGCACACGGATGCGCAAAAATGGGCTTGCATCCGCATCCGTGCATCCCAGATGCACGGGAAAAAATTAATGCATCCGGATGCGCATCTCAGATGCATGGAAAATAAATTTGCATCCGGATGCGCATCCCAGATGCATGAAAAATAAATTTGCATCCGGATGCGCATCCATGGATGCACGAAAAATTAATTTGCATCCGGATGCGCATCTCGGATGCATGAAAAAAACGCGTGCATCCGGTCCCTGTCTTAAAGGGACAGGGGACCATAAAGATAAGTATTTTTAATTTAAAAGTTAACCACTAACTGAGTATGAATACATGCCGCACAGTGGCGAGTGCCTCAGGGTAAACGCCCAGCGAGTAACTGAAGTGTGGATTGCTGACGTCAGCAATCACGAAAGGCAACATAGCTGCCAGTTTTCCATGGAACTCACTCCTCCTCCTCCTCCCGCCCAGCCATACTCAGTGCGATGTTGCCTGTGCATTTGCCCTGCGGCTGTCTATATTTATTTAATTTTTTAAATTCGGGGCATGGTCCGAAAACGGAAATTTACTCATTTCTCGCATTAACATATCTTACATAAACTTTTTATGCATTCATGATTTTACTGTCCCATATATGTCCCTTTAAGGGGGTCCGAAACAGGGCTGTGTGGTGTAATGCGTATGCTGAACAACATGCAGTTACAAAACAAACAACTTATCTCTATGTAGTATGCATAATGTGATAATGATAATGTGATGCATAATTGTAGACTTGGTGTTATGTATAAGATAACAAGAAATTGTGAGGGTTGGGAGGAGTTGAGTGGATGTGTGATGAGAGCAGGTTATATTGGAAGAAATGATCATGGATGGGAGTTGGAGTGTGTTAGATGTAGAAGTGATGTGGGAAAGTTTTCTTTTTAAACAGGACGGTGAGGGAGTGGAATGCGCTGACAGCAGATGTTGCTGAGGCGGAGAGTTTTGATTTGTTTAAGAAATCTCTGAGAGTTGGTGAACATTCGCGGGCAACCGTGGCATTGCCACATTTGCCGCGTTAATATTATTATTATTAACTGACAAATCTGTCAATCAATTCTTTCAGAGTTGCAGATGTTGGACACATCAACGTGGGTATCATGAAGAAATTAATTTATCCATGGTGGGTATGATATGCATAGTTACATAATTTGTTCCCTTCCCAGAGGTTCACTGTGCTATGCATACAGTACTAATCTGTGCAGATCTTTAAGTGCTGAAGTCATCTATGTATTCAACATGGACTTGATCACGCTAGCTGAATAATGTGTGTATGTATGCATACGCATATGCTATGCATTTATTAAAAATTTACTCTTTTTTATCATCATAACATGCATGGATATGCATACACACAACTTTATGCATATGCATACCTTGAGACCATCTCTTGAAGACATCATCCTTTACTACTGGTCCCCACAACAAGCTCTTTATATCTTCAAGCTCATTTGAAGTCATACTTATATCTCTTGTATATTCACTACAGCTATGTTGATAAATAAATAAAAATAAAAGCTGTAGCTAGAGCTAGAGTAGAGACAAAAATGGGTGTCCGCCAGCAGGTCTGGGACACCATTTGTTGATCCAAAAACGAATGGGCTGAACTTCTTTATCCAACTCTGCAGCCTTAATTACACAATTAATGTAAAGTATATATCATCTAAACACAGCTTATAATCACTATTAACTTAATACCAACAAGTATAAGGCTTCAGCACTGCAAATATAGAGAATAAACACGTTTATTAATCGATGATTAAATTTGGAACTGTCTGGGTCTACGTCGGTCGTAGACGCATTAAATCTACGCCGGAACTTTTTCAATGTTCAAAACATCCATGACGTCACCCGACGTAGCTCTATTAAATCTACGTCGGTTGTATAAAACATATGATTCATGACGTCACTAATATAACAAATGCAATAAACGGAGCTAATTGTTCAATTTTTTTACTCCACTGACTTGTACGTGTAATTATATTATAATTGATTGTAATAAACGGTATTATGCAGAGTCTGTAGTAATTTTTATATTTATTAACTGTAAATATATTATATTTATATATAAGTGCATATAATATATATAATATCATAATATGAAATCATTAAAATATTATTAAAAATTCGCATCTGCAATGTATATATAATTAATTCTGTATATAAATAATTATATATATAATATATATTATAATATCTATTATATAATATTATAATATAATATTAAGTCACACTTGGATGGGTGACCGTTTCAAGTAAAAAATACGCTGCTCCCTCCCTGGGGAAAATTCGTCTCGCTTTCCACCCAGTGCAGTGATGCACTTGTGCAGTGTACGTGGTTCCCCAGGCTTTGGACATCGCTTTGGTCCATTGAGAAAAAGTCGAGGTGTCCGTCCTGACTGAGGTTTTCCACGTACGGTTCCCTCAGTTTCAACCTCAGCGAATGCTGGGACGCGTAAGCATGCAGGCCGTGGCCACTATATATCCGTTCCCTACCTTATCCCTACCCAGTACCCCGCCGCGAGATGTAAGCTCTTAGGGGTGTATCCTTGTAAAAAAAAAAATATATATATATATATATATATATATATATATATATATATATATATATATATATATATATATATATATATATATATACATATAATCATATACTAAATTAATTTAACTAAAAGGCAGCTATAGTGCAATTAAGTGACGACGAAGGTATAAAAAAAAAAAACTTTCCGGCAAAACTGGCATAAGAAATAAAAGCGTTCGTGAATTGAGTGAAACTGTGACAGGCACGGACTGGGCCGAAAGTTTCCACCGAACGAGACAAAAAAGACGGCCCACATAGGCGGAGGCCCGTATTCGAAAGGGGGGTCTGGGGGGCGGAGCCCCCCAGTAGCCCGCCGCAGGCGCGATTTTTTTTAGGATTTCACTAGATTTTTTACTTAATTTTACTAGAATTTTTACTTAAGTTCACTAAAGTATCCTCAAATCACCTAAAATATTTTTCGCAGCTATAGGTGCGATATTTTTTACCTAAAATATTTTTCGCAGCTAGGTGCGATATTTTTTTAGGATTTACCTAGATTTTTTACTAAAGTTAACTAAAATATCCTCGAATTGCCTAATTTTTTTTTCTTATTCTTAGCTATATACAATTAAAAGTGACGGATAAGCTGGTTTTTTAGTCCCAATTGATTAACATGTTGTTATCCTTAGCAAATTTACAAATATTCTGAAAAAGTATACCTAAAAGACACACAGCAAAAATTTCAAAACAATTATTCGAGACATTTTTTTTTATTAATTTTTTAGTTTCGCTCTCCATGAGAAAATACTTTGCTGAAAATTAAAATAAATAAATAAATAAATAAATAAATAAATAAATAAATAAATAAATAAATAAATCGGCTAGAATATATGTTTTGAAATTTTTTCTGTGGCGTTCAGGTACTAAAATCTGTCTCTCTTAAAAAAAATATATATATATTTGCATGTGAATTTGCAAAGGTTTACATTTTTTACATGTTAATCAAATAGTATCACGAATATCGCTTAAAATATTTTATTATTAACTTTACTAAGAAAATAATTATATTTATCATTTTTAAGTCCCTTATTCCCCTGTATAATTACAATCACACCGGCAAAATGGAATAGTATAATTCTTTGAAGAAATAATGGAAGTGTAGAATTAAATTTAATTATATATTTTTTTTATTTAAAAACTGAGCATTTTAAATTAAAATAAATTGTGTCCTTAATGTTAATGTTAATAAATACATGTTATATTTATAATATTTTTTTTCCATGGTGAATCAAACTTCTTTAAAACATAAGAAAATAATTATTTACTCGTGATTTGCTAGGATTGTATCTTATTTTGTAATATGATAATTATGGTGATTATAACATTATGAGTGACCTTTAATTATAAAAGTAAAACAAAAACATTATTTGATTATAAAGTAAATAATTTTGACAAAAAAATAAGCAGATTGCATAAAGATAAACATAATTTATGATAAAAAACAAATTAATGGTAATCACGAGTTTCATATTTATAAAAAAGTTAGAAAATTATTTAAAGGTAAGATAACACGAAACATCGATTGTTGTAGTCCCATTTGATTAACATGTAAACCTTAGCAACCTCATAATAATTCTGAATTTATTTTTTTTGAGCAGTTCTTAAGGTAGAGATAACGCCGAACAGCTGATCGACGTAATGCCCTTTGATTAACATGTAAACCTTAGCAAATTGACAAAAATGCTGAAATTATTTTGAGAGGCAGATATTAGTGCCTAAAAGCCATAGAAAAAATTTCAAAACGATTTAACGAGCCGATTTTTTTTAATTAATTTTTTTAATTTTCAGCATAGGGCTTTCCCATGGAGAGCCAAACTAAAAAATTGATTTAAAAAAATCGGCTCGTTAAATGTTTTTGAAACTTTTGCTATGGCTTTTAGGCACTAATTTCTGCATCTCAAAAAAATTTCAGAATTTTTGTCAATTTGCGAAGGTTTACATGTTAATCAAAGGGGATTACGTCGAACAGCTGTTCGACGTTATCTCTACCTTAATTAGCATAAAAAAAATGTAGAAAAAATTTCAATCGCTCATTCCGATTTTTTTAAAATTATTTTTTAAATTTTCCAGTATATTATAGTGTATAGGGCTTTCCCATGGAGACCTAAACTAATAGATTAATATAAAAAAATCGGATCAAGCGATTGTTTTGAAATTTTTGCTACATTTTTTTGTTGCTAGGAACTGCCTCTAAAAAAAAAGAAATTCAAAATTATTATGATAAGGTTTACATGTCAAATGGGACTACATCAATCGATGTTTCGTGATATCTTTTACCCTTAACTACAAGCTACTTTTTGAAGCAAAACAATCAAGAACTTGCTCATTTTTAGCCTTATATTCAATATTTCTATAATTCTCAGTATTCTCACAAAACGTCAACATAATAATTATATATTAATCTGTCTTGAGACAATCTACTTTTAATACGCGTTTTCAATAGCTTCAATTTTTAGAAAATTAGCGTTCACATGCTACTTGTGCGAGTTGTGTGCAGCTGTGTTTTTAATACAATTAAATTTATAAGCAATAACTTTTAATTGCAAATACGCGCGGGTCGAACTCAAAATATGTTATGAATGTTATGATTAAAAATTAAGATGTCATATTATATATGTACTGTATACGATTTCGTAAGAAAGAATACTTTTAATTTAGTTTTATTTATTCCCGTCTTCATCCTTTACTTTTTTTCTTTCATTTTTTTTTCTCTTCTTTTTCTCTCTTATATTCTCCCTTTTTTTTTTTTCTTTGTGGCCGGCGGCCCACATTTGGCCCGGCGGGCCAGTCCGTCGCTGCGTCATCGCGACCTTTGTCCTGACATTACTTTTACAAGAACAGATTGGGCGCACTACATTGCACGTAAGATCCTATATACAGAGCAATTTTTTTATCGCGGTATTGTTAATTCTTTACACAAGTTCTGTTTCCGAATTGAAAATCACGTATTGTCACTATAACCTTTTACATTTGCCACTATTAAAATATTATTTGCAACCCCAGCTCACAAGGAACACTAGGCTCACGAGGTGTAAATCGCAAATCTCGATGAAACCTTCAGGGTTGGTTGTCCTAGCCGAGTGATGAAGAACGGTACCAATTTTATCGGCAACCGTCAATATTTACCCATAGAACGGGCAGGGAGAACCCATTTAAATAACATGGGAGACATAGGGCTATAGGAATAAAAAAATAATTTTGACCAAATTGTCCCAAAAATTTTTTATGGGTTAAAAATAGCAATACTTGGAAGGGAAAAATATTTAAAAAATTCAATTTTCATTTTGACCCTGATTTCAGGGTCATGCCTATACTTGCAGTGTTCAAAATGCAAATTCGTTATAAAATTTTGAAAATTTGGAAATAAATTTAATGTGACACCTGATTTACAGAAAAAATAATGAAAAAAATTCAGTTTGAGTTTTGACCCTGATTTCAGGGTAAATAAATAAAAACTTCACCGATCTTTTTAAAAATTTGCAAATGGAATACTTTAGAGACCTTGAAGACTAGAAAAATAGTAAAAAAAATTAGTTTTGAATTTTGACCCTGATTTCAGGGACATGCTTATAGTGGTACCTTTCAAAATGCAAATTGGTTGTAAAATCTTGAAAATTTGACAATCATTTCTGTATTACATCTTATTTACAGGAAAAATAAAGAAAAAAATTAATTTAAAATTTTGACCCTGATTTCAGGGTAATATGAGGATACCTGACCAATGTTTTTAAAAATTTATAAATAGTCTGCTTATGAGACCCTTATAACAGGAAAATTAATGAAAAAAATTAGATTGTAGATTTGACCCTGATTTCAGGGTAATATGAGGATACCTGACCGATGTTTCTAAAAATTTGTAAATAGACTGCTTATGAGACCCTTATAACAGGAAAATTAATGAAAAAAATTATATTGTAATTTTGACCCTGATTTCAGGGTAATATGAGGGTACCTGACCGATGTTTCTAAAAATTTGTAAATAGACTGCTTATGATACCCTTATAACAGGAAAATTAATGAAAAAAATTAGATTGTAATTTTGACCCTGATTTTAGGGTAAAATGTCGATACTTGGCCAATAAGTTTAAAAATTTGGAAACAGACTGATTATGAACCCCTTATTAAAGAAAAGATAGGGTCAAAACTAAAATTGATTTTTTTTATTATTATTATTTTTCCTCTCATAAATGTCTCAATGTCTCATAAGTAGATCGATTCCAAATATTTAAAAATATCAGTTTATTATTTAATTTTTACTCTGAATTCAGTGTCAATTTTTTTTAATATGTATTTTTCCTATAATAAAGATCTCATAATCGGTCAATTTCCAAATTTTACATAAAACATATAGATGTAATAGATTTATTCAGTTCTTTAGGCTATACCACAAAAAATAAAAAAAATAATAGCATACTCTACATGCATGGCTATAACAACATGAATTTATAATACATAGATTTTAACACCGATTCAGACACGTTATTATGCAGGAATTGAAGCGAATAAACCCGTTTGCATAACTTTGAATTGAGTGCACTAGCTATATGGAATACAAATTCTTAAAAACATCGGTCAGGTATCCTCATATTACCCTGAAATCAGGGTCAAAATTACAATCTAATTTTTTTCATTAATTTTCCTGTTATAAGGGTCTCATAAGCAGTCTATTTACAAATTTTTAGAAACGTCGGTCAGGTATCCTCATATTACCCTGAAATCAGGGTCAAAATTACAATCTAATTTTTTTCATTAATTTTTCTGTTATGAAGGTCTCATAAGCAGTCTATTTACAAATTTTTAGAAACATCGGTCAGGTATCCTCATATTACCTTGAAATCAGGGTCAAAATTACAATCTAATTTTTTTCATTAATTTTCCTGTTATAAGGGTCTCATAAGCAGACTATTTACAAATTTTTAAAAACATTGGTCAGGTATCCTCATATTACCCTGAAATCAGGGTCAAAATTTTAAATTAATTTTTTTCTTTATTTTTCCTGTAAATAAGATGTAATACAGAAATGATTGTCAAATTTTCAAGATTTTACAACCAATTTGCATTTTGAAAGGTACCACTATAAGCATGTCCCTGAAATCAGGGTCAAAATTCAAAACTAATTTTTTTTACTATTTTTCTAGTCTTCAAGGTCTCTAAAGTATTCCATTTGCAAATTTTTAAAAAGATCGGTGAAGTTTTTATTTATTTACCCTGAAATCAGGGTCAAAACTCAAACTGAATTTTTTTCATTATTTTTTCTGTAAATCAGGTGTCACATTAAATTTATTTCCAAATTTTCAAAATTTTATAACGAATTTGCATTTTGAACACTGCAAGTATAGGCATGACCCTGAAATCAGGGTCAAAATGAAAATTGAATTTTTTAAATATTTTTCCCTTCCAAGTATTGCTATTTTTAACCCATAAAAAATTTTTGGGACAATTTGGTCAAAATTATTTTTTTATTCCTATAGCCCTATGTCTCCCATGTTATTTAAATGGGTTCTCCCTGCCCGTTCTATGGGTAAATATTGACGGTTGCCGATAAAATTGGTACCGTTCTTCATCACTCGGCTAGGACAACCAACCCTGAAGGTTTCATCGAGATTTGCGATTTACACCGCGTGAGTGTCCCTTTGTCAGTTAAAAAGAAACTCTAAAAAAAATTCGCGGTACTAGCTTGTATTAATTCTGATTTTGGAGCGGGAAATTTGCGCAATATATGCCCATGGTGTCAAAATCTGCTGATCTTCAACATACGAATATCTTCCAGTAAAAATATGGCGACCAAATTGGCAGGTCAAAGATTCCCATTGAAATATTCCTTATGGGCAAATAAAACCCACAAAAATTCCAATTTTTTTTTCCAGGAAAATGGTCCGTAAAAAAATATTTGAAAATGCATTGAAGAATTCATGATATATTATAGCTAGATAGGAACTTTTTGGACCAATTAATTAATAAGTTTTGAGTAAAAACCTGTTTTCTGTTCCATGTAAGACTACATGTTAAAAAATTAAAAGACCTCCAAAACACCAACTTTGGGAATTTTTTTGGTGAAGAATTTTTTATCGGAAGAAAATAAAATGTTAAAAAAAAAATGCAATCGCTCGATCGTCACTACTTTAATAAATATATAATAAACTGCATGGTCTGCATGACGTACATACGTACTTCATTACTTCGATTATTTGGTACGTCTTTAAATTAATTCATGTATTTTTCGAATACTAGCTTATAGCTCCAAAAATGTACTATATAGCTAACCTTCTAAAAGCAACATCGAATATTATATACCATTTCACGTCATAGTGGCCACCTACACCACCAGATATTAAAGTTCTTTGATTTTAATAAAATTAAATCACAGGACATGTTCGTATAATGAACCTACAAAAATGTTTTTGTATTTTTCAAAAATGTTCAAAATTGAGGGACAATGGGCAAATACGAAATGGCGTCAGAATGCAAATGTAGCAAACGGCGGCTCCAGTAACTCGGAAAATATTATGCATAGATTAAATTTGATTTTTTCTATGGATGCATAACCATATGTGTCTACATCATCCTGCTTTCAGATTTTCTCTATGGGTTTTAGTTTTTTTGTTATACCGGTTCCCGTAAGCCAAGTATGACGTTTTTGAAGCATTTGCTTTCCGCAGCCCAAATAAAGACTAATTTTTTTTTAAATAAAAAATTGATTCTATATAGCTCCTAAACATCTCTTCTTACCATAAAACTCCTAAAAATAAAAATATTTTTTTTCTCAACTAATGGCACAGTAAACGAAAAAGGGTACAATTCGTTAAGGTACCTACTTTGCGGGCCAAAAAAGTCGATGTCATTCAAACTTTAGGAGAATTTTAATGACACGACTGGAATCCTCGATCGTATCTTAATTAGTAAGAATCAAAAATAATCTCGATGTACCTCTCGAGTATTTCCTTGCAAAAGCTACTGGGGGTTAATATCAGGTCAGTCCAATAAGGAGATGGGCTTGGGTCAATAGATTTCGATGAATTTCACATATATTATGTTACACATCTAACCTAGTTTGATGAGGTTTGGGCATTATTTTTAGAAATTTCAAAAAAAAAAAAACGAATTTCAGGAATTTTCAAAAAATCAATAAAGAGGGCAATCTCGAGAGATAAAAAAATTTGTATCTTAAATTCTGCTCCACATAGAATTATAATTTAAATTTTTTCAAGTTTGTAGTCAGATTGCCAAACTTTTTTGCATTGAAAATTTTGATCTTGAAAATTTATTAAGGTCAAAGGTCAGAGGTCAAACTACAAAAAGCGTATAACTTCATACCAAAGCACATTGTTAAAAAAAATCAAGATATGGGTTTTAAACAATGTTTATCCTTCTATAAAAAACCGGTTTCAAATTTATGGAGAAATTCAAAATTTTGAAATTACGATTTTTTTTACTAATTATTCCGAGGTTTTTAGAAAAAAAAAATCGAGTTTTTTGTCATGAATTTTACACAGGTTACTCATCTGACCCAGGTTGATAAGATTAGGAAATAATTTTTTCAAAATTTAAAAAAAAAAAAAAAAACGAAAATCGAAATTTGACCGTGAATTTCGTTTTTTTTTTTTTTTTTTTTCAAATTTGAAAAAATTATTTTCAAACCTTATCAACCTAGGTCAGATGAGTAACCTGTGTAAAATTCATGACAAAACTTGAAAATATTTTTCAAAAAACCTCGGAATAATTAATAAAAAAAGAAACGCGGTTTCAAAATTTTGAATTCCTCCATAAATTTGAAAACGGTTTTTTATAGAAGGATTTAAACCTATATCTTGATTTTTTTATCAATGTGCTTTGGTATGAAGTTATACGCTTTTTGAGTTTTTGTAGTTTGACCTCTGACATTTTTGACCTTAATAAAATTTCAAGTTCAAAATTTTCAATGCAAAAAAGTTTGGCAATCTGACTACAAACTTGAAAAAATTTAAATTATAATTCTATGTGGAGCAGAATTTAAGATACAAATTTTTTTATCTCTCGAGATTGCCCTCTTTATTGATTTTTTGAAAATTCCTGAAATTCGTTTTTTTTTTTTGAAATTTCAAAAAATAATGCCCAAACCTCATCAACCTAGGTTAGATGTGTAACATATGTGAAATTCATCGAAATCTATTGACCCAAGCTCATCTCCTTATTGGACTGACCTGATATTAATCTGGGGTAACTCCCTCTTATATATAGTACTCTATACGCACCGCGTGCTCACCTCGTCAGACCCGTGATAGCACGAAGCGGCAGAGTGCTGTTGTGTTTATTGACATGAAATTTATGCAAAAATAATATTTTATTGCATCTATGAAATAAACTTGCTACTAAATTATGTCACTGAGATAATTTTCCTTTTATATATTTGCTACCATTTTTACGCAAAATTCAATCCCACGTACCTATCTTAATTATAATAGCAAATGGAAGGAAAATTATCTCAGTGACGTAATTTAGTAGCAAGTTGCAAGGTTATTCCATAGATACAATAAAATATTATTTTTGCGTTATAAGTTTCATGTCAATAAACACAACAGCACTCGGCCGCGGCGTGCTATCACGGGTCTGACGAGGTGCGCACGCGGTGCGTATAGAGGGAGTTACCCCAGTATAGCTTTTGCGAGGAAATACTCGAGAGGTACATCGAGATTATTTTTGATTCTTACTAAATTAAGATACGAGGATTCCAGTCGTGTCATTAAAATTCTCCTAAAGTTTGAATGACATCGACTTTTTTGGCCCGCAAAGTAGGTACCTTAACGAATTGTACCCTTTTTCGTTTACTGTGCCATTAGTTGAGAAAAAAAAAAGTTTTTATTTTTAGGAGTTTTATGGTAAGAAGAGATGTTTAGGAGCTATGTAGAATCAATTTTTTATTTTAAAGAAATTTAGCCTTTATTTGGGCTGCAGAAAGCAAATGCTTCAAAAACATCATACTTGGCTTACGGGAACCGGTATAACAAAAAAACTAAAACCCATTAAGAAAATCTGAAAGCAGGATGTTGTAGACACATATATATATGGTTGTGCATCCATAGAAAAAATCAAATTTAATCTCTATGCATAATATTTTCCGAGTTACTGGAGCCGCCGTTTGCTACATTTGCCTGACGCCATTTCGTATTTGCCCATAGTCCCTCAATTTTGAATATTTTTAAATACAAAAAGCATTTTTGTAGATTCATTATACGAACATATCTTGTGATTTTTATCAAAATCAAAGAACTTTAATATTTGGTGGTGTAATTAAGTGGCCACTATGACGTGAAATGGTTCTAATAATATATATATATATATATATATATATATATATATATATATATATATATATATATATATATATATATATATAAATTTAAATTTATATATATAAATATATAAAAAAAATTATTTGAAAATCCATTAAAGAATTCATCATAGATTACGTACGTATTTTTTAATTGGTACCATAGTTCAGACGAAGTTGGAGTAAAAAGCTGTTTTCTGTTCCATAAGATGCATGTTAAAGGCCTCCGAAACACCAACTTTGGGATTTTTTTGTGGTGAAGCTATTTGAGATGGAATTTTTTGGTTTTCATTTCTCAATAGAGGGCGAGTTGAACTATTTTTAGAAAATAAAACATTCAAAAAAATTAAATAGCTCACTCTACTTTAAGTCATGATCTATGCAACAGCATATGGTAGCATGCCAAAAATATTTCTAATATTTTTTATATATTTTTTTCCTATACTATATAAAGATAACCCAATGCTCAAGTAATCGTATTGATTTTGTAAAATAACACAATTATCAAAAGACAGTAATGGAATTATGAGACGTACGTCCATATTTGTCATGCCATGGTTGCGCTTTTTTTTTGATTATGTACAGACCTTAATAAAAAAATGCATGCTTAGCTAATTTTTGTTCCCTGCAATATGTACCACGGTTATAGCCTAGCAATTGTAATATTGGTCAGAAAAATTCACAATAAAAAATATATTTGCCAAACGGCAGCGACGCAAAGTTGGCTCCGAGCAGTAGATGCAAGAATGGGCTTGCCTAAAAACCTCGCCGCAATAAAGATATTTTCTATTCTATATAATATATAACAGTGCGCCAGGGGACCATTTTATGCTTATTTCGTAATATCGCTTTAACTTTTTTAGGTTATATCTACGAAATTCAAAAATATTATTAATTCATCTTGGTACGTCCTTTTATAGGCCTTCCTATAAAGTCTATAAACACATCAGATTTTTTTTAAACAAAATCTGAGGGGGGTTTATATTTTTTTACGGGACTATTTTTTCCGGAAAGAAAAAATGAGATATTATTATAGAATGTGAAAATTTTAATGGCTAAATCGAAAGAATTAAGGGGTAAAAAAATATATTGTACTGTGAATTTTTTCAGATTTTTCTGAGACCGGGAACTATATATTTTTAAAAAATTATTGAAAGTCTAATTTTATGACGTCACGGGCGGCACAGCCCTATCCTTTTTCTTAAGGAGTACCGCACGTGACGTCATCAAAATAGGATTTCAATAATTTTTTTAAAAAAGTTCCCTGCAGTCTCAGAAAAATCTGAGAAAATTCACAGTACCATACCCCTTCTTTCGATCAAGGCGATCAAGCCACTAAATTTTTCACATTCTACTATCTCATTGTAATTTTTGTGGGTAAATTTAATTAATTTCTCATAAGGAATTTCGATTAATATAATTTTTCGCCTATAATGGACAACATGGATGAAAAATTTTTATTGCAGAAATGAATAGAGGGTACCAAATTATGCTACTCTGAAATTTTTCAGATTTTTTTGAAACCCAGAACTATTTTTAAATAATTATTGAAAGTGCGGCCACGCCCCCTGGAGGCGTCAGTAGGCGTATCTAGTCTCTATCAATTTTATTAAGAATTCAGAGGTGCCAACTGAAATCACAGGACTTTCAATAACTATTTAAAAATAGTCCCGGCCGGGTCTAAAAAAAATCTGAAAAAATTCAGAGTAGCATAATTTGGCACCTTTTATTCATTTCTGCAATAAAATTTTTTCATGTATGTTGTCCATTCACGCTTTTATTTCTTTTGCCGGAAAGTTTTTTTTAAAGTAGAGTGAGCGAGTTCATTTTTTTTAATATTTTATTTTTTAAAAATAGTTTAAGCTGCCCTCCATTGAGAAATTAAAACCAAAAAATTCCATCTCAAATAGTTTCACCACAAAAAATTCCCAAAGTTGTTGTTTCGGAGGCCTTTAACGTGCAGCGCGGCCTTTATGGAACATAAAACCGCGTTTTACTCCAACTTTTTCTGAACTATATGGTACGTACGTACCATTTAAAAAATACTTACGTACGTAATCTATGATGAATTCTTTAATGAATTTTCAAATAAAAATTTGTTTTACAGGGTCGTTTTCTTGGAAAAAAATCATGAAAATCCTTATGGGAATTAACCCGCAAAAACTTTTGGGAATTTTTTGTGATGAAACTATTTGAGATGGAATTTTTTGGTTTTCATTTCTCAATAAAGGGCAGCTTAAGGTATAACCTGAGAATTTCTCTGTCAAGGTTAAGAGGCGTGGCTATAGTGGCAACACTGTTTGCATTGGAATGCGAATAATTTTTTAGGAGGGGGTGGTGACATCAGTCCTTGAGAACGTTGCCACATTTCTCATCACATATAGGAAACGATCATCGCCACGGTTCAAAATATATGAAAACAATTCAGAAAAATAGTCTAAAAAATTAGGTTTTAGTTAAAAAAAAAAGTAAAAGAATCTGTTGTATAGTTTTTTTGCAATGCTAATTAACAAATTTAACATTGGAAGGATGATACAAAATTCTCATTTAAATAAATTAATTATAATTAAACCAACGGTTAAAAAATTACGAAAAAATTCAGAGCTAATTTGACGATTGTTGTAATTCCACCAAATTAATTTGAAGAAAATCTGTTGTAGCGAATTTTTCGTCCAAATTTCTCAGGTTAAGCCTTAAACTATTTTTAGAAAATAAAATATTAAAAAAAATGCAATCGCTCACTCTATATATATTATAGCTACTTTAAATATCTCTCCGCTTAATTTTGCACTGCCTTATTTATTTTTTAGCTAGTATATTTATATATATTATAATTGCTACATATATATAATTTAATAATATATATATTATATATATTAATAATCTAATTTAATTAATTATATGCTCTATATATTATATTTACAGTAAATAATTATAAAAATTACTATATTATATATATAGACTAGCTGCATATTAAAATACCGTTTATTACAATTATTACAATAAATTATTATAATATATAATTACACGTACGATCGAGCATTGGATCGAGTAAAAAATTTGAACTTCAGCCTCGTTTATTGCATTTGTTATATCAGTGACGTCATTAATCATATGTTTCATACAACCGACGTAGGTTTAATAGAGCTACGTCGGGTGACGTCATGGATGTTTTGAACATTGAAAAAGTTCCGGCGTAGATTTAATGCGTCTACGACCGGCGTAGACCCAGACAGTTCCATTAAATTTCGTACACGCCTGATTTAAAAGTGCTACCAACCGTACCAACTAAATTCAATTTTTAATAAATTTTAAATTCTTTTCATTTTAACAGCAATAATATTTTTTTCAAAAGAAAATGCATCCAAGTCTATCATAAAGTTTCCAAAATCACTATTATGCTATTATGTTTGTTTTTAATAATTATTTGAAATAAAAAATATTTGGGCCTAATTATTTAGAGCTTACATAATTTTTTACTTTGTAGAAAAAAATCAATCAAAGATTGGTATGTTTTTATCCCAGTAGTAGATAATATTCTTTGTTTTTGAACTTACAAATATTGAAATATTGAATCTAAGAGGACAAATTGTTTTCTTATGTGCATTTTTCCAGTCAAAATCTTAGAATTTTTAAAAAAGCGTCAACATTTGCGGCTTTCCCTCCCCCTCCTCATCTTCCCCGCCTCAAATGGCTGACGGGGAATCGATTGTGTGATTGTGCGTGAATAAAAAGGGACGCTCCTTCGAAAAAAGACGAAATGAATGAATATTGATGGCACGTTTTGGATCATGTAAGTATTATTGATCACATAAGTATGAAGTTTGAAAGAAATGTAAAATGAAAATATTTAAAAAAGTCATATTATTCTCAATCCAATGTCTTGGGGGGTACCCCCCTATGCTATCAAGATTGATGGATCTTTGGCTGAAGCAATAGCCAAATTTTTTATAATTTCTTGGTGCAAATTTTATGTCTTCTCACCGATATTTAGCATTTATTGTTTACTTTAATATTATAGAATTCTTATAATGGTTTTCGCTAAGATATTGCAATGGACTTGCTTATTGTGCAAGGCCACGTCGTTCGCAAAAGAAAAACTCCCGAGCCCCACCAGTCATTAGTATTCCGAGACGTGTGTGAGTGGACCATAAACATGTTCTTTACGCACATTAGTCACTTAACAGACATATCATGTAGACCGCAATAAATTTTAATGAAACAGCGTAGGTATTAATGGACTAAGAATCCTAAAATATTATAAATATGACATACGACTAATTTAATAATTTATTTAAAGAGAAAAAGAAAAGGGGGAAAAAAATGTATGCATAATAAAATATATAAAAAAAAAATGCATTTTATAATTTTATTTTATTTTTCTTGGGCAAAGTTTTGTTTTTTTATTATGAGTTCTATTGTTAAAAATACTTGTTAATGTATTTTCCATTTTATATTTGTAAAAATTGAACTCTTTAGAGTTTATTTGGACTCATATTAACTACCATTTCAATGCACAGGAGTGTTGCTGTTTGAACGTTGCAACGGCTGCGAGGTGCATTCTGGTGCTGGCGCTGAAACGCAGCCAGGCTGGCGTCCACTCAGGGGGAGATCCGCGTGGGACCCTCCCACCAGGTACATTCATACCTGACCTATTACAAGACTGTCCAATTTTGAGCTGGGAGTTTCGTTTCATTGTCTTGAATATTTAATAACAATAAATATCTGTATTTTTTTTTTTTAATACTTTTGTTTATCATCAGTGAGATTAGATGAATTACCTAGGTCTTATGTTATGTTCAGGATAGTAACAATTGTAATTAGACAGTATTATAGTTCCAAATACATGATGAAAATGTTACAGGAATACAGTATAATGACCATAATTATGATACGCTATATGTGATAAAGTATAGATGTTATCATCTGTAATCTAAATATGGCATACTGTAAAACATTAAAAGGATTTTGTTGTACTTATTTATCACTTATTTCTAAATTTTGTTCATTTATTCTATATTATGTAAATGCAGACGTCAAGGTCAACAACGAAAATATATATATATATATATATATATATATATATATATATATATATATATATAATAATAATAATAATAATAATATTTGTAAATTTTAATACTGCAGCTAACTTCTTATATATTTATGATCCAGCATTAGCAATGTTTGGTACAATATTAACAGTGTTGCTCTTTGCAGGCCCGGTTGCCTGAGCTAAAAGCGGAAGCTGGGGCCCCTGCTGGTGGCCCCCCATCCCCTGAGCAGTGCCGAGAAGAGCTACGATGGGTTCCCAATGTCACAATGGACACGGATTTGTTAATGTTTCTGCGTGCTGCGCGCTCTATGGCTGCATTTGCGGGAATGTGTGACGGAGCTTCTCCGGACGACGGCTGTATCGCGGCCTCGCGGGACGACACAACAATTAACGCCCTGGACGTGGTGAGTCCATTGCCATCTTGTTGCAAACATTGATACAGTATAAAATTTTTAGTTTAAGTGTTCTTTCACACAATTCAAACAACATTTTACTTGTCTATTTTATTACTGTCTGCTGTATACTAAGAATCTTAATAGATCTTACAGGAAGAAAGAGAGTTGATAAAATTAGTTCAAATGTAGGTCAAATACACTGACTGTCATGTACAGCTCCAGAAAAAGCTTTTGTCACCTCGGCTGTTGTCATGCTCACTGTGCAAACTTAATAAACTTCAACTCTTTGATTTGGTAGCCATCACTTCTCTCAATTACCTTGAATTTTTAAATCACTAATCCCTACCATGCTCTACAGTGCATACTGTACTGCATTTACAGTGTCCAAAAATCAGTCATGTGTAAGAAAAACTTTGTCTTTGAGGTGTATGTCTTCTGAAATATGACTTGATTTGTTTATTTTTTATGAATCTAGCTTTAAAAAAATTATTTTTATGTTATATAAAAGTAATAATAGGACTTAAATGCTATATCTGTCACAAAAAATATGGTCTGCTTGCAGCTGCATGACTCAGGGTATGACCCTGGCAAAGCCCTGCAGGCTCTGGTTAAGTGTCCTGTACCCAAAGGCATTGACAAGAAGTGGTCTGAAGAAGAAACGGTATGCATTTGCATATAATAATGAAATTTGCTTGATTTTAATTTTGCATCATCATATCATGTTACAGAAACGTTTTGTGAAAGGGCTTCGTCAGTTTGGGAAAAATTTCTTTCGTATACGTAAAGATTTATTGCCTCACAAAGACACGGTAAGAATTCGTGTTCAAAGACTTAGTTTTTAAATAATATTATGTACTGTACTTATGTTGAGTTTTCTAATTTACTGTAATCTGTTATAAAGTTATGTTATTGTAATTATTAGCTTATATTAATAACTAATTTTACTATTTTTTCTTGCACTAATTTATTTTTGTTTTTATCCAAGGCGGAACTAGTTGAATTTTATTACTTGTGGAAAAAGACGCCAGGGGCCAATAATAATCGCCCTCATAGACGGAACAGACGTCAGGGATCCTTGAGACGTATTCGTAACACACGCAACACGAGGCTTCCCAAGGAGTCCGATTCGAGTAAGTAGCACACTCATGTTTATGACCAATGGGCAAGCACTGAAGTAACATGTCTTACAGGTGTCGGGTCGTCGCGGCCTAGCTCCAAGGAGCAGAGCGAAGGCGCCGGCAGCTCGGCCAGTGAAGAGGAAAACTCTGAAGATGATTCAGACTGCCGAGAGCCTGCGGGCTACCAGTGCAATCACTGCTTCACTACAAGTAAGTCCTATTCATAGTTCTACTGTAGATTCTAAGAATGATAAGAAGGTATTCTGTAACCAAACTAAAGATACAGATCTATAAGATTTTACTTTTTATGTCCTGTACAAGACATCAGTTTCATGGTCATTCTGTTTACTTATGATTAGAGTTAAAATAATAAAGCTCAGAAAGCTTTGATAGAGTAGGTAACAAAACTTAAAAATATAATCTCAAACTGAGGAGCTTTTGTAATGGAGACATACGAGCCAGTTATAAAATCAGACAGTAGAAGTGGGTGGGCAGCCATGTTGGTATAGTGTAAGTTTGAATGGCTAGAGATAAGCACCTTAACAAACATGGGATCCACCTGCTGACCTACCCTTGTAAAAAAGTCCTGAAATAAAATATAATTAATCACAAATTAAATTGTATTAATTTATGATTTATTATACTTAATTACGGGTATTTTTTTTACTAAAGTAGGTGCTAATAGCAAGGTCAGGTATACAAACTACCAGTCTATCATTTAAAACTCTTGTCTCAAACCTGCTATTTTACAAAGAAAGTAAGAATAATCAGAGTCCAATATTGAACAAAATTCAGAATAGTGTCATTTTACTGACTCGTTTCCTTGCAACATGAAAAGAAATAATCATGTTTCTATTGACTTTTTAGAAGTAAAATTGTCAAGATGTGGGCATAAGATTAGAAGGACACTATTTGCAACAGTGTTAACTGTTAACCTTATATGGCGGTGTGTTCTTCACAGCCTCGCGAGATTGGGCACCTGCTAACAAAGACCAGCGAGGTCCTCTGCTGTGCTCTGAGTGTAGAGCCCACCTTAAGAAGTACGGGGAGCTGCCACCCGCACCTCCCACTCCCCCTGGAGGTCGCGACGCCCGTGAGAGCCCATACTTGTTCAGGCCTGTGCAAGCAGAAGAAGCAGGGGCTGCTGCTGGAGGCAGAATGAGGACACGCACACGAGCCAAGGAACTGGTAAGCATCACACTATTTATTCCAATGTCCAAACATATTGATATATTGTCTCCTCTCCTTAGAATGTAAAGCAAGTAAGTCCAAAAAAAATTATCTCCTTAGAATGTAAAGCAAGTAAGTCCAAAAAAAATTATGTGGAACTTTTTTTGTGCTCTACATTTTTAAGAGTCAATATTTCTTATTATAAAACTCAGAAACTTAAGTTATAGTACCTTCATATAAATTGTAGTGTCTAGTGTCTTAAAATCTTACAGTGTTGTCAAAAATATTTTAACAAGATGGATTGATAATATTTACACATATTAATAATAAAATTTTAACTTCTCATGTATTTTAGTTGTAAGGTGAAAATATGTACTGTAATTTTAAGGTGGAAAGAAATATAATTTTTTTGTATGAGAAGAAATCAATGGGTTGTTTGCAAGTGCATGGTTGATCACAATTTATTGGGATGTAATAATTTATAACATTAGTTCACTTGGTCTGCATGACCTTTTCTTTAAAAAAAAAAAAAAAAGAGCTTTGAGAGGAGAAAAAAATCAAATTCTGAATATTTATAACAGTTTTGATTTGTAATATTCCTTTCACAAAGCTTTTTGTGCAGTATAGAATTTCACACACACGCACACTTAAGTCCATTTCTCTGATGTAATGGTTAATTTGGTGTTGCTGCTTGCCGTGGCGTGTGATGATTGATTGTGTGCGCGTGTATGCATGACAGAACACTCCGCGAGGTGCACGGAAACGCGGCAGTGGGACGGACACTCCTGAGAGTGAGGCTGACAAGAAATCTGGGTGCAAGTCCCCTGGTGCATCTAGCAACTGCTCTTCCTCTCCCAGCGACAAGAACAAGAAGAAGGTAGCTTGCTTGCTTGCTCCTTGCAGCAGCACACTCGTGTGTGCCAGGCCCTCCTCACCTCTCATGTTGTTTCAGAGCAAAACGGAAGCTACCAAAGCTCGCAAGCGAAGCCAGACAGAGCTCGAGGCAGATGACGACAAGGACAACCTCTTCAAGAGGAAGCGAGGGGACCGACCTGAGGTAAGACACAACCATTTGTTTCTATCTACTGAGCCTGTAACATAATTTTTGCTGATTCATAAATATTATATTATAACTAACATTAGGTTATATATTGGTAGTTCAAGGTCACACATAAGAGTCTTTCTAATCTGAAACTCTGTTGCATAGATAAGTTTAATTTTCAGCTAGACTTTAATTCTTTATTGATTTCTAAAGTTTTTCATTGATAGCAATCAAACCAACACATTGAAGCGTAAATATAAACTTATATGTTAGTTTATATCGTTGGGTCATTGGGAATTGGTTTAAGCCTAAAGCAGCATGTTTTGCATTTCTGATATAAAAGTCATGTACGCTGAAAATCAGATGCCACTATTCTAGACTTTTTTTTATAGACAAGTTCAACACATGAACTGTATTAATATTTATCTGTTTACTTATTTTCTTCACAAATTTTATTTATATTTTTTTAGTTTATGAATTAGAAGCTCTGCAGATATTGACTAAAATTATGTTTTACAGAGTCCTGCTGAGAGCATCACTTCCGACAGTGGTTCTGTGGATGAAGAGACCAATGATCAAGACAACGAGGGAGAAGGGGAGGCAGTTGTTGAGCCAGAGGCCAGCTCTCGCTCTGGTTCTCCGCTCAACCCATCGTCTTTCCCTCCTGGCACACCTCCTTTGGCCCCCGCGCTTGTCGCTACAGTGCCTGAGCAGCCCAAGGCCGAGGAGACTCAACCCAAGGAGGAAGTGAAAGAAGAAAAGCTGGCAGTGCTCGAAGAACCTGTCACACAAATCAAGGTTGAGGAAGTTGAGACTGCAGAACCTGCAGAGCCTCCTAGACAGGAGGTCCCTCCAGCCCCCCCAGTAGCCCCCCAGCAGCAGCCTTTGCCCCTGTTGCCTGCTAGCATCAAGCTGGAACCAGGCCTAGACAGGCCTCCCACCCCTCCCGGACTTACACAGGAGCTACGTAGCCCTGTTGTGGCGCCTCAGACTCAGCTGGATGAGAAAGATCTAAAGCCCAAAATACTGCCTCCAAGTTCACAAATCTTAATCCCATCTCCAGGTCCTTTCTCTGGATTTCTACCTCCGGGCCCTCCTTTCAGCCAACCGTTACCTCCATCTCTTTTACCAGAACAAGCCCATAGTCCTATACAAAGCGAACCTCAAAATTTGAAAATTAAGCAAGAAATTATTGTACCTCCACCACCTTCAACAATGCCTTCAGAACCTCTAATGGTAGATCCTTTACAATCGTTGAAAGAGGTTAAAGTACCTGGGTATACCCCATCCAGCATTATTTCTACAGCTGTATCTCAGCCTTTGCCAAGCAACAATCAACCAAGTACTGAGATGAATTCTGTAGCATTTATGGTTGATAATATTAAGAAGGAGACTTCTGACAGTGCGTACTCTCAGCCCAATCCTCCAGCTGCAAAGTCTCCTCCTGCTCCACCGAAACCAGCACAATCTCCTGGAAGACTACACTCTGCCAGTCCCCATGGCTCCCCTGCCCCTACCCATGCCACCCCTCCAATACACATGCCCCGGCTACCTTCTCCAAGTGCACCTCCTGCTTCTGGGCGAGGTTCACCCTCTCGTCAGCCCTCACCTCAAAGACAACAACCCTCTCCTCTGGTCCCAATTTCATCAGCAGTAGCGATGCCACCCTCAGTGGTGGTGTCTTCTTCTCCCTTTGTATCTCACCCTGCTGCAGCTTTGTTGCATCACCACCAAGCTCAGCACCCACATCATGCCCCTCACCACCATCCGCCTCACCCCCTCAGCCCCTATCATCATCCTTATCACCATCACCATCACCCTGGCTATCCCTATCCATACCCCTTTCCATATGCTGCCTATCCTCATCTGCCCCCACAGCCTCCACCAAGAATGCAGCCTGTTCCCCCGAGTCCCTCCTCTGCCCCTGAGACACCCCCAGCCCCTGCCGCTCCCAGTCCAATGGTCATGAGTCAGCAGCAACAGTCTCGACCAGAAGACCAGCCTGGTAGCCAGTCTCAGCAGTCTCCGGCAACACCAACTTCATCGCACAAGAGCAAACATCACAGGTCCAGTCCCTCGTGTCACTCGACACCTCTGTCTAACAGTCATCATTCTTCTCATCACTCGTCTCACCACCACCAGTCTTCAGAACCTCTTCGCTCAGCCTCCTCACATCATAAAATGCAGCAGCAACAACAGCAGTCTGCTCACCACCCTCCCCCTGGCCTCATGATGCACCCCAGTTCTCAGATGATGCCCTCAACACCTCCATCGTCTCTAGAGAACCTACGTAATGCTTCACATGCTCTTCAACAACAACAACTGCAGCAGCAGCAACAACATCAACACCAGCAACAACAGCAACAACAACATCAGCACTCTCCACAGGGTCCCTCGTCATTGCACCCTGGTATGCACCACATGCAACATCATCACCTACCCCCACACATGGCAAGGCACCCTATGTTACCACCAGAAGAACCCAAGCCAGAGCCCCCAGATCTCTCTGTGATGCCAGAGGAGGAGGAAGCCCCAAGTCCTAACCACATACCAAGAGGACCGAGTCCAGAACCCAAAATAGAGGACAATGAGTGCCACCGCAGCCAGAGTGCAATGTAAGTAGTGAACTGCAATGTATATGCACTTGATTTGATGCAGGGTTTTAATGAAGAATACACAAACAATATTTAACTTTTATTCACTTGGATCACATCAAGAATGTATATTTTATTTTAATATTGTTGAATCTGAAAATTGTTTTTAATTAGACACACCAAATTAATAATTACTATAAATTACTATTTAAAGCTATGTTGGCAAGCTTTGTTTGTCTTTTAAATAGGTATTTTTTTTTTTTTAATTACTGTATTTTGTTTATATTGATTGTTTCTGATGGTCATATTTCAGTTTCTTGCGTCACTGGAACCGTGGAGACTTTAACTCGTGTGCACGCACAGACTTGACATTTAAGCCCGTGCCTGATTCAAAGCTAGCTCGTAAACGTGAAGAGAGACTACGTAAGCAGGCAGAAAGGGAGCGTGAGGAAAGGGAGAAAGCAGCAGCACAAGCGGTATGTCTTAACCATAAACCCATCTGTGGAATGTATGCTAATAAGGGTCTTGCTTACAGAGGAAAATAGCAACACCAGACAAGCAAGAAACTCCTAAACCTCCATCAAGAGGTCCAATTGAAACAATTACCTCACCATATGATCGGTTTGCACCAAGACCGGGATATCCTGATACACCTGCCTTGAGACAGCTGAGGTAGTTATAAATTCATTCTTATTTGGATTTGGACATTTGGATTGTAACTAAAAAATTAGCATAATCATCCTTGTTTTCTATGCTCCTCTGCAGTTTTTCTGCAGGCTTTCTAGCAATTTTAATTCGAAAGATTTTCTTTGCGATGCCACTGAAATTTTCTTCTTTTCTTATGTCCATGTTCTGGCGGTTAAGCCATTTTACTTTAAAATTTAAATTGTCAATAATAATAAAGTTTACCAAATTCTTATATTCTTATCAAACCAAAGAATTATTAAACAGGGTAGTTTGTCTGTAATAGTTGCAACTATCTGTGTCTTATTGCAGTGAGTATGCTCGTCCACATGCTGCCTTCTCGCCTGGTGGTCTGCAGCGTTCAGCAGGTCCTGTGCTTGGCTTGCCCCCTCAGTGCATCGACCCCATGTTGCATTACCAGCTGAGCAGTATGTATGGACCAGCAGCAAGAGAAAGGTGAGTGTCTTACAAATGCCATCATAATTATAATATTGTTTCTTTTTGTTTTTTGTTTTATTTTTTTATTTTATTTTTATTACTATTATTGTTATTATTTTTTTAGATGTCAACTGTGGCATTTGTTTTTGCTAAAAACTTGAACTGTTTTAGAACTAGGAGATAGAGTGTTATAGTTGATGTACTATTTGTGTCAGGCTGGAACTTGAGCACCTAGAGAGAGAGAAGCGAGAGCGTGAGATGCGAGAGTTGAGAGAGCGAGAACTCAATGACCGTCTCAAAGAGGAGCTCATGAAGAATGCAGTGGGGGCTGGTGCACCTCGCCTGCCTAACCCCCTTGACCCCCACTGGCTGGAGATTCCTCGCAGGTTAGAAATTAGTGTATCTGTTACTGTTATGGAAATATGTATACTACTTTCAATGTTATTGAAAGTGATTTACTTTTCATTATTTCACCATATAATAGAAGCCTTGTTGCTAAATATTCAATTTTATTTTTATTTTTTATTTATTCATTTTGAACTTTTACAGGTTGTGCAGGACAAACATATGTTCACGTCAAGTTTTAATATAAATACAAAACAACACACACAATATCATAACATACATAATGAGCAAATACAATTATTTATCTTTAACATAACAAAAAGAAAATTAGGGGGAAGAACAAATTCAATTTCAGCTAAATACACTATCCATTATTTTTTGCGAATTATTATCATTATTATTATTATGTAGAATTCACATAATTCTACATTAATTTTGTCATTGTGTAGGTATGCAGGCCCCACGTCGTCTGTGGCTGCAGCAGCAGTAGCCAACGCGACTGCAGCGGCCATGCAGCAGTATGGACTGTACCCACCCTCACTAGGACCTGGTCATAGCCCCGTCGCGCTCAGCCAGCTGGAAAGGGAGCGGCTTGAACGGCTAGGTGGGTCTTGCATTACATACACTTTTTTATGGGATTGTCAAGTGATGTTGAATTGTTGTGAAAACTTAAGTGTATTTGAAACCTATGTATATAGTTGCAAATAAAAAACAATTATTAAAGGGGGTGTGACTTTTCAAAATTAAAAATTCACCAAAAAATCTTCTTTCCAAAAATGTAAATTTCACTTTCCTCCGACTCCCCGTTCCTTCCATACCGCCCGGTCAAAAGTCTACTATGACGTCACATTACTTAAGGTCGCGCGCAAGAAAGCAAGCAAGCAAGTGGCGGCGAGCGCTAAAATCCACGTTTTCGCGTCTTTAAGCCCGCCTAGCAGCCGACAGCAAAGAGATAAAAATTATCCGCCACGGGATGATTTTATCTAAAGAACATTCTGCGTTTGTATCCGCTTTCGGCATTTCTTCATTTTAATTAGGAAATTAAATATCACGATGCAAACTCAAATTTTTTACAGATTTCTTTTGTCAACTGACTTCAAACACATAAAATATTTTATCAAGCATCTAATAACTTTATTGTAGACACACGTATTGGATTGACATATTATATATGTACAGTACATACGACTCATATTATGTATATGGTATTTCAACAGTATTTTAATTACCTATGATTATAGCCGCAGCCTTACATTATATAAATTTATATATAATTATAAAATCACGGCAAACACGCAACTAAAACTGTCATCATTTTGTGCATTATCGCTATTTAATTACTTTCTTCGACGTTTGCATTTAAGTTATATAAATATGCAGCATATAGTGATTATTCGATATTACCATTATTAATTATTAATACAATATACTTTAAATTATTATATTTTTTATAATAATCACGAAATAATTGTTAATAATTATAATTAATCTTCAACTTAGAGGCTGCCCCATGCATAATATCACACCAGTTCTGCTTTTAATTCTTGTTGTTAATATTCAGTGTCATTGTAATATATATGTATTTATATATAATATATAAAGGTGTTTCCGGTCCAAATGTATAGATGGAAACTTTGTTTCCCTTTGAGTTAAAATAATATAACATAAAAGCTTTATTTATATTCAGAGCTCAAAGTAAGAATACTAATAATATTAGGGTTTCTGTAATTTAATTCTAGTACGTAATTCCAGCGTAATTCTAGCACAGCAGAGCAGACTCGGGCACCAGAATATTTACCGCGATTCAATCGACGGGGATCATCTGGCAGCAAGTTGGTTCAAACATATAAGGCTTTATATATATTTTCTTGAACTCATTACGCTTGCATATACGGAAATTTATAAAAAAAAATTATGTGATTTAATTAACTAAAAGTGCAGTGATAACAATCTCAGAGACAACGTGCAACTCCAAGTACTTGGAGGCGACGGTATTGAATGCTGATGCGAAACAAATTTTCACAACACTGAACTGAAAAAATCTCCCTACATTCTTGCTCCCTTATGTGTGCGGCCGGAACTGTCCGCTGACACTGAAGGCCAGAGTAAGCCCACGTGTCTATAAAGAAACAAAACTTAATTGCAATTATAAATAATTATATATTTTTGCCTCAAAATCGAATTAAAAATTTGTTCATTATTTGTATTTATAATAATATGTAAAATCTAAAATCATTGAACCGATTGAACGTACAGTACTATACTATATTATATTTCGTCTAAATAACAATTAACATTATATAATATAGTATTTGCATATATTATATGGTATTTGTATGGTATTACTATATTATAATGTTAACTGTTATTTAGTCTTAGATGTTATTTAGTCGTAGACTATATAAATATATAATATATAGTATATATAGTACTGTACGTTCAATCGGTTCAATGATTTTAGATTTTACATATTATTATAAATACAAATAATGAACAAATTTTTAATTCGATTTTGAGGCAAAAATACATAATTATTTATAATTGCAAAGTTTTGTTTCTTTATAGACACGTGGGCTTACTCTGGCTTTCAGTGTCAGCGGACAGTTCCGGCCGCACACATAAGGGAGCAAGAATGTAGGGAGATTTTTTCAGTTCAGTTTTGAAAAATTTTTTTTTGCATCAGCATTCAATAACTTCGCCTCCTCCACGTTATCTCTCAGATTGTTATCACTGCACCTTTAGTTAATTGAATCACATAATTATTTATAAATTTCCGTATATGCATAATAGCAAGCGTATAATGAGTGCAATAAAAGATATATATAATGCCTTATATGTATGTTAGACTAAATATAATAATTTAAAGTATATTGTATTAATAATTAATAATGGTAATATCGAATAATCACTATATATGCTGCATATTTATATAACTTAAATACAAATGTCGAAGAAAGTAAATAAATAGCGATCATGCACAAAATAATAACAGTTTTTGTTGCGTGTTTGCCGTGATTTTATAATTATATAATGTAAGGCTGCGGCTAAAATCATAGGTAATTAAAATACTGTTGAAATACCATATACATAATATAAATCGCATGCACTGTACTTATATAATATGTCAATCCAATACGTGTGTCTACAATAAAGTTATTAGATGCTTGATAAAATATTTTATGTGTTTGAAGTCAGTTGACAAAAGAAATCTGTAAAAAATTTGAGTTTGCATCGTGATATTTAATTTCCTAATTAAAATGAAGAAATGCCGAAAGCGGATACAAACGCAGAATGTTCTTTAGATAAAATCATCCCGTGGCGGATAATTTTTATCTCTTTGCTGTCGGCTGCTAGGCGGGCTTAAAGACGCGAAAACGTGGATTTTAGCGCTCGCCGCCACTTGCTTGCTTGCTTTCTTGCGCGCGACCTTAAGTAATGTGACGTCATAGTAGACTTTTGACCGGGCGGTATGGAAGGAACGGGGAGTCGGAGGAAAGTGAAATTTACATTTTTGGAAAGAAGATTTTTTGGTGAATTTTTAATTTTGAAAAGTCACACCCCCTTTAACTCTTCAATTTATTTATTTATTTATTGCTGTAGGCTATGGACGTCCTGGTGGTCTGATGTCGCGCGACCCTTCGATGGGCCTGCCTCACCCCGCAGAACTGCTAGGACGCCAGTATGGGGACCAGATCGCTCACCAGGTAAGAGCTTCAAACCAAGATTATCAGAGCTTCACACACCTTGGCACCAACATTATGCTGTATAACGTAAGTCACAGCATTGAGAAAATTTGATACAACACTTTAAGATATACAGCTGTAAATTAAATGTGTTTTTTTAGGCTGGTGAAAAGTATAAAAATTTATTTATGACCTTTTAGTTTTATGAATAATTTTTCTATGTAACCATCCTTATAAAGTTCATTTGAATTTACACTTTTCTTTAGAATACCTTTTTTATTTTATTTAATATTATTTTTTTGTAAGTACAAATTTATTTATTTATTTGCTTAAGTGCTCAGTTGATATGTGCAATGACAAGTAACATTTAAAGAAGTTTTATGTCTTTTTTGGATAACAATTTATTTCAAGTCTTCTATTTCTTTATTATTATTGTTTATTTTTATCCCTGAATCTCTGTACAGTGAGCTGAGAATGTGAAGTGTTTACTGGTGTGTGTTTGTGCAGCTGTCAGCACAAGCGGCGGCTCACGAGCAGTTCCAGCGCCAGATGCTGCTGGAAAGAGACCGGTATAACCAGGCCGCACAGCTGCACCCCTCCCTGGTAGCCCAGCACGAGGAATATATGCGGTGAGACACCTTGTATTTGTGTATTTATCTTTCTTGGTTTTAAATTTTCCTGTTCAAAATATTAACAATTGATTTATTTTAAACAAATCTTTTGTGAGTACTCTTAAGTTAGCATTGCTTCCAGTATGGGAAGAATGAATTTACACTTACCCATTCCATAATTCAAATTTAATTTGTGCTTAGAATCAACCTGAAATATTTCTTTAATGTTTTAAGATGATATGTGAAATCCAGTTTCAATCATTTTTCTCTCAAAAATATTTTGTCACTATCAAAATTTGATAGTTAAGGTTTTGAGAGATGAACTTTGTGTTACAGGCAACAGCGTGATCGTGAAATGAAGGTGAGGGCGCTTGAAGAGGCTGCTCGGGGAAGTCGGCCGTGAAACTCTGCAATGAGCACCTGTACATAAACGTGGCAAGCGGGTAGCTAGGGGGCCTAGTCTTGACAGTTTAGTTTCTCCTATCTTGAGTCCCGTAAAATTATAAACATGTCATCTTGTATATTTTACCAGCGATTTTATCACCACAACAAAAAATATAAACCACCAAAATAAAGTTTACTTAATAACTTATTGGTCTGATAAAGCCATCTTGCATACTTTTTTTTTTTTTTTTTTTAAAAAAAAGGAAATTTGTTTATCGTTGATGCTAGTTATGACATTTTGCTTGTACATTAATTTTTTTAAACTTGGCTAAATAATTTTTTTACGGGGCTTTTTTTTTAAATATTATATATTTTTCAAACTTTTTTCCCCTTGAATTGTATACTTAATAATCATCTGACAAACTTTAGCTAAACTCAGAATTCTCTGCCTTTTTATCTATTTGCACCAAAATGTAAAGTATTTTTTGTCTTTTTTTTTTTTTCTAATATAAAGGTGCTCTGTATAAAACCATATTTAAGCGCACCAGGCTGTTTTGTTTGATCATGCCACAGTACCAAAATATCTTGGAGAATTGTAGATTTGCAACGTGGGCTTTATTGTCTTGAAGTGGTTCATGTACGAACAGGTTCAATGGACACTTCATAGCACTATTTAATTACAACGCCATTGCAGAATTTGTTATTATTGTTGTATAAGCCTTATAAGAGATTGATCCTAAAATTTAGGAAAGATTATTGTAAAATGTGTTTATTAATTTTAAATAAATTAATTAATTATGAAGGGAGGGGAAAAAAATTCAGTAGTCTGAGCAATTCTGATATATAAATTGATAAAAAGGGAACTGATATTCAGTTATATGATGTCATTTGTTATCAGTTTGCTCTGACTTTTTGAGATGAGCTTTGCTTGTCAGATTATCAAGAGTAAGTACGAGTTGAATCTCGTAACTTTGTCCTGCAATGTGGTCATCGCGCCATGAACAGCAGCTATACAGTGTGTGCAACGTGTGCGTGTGTAGCAATGCAACAAAACAAAACGGGAATAGGTGTATTATCTAACATAACATGCCTTCTAATCCACAATGATTATAGACATTTTATCTTCAGTAGAGTTGCAATAACCCTAGATTGTGTATTTAACCTTAGAAAATCACTGTTTTTAAGGGGCCACCAACTTAAAACATAATAAAAAAAGGAAAATAAAAATAAATAATAAACATGGTCACTATTAGAGTGTACCTAAATATGTGGCGAAAAAAATTTATTATCGTATATAAATAAATTTTAAAAAATAAATCTGTATGAGTGTTCTCCCTATACTATATAAGCAGTATTTTCATAGAAGAATTTCTTGTTTTTTTTCCCCCCATGAATAGTTCTGTGTTACCTGGGCCATCATGTATTTTACTGTGAAAACAATTATATTAGTAATGATAATTATATAAATAAAAATATTTAATCAAAAAAGTTAAATTTAAACAAATAATAATGTATTAATAAAAATATAAATAGTTGATGGATTTCAAAATTTACACCCTCTTATTTGTCTAAGAAAAAAATATATATTATGAAAGAAGAAAATAGGATTCTAAAATCCTTGATTTTTTATTTATTTTTTGTTTGAATGTGTTTTTGACTGATATAAAAAAAAAAATAAAAATGGTATTATAATCACATGGTGTTTTCATTTTGTTTGCCTTTATATTCACAGTTGGGGGGGGGGGGGGGGAAACCCCATACAGGCATTCTGTACTGGTGCCCTGAACAGACGCAAGTTGTTTCTTTGTCTTGCTACATAGAGAGTTCTTTCACTCCATGCTCTCTCCTCACGCCCTCACAAGTTTAACAGGGCTTCTCAAATGATTGGTTGTCGGGGAGAAGATGAATAAATTATTTCTTTTTACCTTGATCTCGATCTATTCAGAAGTTCTCTTTTTTTCAGATTATAATAAACATGAAGATTTTTTTTATTGTGAAGGTGACGTTTACAATACCGGAACATATAAATATATGTAATATATGTTCAGTACATATATCATACAGTATATATAATATTAATATACACGTTATGATCGATAGGACTTATATTCTTCAAAATGCCTATATATATATATATATATGCCACACGTACATTTTACAATATTGTAATTAACTTAATTTTCTCAATTAAAGCCTGCTCATATACAATACATATATTAATTATGTTAGATCCAACATTATATATATTATATTATACATATGCACATATGGATATAGCTTTATAATATACATATATTATGTATATATAACATAAATTGTACATATAATATAAATTTATACATTCGTCGAGATTCGTCCCATTTATATATGCATCACGTATAACTATATATATAATATATATATACGTTTTCTCCCCGCGCCCCCACCCCCTCCCTCCCCCTTAATAGTTTCTTTAACCAAAGCCTGTGGTTCCCCAGGCTTTGGACATCGCTTTGGTCCATTGAGAAAAAGTAGAGGTGTCCGTCCTGACTGAGGTTTTCCACGGTTCCCTCAGTCTCACCTCAGCAAATGCTGGGACGCGTAACAGGCCGTGGCATCCGTTCCCTACCTTATCCCTACCCATTACCCCGCCGCGAGCTGTAAGCTCTTAGGGGTGTATCCTTGTAAAAAAAAAAAAAAAAAAAAAAAATGTCCATTTGTTATAAAAATTAATGATACATATATCTTTTCTTTAACTGTAACATATATATAATATATATAATTCATGTACCCCGGCCGCGCGGTACGCATATATATGTGTGATTGATTAGTTGGTATTTTGGGGCAATTATAATTAATATTGACACATTTTGGTCATGCAGTATATATTTATATATATATATGGCCCGATCACCCATATATATTTAATTTATTATTATTATTATCAATTTATAATTAATATATATTATTTATAATCACGGTACGCATATCCCCTACGATAATAATATATCAGGCCTGATATCAGGCTGATGTCAGGGCAGCCTGATATCAGCCTGATATCAGGAAGTGGACAGAAGAAACCTGACATCAGGCTGGCCTGATGTTTCCCTGACGTCTCCACCTGATAGTTCCCTGATGGTTTCCTGACTATAACGCCTGATGGCTACCATTTTGGACTATAATAGATAAAAACACATTTTATTATTAGAATTAAATTAAATAAATAACACTATCATGATTAACACTAAATAAAGAATCAATAAAACAAATTGAAGAAAATTTAAATACAAATGCGATGTTGTGCAGCTAGGAGCTAGGTGCCATGGCCTTTATTCTAGCTGGCTCGACTGTTGTCCCATGGTCCACAGCTATTATAGGCAGCAAGACGGTGGATTTTCTAATATATCAGGCCTCAGAGTCCTAAAATACCTGCAGCAAAAGACACCCCACATCCCCTACGATAATAATATATCAGGCCTGATATCAGGCTGATGTCAGGGCAGCCTGATATCAGCCTGATATCAGGAAGTGGACAGAAGAAACCTGACATCAGGCTGGCCTGATGTTTCCCTGACGTCTCCACCTGATAGTTCCCTGATGGTTTCCTGACTATAATTAACGCCTGATGGCTACCATTTTGGACTATAATAGATAAAAACACATTTTATTATTAGAATTAAATTAAATAAATAACACTATCATCATTAACACTAAATAAAGAATCAATAAAACAAATTGAAGAAAATTTAAATACAAATGCGATGTTGTGCAGCTAGGAGCTAGGTGGCCTTTATTCTAGCTGGCTCGACTGTTGTCCCATGGTCCACAGCTATAGGCAGCAAGACGGTGGATTTTCTAATATTTCAGGCCTCAAAGTCCTAAAATACCTGCAGCAAAAGACACCCCACATAGTATATTACCCCCAAAACAACTTATAAGCTAAAGAATTATAGTTTAATTACCATTATTTGTTGATTTTCTCCTCTCCTGAAGTAGCTGCCATTTTTCTATCAACAAACCTTTCTCCTTTGATGCAACAATGGTGCCGCCTAGTGTTAAAACTTATAACTAATGGAGCCTGACACTCCCCTGATACCCCCTGATATCAGGCTGATATAGCCCTGATGTCCCCCTGATATCAGGCTGATGTGACCTGACATCAGCCTGATACCCCCCTGATATCAGCCTGATACCCCCTGATATCAGCCTGATATCAGCCTGATACCCCCTGATATCAGCCTGATATCAGGCCTGATATATTATTATCGTAGGGGATAGTATATTACCCCCAAAACAACTTATAAGCTAAAGAATTATAGTTTAATTACCATTATTTGTTGATTTTCTCCTCTCCTGAAGTAGCTGCCATTTTTCTATCAACAAACCTTTCTCCTTTGATGCAACAATGGTGCCGCCTAGCGTTAAAACTTATAACTAATGGAGCCTGACACTCTCCTGATACCCCCTGATATCAGGCTGATATAGCCCTGATGTCCCCCTGATATCAGGCTGATACCCCCTGATATCAGCCTGATACCCCCTGATATCAGCCTGATACCCCCTGATATCAGCCTGATACCCCCTGATATCAGCCTGATATCAGGCCTGATATATTATTATCGTAGGGGATGGGATGTATGATTAAAAAGAAAAAAAAACAATTCCATTCATTCATAAAAATTAAATCGGCATTAAAATTGATCGATAATCATGCAACTTATAATTTATTTAAAAATGTGATGTATATTTATGTATAATGGAGTATGATCGACTATGGACATAATTTTTTTTTTTTATTATTATTGCAGAAATGGATAGAGGGTGCAAAGTTATGCTACCCTGATTTTTTTCAAGCTCTGGAAGTATTTTTATTATAATAATAAATTATTAGAAGTCCTTTTTGTGACGTTCACGCGGCGGCAAGTCCTATAATATCGTCACAAAAAGGAGTTAAAATAATTTATTAAAAATACTTCCACAGGGCTCTAAAAAATCTGAAAAAAAATCAGGGTAGCATATATAACTTTACACCCTCTATATTCATTTCTGCAATTAAAAAAATTGACGAGGCCCGGTTGATACTCCGGCCATTATGTTTTATTTTATATTACTGATTATTCTGATTAATTGCCATATATGCATGAACTGCGGCCGGTATCGCGCATCATCGCTGTATATATATATATATATATATATATATATATATATATATATATATATATATATATATATATATATATATATATATATATATATATATATATATACATATATATATATTATTTTAATTGCTATATTAAAATTATACATAATAATGTTATAATGCCATGTAATATAATTTGCAGTACGTTAATTTCTATCATGATATCATAACCCTCGATAAAAATCCCAATTGAAGTCCCTAGCTATCTGATACAAATAATTTCTTATTCAAAATCTATAGCTGTTTGTAATATATAAAATGTATAATATATTTATATTTATGTTATGTGTAAGACGTTTTGTAGGACGAATTTTATAATAATACGTATACGTAATATGTACCGTATATTATTATCTAATATATATATAGGTTGAAAATTATTATATTATATATATGATATATTATTATTATGATGTAACAGGCTGTTAGTATCATCTGTTATTTTATTTTATATTGTTTTATTATCATTTTCTATTGTTCTATTATTCTGTAACTATTATATATGTTTTGTATGTATGTTTTATGTGTTCTATTGTAATGTTTTTCTATAATGTATGTTTCTAGTGCTGTTAATATGTACACTTTCTGTGTTTAATAAAAGACTAATAATATAGGTTGAAAATTATAAAATATATTATAATTATAAAAATAATACGGTATATTAATTATACACATTGGAGGAGATCCATAATATATGGCCGGTGTTTGCATGCATGCTCTCTATATATTAGTCGAACTGACAACAATTAATGTAATTGCATGAAACTATTAATATTTTAATAATCAGCATTTACCGTTATACTTAAAATGGAGTTATTAGAATATAAAATATGTATAATATATATCATATATACACATTATATATATAAGTAATATTGTAATATTACAGTAATTAATTCATAAGTTAAAAGTTCCAGACTTTTGAATAATAATAATAATAACATGTGCATTACAAAGAATTGTTTATAATAAATAAATAATTAAAAGTATTAATTTTGCAATTATAGCTTTTTGTGTGTTCTCTATATAATATTTTTTTATTTTTATAAAAGTTTTAACATTTTAAAGTTACGTTGGTTTTTATTATAATATATAATTAATCACTCAACGTTGTCGGTATAATATTTCTGTGTTGCATTTACTTGGTTTCACTTCTTGTGATTTTTACTTCTCTGCGGGAGGAAAGTTCGGAAGTTGACACTGCTACTGCCAAGCTCGCTCGATCGCGCGGCTCGTTGCTGCCACTACCCGACTGATGCCTCGCCGTATTCAAATGTTCACTATACTTGGACGATTAATAATTTTCCAGAAGACCCGCAAATACCGGCCAAAGTGAACCAAGCAAGCCTCTTCATTTCCTTATGTAAATGTGAACTACATCATATAAATACAACAATAAGCTTCTTTAAAAAAACATTTTTCAATTACAAAAGTCTATATTAAAAAGTTTACTTGTACGAATTCTTTTATATAATATTTTCTTTCCTTAAATAATATACAAATTATTTAAAATAAAAGATAAATATGTCTTTTAAACAAAGCAGAAATATTATAATATATTTTTAATTCAAAAAGTTGAAATTCATCATTATATAATATTATAATTATATTGTATATAATATAGAAAAGCAACAGTTTGTTAATTTAATATAGTATACTTACAATTATTATAAACGAAAAATAAATATATCAAGCGTTATATCATTATTATAATATATAATTAAATACGTACTTCTGTATATATTATATATATATATATATATTATATATATATATATATATATAAAAAATATAAAAAATAAAAAAATATATATGCATGACATATGACATGATAAAAAGGTAGACGATTTTAATGCTTTATATTTTCAAGTGTTCAAGTCCACTTCTTAAACATAATAATTTATAATATAATCCTGAAAGCTCAATTTATAAAGTATGGTAATGCAGTACGTGGTATTAATATAGCCAGAAAAAAAATCGAATGGAGTTCTTTGTCGTGTTGGGGGGGAATCATAAGAAGTGGGTGATGTGAGAAAGATGGAAAGGACATTTATTTTATGTTATTTTTTATATATACTGCGACCGATTCGTGGAAGGGGGGGGGGGGGGGAAGCAAACTCCTATAACTCTCCTTCCCCTTTCTTTCTACATGACAAAATTAAATGCGAATTAATGTGTCTCACAATGTCAGTGTTATATAGAAAATTTCATTAATTGAATAAATTGAAATAAAGAACTAAAAAAAGCTTTAAAATAATACTAATTTAAGATGAGCCTGTCTAGAGGGAGGTACTAGACAGCTAGCTAGCCCAGAAAATGTTTTTCGGTTTCTGGGAACGCACCCAGAAAAAAAAAAAAGTCGAAAGGGGTTGGAGGAACCCCTCTTTTTTTAAATAAAAATTGTATTGAGGGGAAGAACAGTTGGAGAAAGAAGTACTGTGACCATTATATTAAATACAATATTCTATTAATTCTATTATCCCTATAGAGAGAAGAAGCGTGCCGGACCATAGTAATTGATGTAACCCAATATTAAGAGCTCAAATTTATATGTACTGGATTTAACCTTTACATAATGACCCATTTCATCCAGTTCTCCGTGCCTTAGAATCGTGTGCAGTGAGGCGGGCCGGCCGGTGAACATCGGCATCCCTGCAACGGTGCTTAGCCGGTAAGCCGTGGCCGGGAAACCTTAGTGGCGCCAGCTCATAGCTCCGACCGACCTTGCTCCTTAGTCCTCGTCTACACCACGTTCTCACCTCGACAAGGACATTCTGATGCTATGTCTCGAACCCGGCCCATCTGGTGTCGTCAGTGCGAGCCGGAAAATATTATGAATGTTCTTCACGAGTAACATCAAAACACTTATTTTAAACTTTTTATCATATTTTAAGTTACATTAATTAATGAACAAAGTTTTTTTTTAAGATAATAATTAATATAGATTACTTAATGTATCATCCCACAAATTATAATTTACACTATACACCAGCCTTGCATATTATTATATAATTCATAATTTTATATACGGACAAAACAATGTTGCGTATACGCCACCGTATACGTGGAAAATTTCTTTATTGTGGGGATGCATGATTACTATTAATAAACAATACTGTCTTTTTTTCTTTTTAGAATATTCTTATTAAACAACATCGTAACATAAGTTGAGACTCGAGACGTATAAACGAAGATAGAAAATTTAAAACTATGAAAATATTAATTTATTCATATTTTTACTATATATACATATCATGTCATATTTAATATAATTTAATTGTAGCAAGGGAAAAAAAGAATCCCAGAAATATCACGCAAATAGTGTATACGGTGCGGGATTTGTGTAACTTTGATTAAAAGCTTAATTGTTGATAAAAATTTGTTGCATCTATCTTTTTTTGTGGTTTATACAATGTTTAACAATTTAAGTAAAAAATATAATATTTTTAAAAAGCAGATAAAATCACAATAAATTTTAAAGTAGCAGTCTATAGTGATCGAAAATATATTATAATTATTGATCATAAAAATTTCAATATTATTGGCAACTCACAGACAAACGAGAATAATAATAATATAAAAAAAAACTGTAATAAAAAACTGTGTCGTTGGTGGAGGGAGATTTCTGGGGGCAAGGGGGAGCGGTTGGTTGCTTGCCTGTCAACTTTAGGGGCTTCCTCACAAACGCTGCTGCATGGCAGGTCGAGAGTTAGGGATAAGAGAACGACGCCCGAGCAAGAGAACGAAACGAATCTGCGCATACTTCGTTGTACGCAGCCCCCCACCTTTTTTATTTATTTTTTTTAACATATTTTTTTCACCTCATTTTAAGAACAGTGTTGGAAGATGTATTTTTTATAGATGGAAAATGTGTGATGTTTGAACGAGTTAAGTGATAAGCACTACACATGGATCTCTCTGAGCTGGAGCAGCAGGCCCGTTCGCCGGCCACCTCTGGGGGCCCTGGGGGCTACTCCATCACGGGACTCTTGATGAGCACGGCCGCGGGATCCACGATACCCGGTACCTGCACTTCCGTCTCTGACTCCCTTCTCTCCGCAAGTCTTCTCAGTGCCTTTGCAGCAGGGCCTACCTCGTCAACAGCCGCGCACCACGCACCAAAGTTCGGTGGGTGATGTATAAGTTGATGAGATTTTACTAGCTGTCAATATACATTTTTCATTCAATTTGGAAGTATATACTTAGAAGAAATTATATATAAAAAAAAATATTGTTAAATTTTTATTGTACTAAAAACTCATGAATTATTTTTTAATATTATGACGTTACTTAAACAAAAATTACACTATTTTACACTATTTTACACATGACATATACAAATATTCCCTTAAAAAAACGCAATAGTTTATGAAATTTATAGAACAACAAGAATTAATATTTTATTTTTTATAAAAAAATATGGTTTCGTTATAAACAAGAATTAATCACTTAAAATTATTGATTCAGTTATTAATTTTCTAAAAAAAATATTGCACTGATTTATTTCAAAATAAAATAAGAAATAATTTTTAAAAAAATACAAGTTATCATTTAAATCACCGTATTAATCACAATCTGCACTTAAAAAAATATGCACTGTTTAGTACAAATTCCGTAGCACATGCAGGAGATGGTTGTTTACGCACTGCATTCCCGATGATTTCACGAAGAGAACTGCTGGAAACAGGAAGGCTTATAGAGTCTGCTAGCTCGGCTAACTCAGGCAATTTAGTTAGTGCAACCCAATAATAATGTAAGCTAATTAGGTAAAAAAGGAAAAAAAAGGGGGTCCCTCCCTACTCCCCCGCGGCGCGGATCGCGCGAGGGTGGCGAAGTCACAGCCAGTAACAGATCCAACTAGCCTAATCGAATTCTCCTTAAATAGAAGTAGCGCTAACAATGTAATGTCCATTATACAACTGAACCAATCCGTATCAACACTTCTTGCATTTTCTCGCCTATAATAGTCCTTTTTTTTTTATCGTGACGTACAACATTATAATTACATTACGCACTTACAGCATTTATATTACATCATGTAACATCCATCTTGTAAACTCGATTAAAAATAAAATCTTTAATTTCAATGGATTTTCTTTATGAATGTTCAGCATGCTGTCATTAAATTTGTAAATTATATTTTTTAAGAAGTTATAATCCAAACATTCTTAGATTCATGGCATTCATTGCAGTCAGGTACCAGTTACATAACAAAACTCTACTCTCTGATGAGCTATTAGTATTATAGCACCGTATAGTAGCTTTTCAAAATAATTATATTCTGCGCCTACGTAAAAATCAGAAGAGTTCATCTTCGGACTAAAAGTATATGCAATAAAATGATTGCCTTAAAAATAAAATTTAGATCTGTTATACTCCATGGCATGCAATAATTAAAGTCAAAGAAAAATTACAATTTATATGGTATATAATATAAATATGATAAATTCAGTTTCAAAACAAGACAAGTAACAAGTAGCGATGAGGCCAATTTCAAATTAATAAAGAGAAAGAAGAAAGTAGAGAAAATTTGTAAATTTGTTTTTATCAGAAAAATGGATACAGTTAATAATTGAGTGTACGTTTCTTGCATCTGAGTCATGCTGGTCTATAATTTACGGTCTTAAAAGCTAAAATTTAAGTCTGAAGCTAAAATTGTTTTTATTATTATTTTTAATTGATATTAAATAAATTTTGACCACGGTTGGGAAAAATTAGAGCAGACATATTGCGATATTGTTTTACCTTGAAAGATAAATCGCGATATAGGGAAAATACATTTGCCACTAGTCCCCTATCCCTATCCATTTATGTGCCCCCCCCCCCCCACCTCCTGCCCCTGAAAGGCAAAGAATACTCTCCGAATTTTTTCCTGCGCTACTCCATCGTTGATAGAGAAATTCCCTGGAAATTCCTTCTTTTCGCACAAAACGAACTCAAAATTCATTAAACCATGTTAGAAATTAATTAGTTAACATTGCGAGGTAAATTTACACACCGATACTGATGCATGTTATTGATTAATCTCTAATTTTATTTTATTTTATTAGTCTTTCATGGGCACTGTACAATAATGTAACACATAATATATATTATAGTTAAAATTAAAAACAAAATAGACCATGCCATGGGGCAAATGAAAAAGATTGCTGTGCAATGAGCAGTCCATTCACTAAAGTGTTCATTCACCCAAATTAAAACATTTATTAACACACATTAATAAACACATAAGAGTTTACAAATACATTTATATAAATAATATACTTTAAAAAAAAAGAAACAATATCAGAGAGAGATAAGTAGGGAAATAATAATAATCAATATATAAAAAAAATAATAAATTTTTATTTGTTATTCCTCATCGTGAATACGTCCTTCGTCCTTGCAGGGTATGGGGACAGTCCTCTCAGCACGCCGGGTACTTCGAGCGGACTCTCGGGGGTGAACGGCGGTGGCTCGGGAGGCGAGGACGACTCGCCAGGCCCTTCAGGAATCTCCTTCTCCTCCCTCAGTGGGGGATCGGCGGGTGGGCCGGTCAAACGCAAGCAGCGCCGTTACAGGTACATCCTGGAACTACAAAATGCGAAATAAAATATAATATAGTAAAGTAGTGACGGAGGAAACTAAGTACCAATAATTTCTTTACCTGTATGAAAATTATAGAAATCAGCATTATACCGGTCTGATATTCATTAATTTATATATAAAATATATTGATCATGATTCTTGCAGGACAACGTTTACTAACTTTCAACTTGAGGAGCTGGAGAGAGCATTTCAGAAGACTCACTACCCAGATGTATTTTTCCGCGAGGAGCTAGCTGTGAGAATCGACCTTACTGAGGCTCGCGTGCAGGTGAGGATGCAATTAATTTAAAAATACCCCAACAGGGAGCTGAATCGTAGCGTCGTTAGGTTTGGTTTCAGAACCGACGCGCTAAGTGGCGGAAGCAAGAAAAGCTTGCTGTAAAGCAGCAACAACAACAACATCAGCAACATCAACAGCAACAACAACAACATCATCAACAGCAACAACACCAAGCGCTGAGCCACGCCGCGACATCGCTCGTGCAAGGCATTCTCTCGATACCTGGTATGTAGGCAACTCTTCGTGACGCACTGTAGTGCGGGTTGCATAAACAAGTTTCTTGCAGGCTCACAACCGAGCGCGTGTTTTATGTGGTATTTAACCAGAGCATTCTGATTCTAAAATGTATAGTCATTGCACTCATCGCCCAGGAAAACTACCCTCACCAAGAGATGATAATAGAATCTTATGCATTAATTGTTCGAAGAAAAATTTCCATGACATGGAGTGTGCATATATAACCTGCAGTTAATTTCAGTATACATAAAGAATCAGGCAGAACCTTTCATGTATTGGAAATATAAGATTGATGATTCGTATGATTGATAAGATTGATTATGAATCACTCCTTTACGAACATGAGACGTTCTGTTAACATAATATAATTATGATTATAAAATTAAAATACAATTTTTTTAAGTTTGTTTTATGATGCAGTGCTTGACATTATTTAAATCTCACATTGACTTCTCAATTACTGAATTAATTGTTACACTGGTTAACATAACGTCTGCACTATGATTTCGTTGCAGTATCCGGCAGTCCGAGCCTGGTAGGCGACTCGCCGCTGCTCTCCGCGCAGACCATCTCTGCGCTTGGTGAGTATATTTGCCACGCGACACGTGCCGGCCTTTTTACATTTGAACTGCGTGCGCTAACCGAGTCCGTTGTGGGCGTCGTGTTGGTTGCTTCACAGGGGGCAGTCCGCTCGGACCCTTCAGCCCCACGCCCTCCGCGGGGATGTACCTCGGTATGGAGTGGCCTACACAGGGATTCTCACCCCCGCTGCCTGCCACATCGCCGCATTATATGTAAGTGGTGACATTGGATGGCGAGAGGGCAAGAGAATGAATTGAAAAAACATTTTTTTAAACACTTTATTAGTTTTGTAGAGATAAAGTTGTTAATTAAAATTGCACTAAAATAATTGCTATAATTCTGCTTCTGCACTGTGTTTTGACTCCCCTCCCCCCTTTACTAAAATAAAAAACTAGTATATGTATATAAATATTTGTCTCTTATCTAAAAATATTATAACTATAATGTATAATACTAGTTATTATATAATATAACAGAAATGTAAATTGCATGAATTAAATAAATGTACTGTATATAAATAACTAATATTTTTACATCAATGCGTGTATAACGTAATATATTATGCACATATAATACTTACATTTTTACTTATTATAATATAATAATTATTAAAATATAAATCTGTTTTTGTACTTGTATTCTATGTTCAATCATGTTTTGAAATATTCATTTACGTTACTTAATTACAGCATTTTTTTCAAAATAAATCAATCCTCCGTTAATATTTCAAATGTACTTTTGCTAACAACAATGGCCCTTCTGAGAGGTACGGTAACGATGCGAATCTCTTTAGCGACTGAAACTGACTGGATGCGCGCAGGGGCAGCAAGGCGAGGTCGGACAGTCCCTCGGACGATCTTGTGGACACTGGCGGCGCGGGGGCAGATATGTTGCTGGGCTCGGAGCACTCCTCGCCGCCGCCCCACTGCACCCCCGGACCAGCCCCCTCACCACAACATGGAGGAGAGTTACAGGACCTGGGGCTCAAGAGCGACACCGAGTGAGAACACAATTTATACCACCAGTGAAAAGAGTCCTCCTAAAAGTATCCGGAAAAAGCATCACTGGTTAAAATTTACCAGTTTTGAAGTACAATGAAGTCCATACAATTTTCTTCAGGAATCTATAAATCTGATTGTATTATGATTCTAAGTATCTAAGTTTTAAAACCCTGACCATAACTTCTAGATTTTAATCTAGAGCTTATAGTTGTGAACTATAAAATAAACCTCAAGAGTGAGCTAAAATGAAAGGTTAACTTTTAAATGTCCGCGTAATATTGTGTGGGAAACGTCAAATTTCAAGCTGCTTTTTTGACAATTTGTCATATAATGACAATTATATTATAACTTTACTTGTTATGTGGAAATTCATATTTATTGCATGTCCAAAATTACTGTCTAAATATTTTGCTTTTAAGTTTATTGTTACAGTTTAACTTTTATTAATTTCTAATATAATGCTAATTTATTGTGGGATTTGATGTGGTATGATAAAATTATAAATAATTCAATGTTCATAATTATGAATTAATGACATATAGGTTTGCAAAACATTAAATTAATAAACTTTGCAACTATAAAGGATATAAAATATTGTCCGTCCAACTAATAATTACAAAAAGGGAGTTAAAAAGTCTAGCATGTGAGAAAATCTTGAGATTATAAATTATATAATACTATGCAAAAAGAAAAAAAAAAAAAAAAAAAAAAGAAAGATGTGTAATGTCGATAAGACGTATATAATATGAACAGTAAACAAGTGAGAATTAATAAACTCCCCTGATAACTTGATGATAACTCCATTCAAATAAAAATGTAGCCTATTCGAACATTTTTATTTGAATGAACATGAAATACAATGCAAGATCATGATAAAATGAAAATGTCCGTTTAATTGAAAAAAAAAAAAAAAAAAATGTTTTGTTGATGTTTAATGGAATATTATGACGATATACATGTTATGGTAAATATTTATAAAAAAAAAAGAAGTGTACGTATGATAATGAAAGAAATTAAATTAATAATAAAATATAAATAAACCAATATGTTAATTATTATGTAGCTGAAATTAACACCTTTTTCTTGGAAAGTATATTTCATACGGATGCATGATATATTATATTATATTATATTATATTATATTATATTATATTATATTATATTATATTATATTATATTATATTATATTATATTATATTATATTATATTATATTATATTATATTATATTATATTATATTATATTATATTATATTATATTATATTATATTATATTATATTATATTATATTATATTATATTATATATGATGTAATAATTAATAGTTTTTTAACTAAAAAGAATGAATTTCAAATTTAACTCACTAAAGTGTTGAACTTTTAGTTCTGAAACGATTCGAACCCAATAAATTACAATACATGCCTTTTACCTGAAATTACTTGATGTCATAACAATATAATTTTAAAGTATGCGCCAATTAAGTCGCTTAAGGATGAATCTCAGTAGGTGGATATATCTCGCAATCGTACCGCCTGAATGCAACAAGACTTGCAGGGGACTTGGAACTCACCATCAATAGGTGGCATACAAATTTTGAAGCGAATCTGTCTTATCAGTTTTGTGAAAACTGAGGTAGAAGTTTTTAACATTGGCCTTATGGACGGAAACCGGAAATGGAGCATTTGTAAGAAAACTGCAAGACTGAATTTGCTCAAACCATAAGCGATTAAGTTTTAGAACATTATCGATTTTTTAAAATTTATTTAATTCGATTCGTTTGCAGGGAACTATTCTTTGATTCCGAAGTAACTGAGATTAATCGTTAATATGAAAAAAATTCACCCATCAGTAGTGCATGTACTGTACGAGTAAGCTGGGAATTGCATTTAATAATTTTATTAATTTATATATTATATATTTCTTCTGAACTATATTTATTTATTTATTTATTTATTTATTTATTTATTTATTTATTTATTTATTTATTTATTTATTTATTTATTTATTTATTTATTTATTTATTCATTTATTCATTCATTCATTCATTCATTCATTCATTCATTCATTCATTCATTCATTCATTCATTCATTCATTCATTCATTCATTCATTCATTCATTCATTCATTCATTCATTCATTCATTCATTCATTCATTCATTCATTCATTCATTCATTCATTCATTCATTCATTCATTCATTCATTCATTCATTCATTCATTCATTCATTCATTCATTCATTCATTCATTCATTCATTCATTCATTCATTCATTCATTCATTCATTCATTCATTCATTCATTCATTCATTCATTCATTCATTCATTCATTCATTCATTCATTCATTCATTCATTCATTCATTCATTCATTCATTCATTTATTTATTTATTTATTTATTTAATTATTTATTTATTCATTTAAATATAATTCATGCAGGTGAGGAATTAATTTTCGGTAAGAAGCAAATTTAATGTGTCAACTATATAGCTCTGTGCTCCGGCCTCTATTATGTACATATAAATAAGATTAAAACCTAATATTATAGCTTTTGCTCTTTATATATATAGCTATATTGCTGAGTGGATTAATTCACTTAATAGAGTATTGTCCTCAAATTTTTTTATTGCAGAAATGGATAGAGGGTGCAAAGTTATGCTACCCTGTTTTTTTTTTAGATTTTTGAGAGCCCGGGAACTATTTTTAAAAAATTATTGAAAGTCCTTTTCGTGACGTCACGAGACGCAGCTCCTTAAGAAAAAGATAGGACTTGCCGCCGCGTGACGTCACAAAAAGGACTTTCAATAATTTTTTAAAAATAGTTCCAGGTCTCAAAAAAATCTGAAAAAAATCAGGGTAGCATAACTTTCCACCCTCTATCCATTTCTGCAATAAAAAAATTTGAGGACAATACTCCATTGTTTATTCCTATTTGATTGATGATTATATAAACCATAATCTAAACTTATATAACTGCTGAGAATTATATAATACAAACTGATGGTTAATTGAAAACATAAAATATACTCATCAGGCAATCAAATACTATAATAAATTAATTTGTTATCGGAAAATTTAAGGGACATTAAAATTTTGTTAACATTTTTAATTTATTTCTGAAATATATTATAAAATATTATTTCAAAGTCATTCATCAAGCGCTATTTATCAATTAACGTGATGGCATGCACAGATCTAAAAAAGTGTGGACAGCTGTGCTTAATCATTATTTTGCGTGATAATATATATAAAGATAACGACTTTTTTTATTAAGCACGTAGGCCTTCTAGCTCATACATAATATTAAGTCAAGAAGAAAGTAAAAATATACTTTATCCTCCTCCCTAAATTTGATAAGACAATTTATAGAGCACGTTATCATGATCGACACATGATGCCAGAAATTCTCTGGAGCTTAATTAAATAGCGATCGGCGGGATGAATGTACATATTGCAGCTGGCTGCCATGCATTAATTTTGACTATCATGAATGAAAGGTAATTATTATACATTTTAGCAGAGAACAAACTATATCCAGTAAACAACAACTAACTCTGTCGGTCCAGTGCTGAGAATGTTGGGCCAATTAATACTGTGCCAACACTCCTAAGTGCCGGTCTAACACTTTTTTGTGTTTATAACTGCATGGGTATAATGTGTAATCATGCAATTATGCAATTATCTCAGTATACTGTATAAGGCTATCGACGGTAACTATAATATAATTAAAATAACAAAAATTATGTTTTTTTTTATAAATAATGTAAATATTTAAATAAATTTAATACAATGATAAAATATAAGAAATATTTTATAACTCGATCATCATGATGACGCGATACATTGATACATTTTAAATTTTGAAAAATTTGAAACAGGAATTAATTAATAACTCATGGAGTGAACAATCCATGTGCGCTGCATGGCCTGCATGTATTATAATATAATATATATAAATATATATATATATATATATATATATATATATATATATATATATATATATATATATATATATATATATATTATCGAAAAATATACTAGCATAACTTTGTTAAAATATTTAAACATCATTACTAATTAAATATATTACATATTATAAAATCTGTATAAAATTGTTACTTGAAAATACGAAAATCGAGTATATATTATATATGCCAGCATATATAATTATTATTAATTATATGTTATATTATATATATTATAATATTATATATTAAGCTCTTAGGGGTGTATCCTTGTAAAAAAAAAATAATAATAATATTAAAAAATTAAAATGCTGAGAATATTGAAACATTGATAAATATTTTAATTGACACCGTTAATTTTTGTTTTTATTTTTTATACAGGGGCAACGAGCTTTCATCAATCGCCCTTTAAATCTCGCCTAGCTGCATGGTCTAGCTGTCACAAAAAAGAAGAAAAAAAAAAAAAAAAAATCTAAAAATAGAATCAGAAAATAGCTACGAGATAAAAAAAGCTTGAATATTAGCGGCAAGTCAATCGCGCTTCGCGCTTCGCATTTGTGATTTCATAGTGCACATTATTACCGCTGCAAGCGCTGATTGGCTGATTCATCGAATATTTCGTCACCTACAACTTGTGAAGGTAAATAGCCCGATAATTATTTTTAATTATTATCTCTTTCAGTCTAAAAACATTTATTGAAGTATTGCTTCTTTTAAGAATTAAAAGTTTCTCTAGTATGTAGTGAGAGTTGTCATCTTTATTGACATATTTTTGGGTCAACCATGACCTCTTTTAGTGGACGTGTGACCGCTAGCTGGTCTCTCTCCTTTACTGCTAACCTTGGCAACCTAGTCTGCCACTCATCAATGCCATTCCCGGAATAATATTTCATTTATTAACAATTTTTAAAAAACAATCAGGATTGAGTCCTCATGAGAAATTATGTTTTTGTTCTCTGTGACCCTAATTTTATAGTCTGCTACTTGAACCCATGTGTGATTGGACATTTTGTTACTGTAAATACTGTAATATTTTCATTTGAAATACTTTGCCTGGATATGCATATTTATTGCACCTAATCACTAAATTATATGCTGTTTATGAGTGTCAATAAATAACGCAAATTCTTATTTACAGCAATTAAAAGGATTGATTGCTTTTTGAAGTACTTTCCTATCCACTTTGTGGAGTCGCCATGGCTCTACGAGACCTAGTAGAAGGCGAATGTGGAGGCGCAAACTCTTTAGTGCGTCTAACTACACATTTCGTCCAAGATCGTGCTCACAAAGAGGAGGGGTTACGACATCATTTTCCACAACATGCAGAGGAAAACTTTGCAGAGGCAAATTCAAACCAGGTAAACAGTTGATAAATTTATGCATTCCTACAGAAATATAATGATCATATATATTGTTGTCGCAGCTGGTCCAGGAGTTCCTGGAAGAAACGCTGGTACAACGGGGCATCAACCCGGCCCCGCAAACCTTCCACATGGACTCGCTACTACAGGAGATGCGGGAGATAGAGAGTGCGAGGCAGTGCTCCATGCCACCAGTCCCAGCCCCTGGGGTCGCACAAGCTCTTGCAGATGCAGAGACTGCATGCTGGGCAGAACAGTTTCTTGAACCCAACAAGCAATTTGACGTGAGTACGGTAAGATTGGTTCATGATTCAGATGACCTTATGATGAAACTCAGCAAGCACTTGAACAACTTGAACTGCAAAACAGAAATAAAATAATAATTAAAAAATAAAATAAACACAGGTTTTATCATTAAAGAGTAAATTACTATCTTTTGATATTAATACCAGTAATATAAGGTCAACTGCAAGTAAATTCGAATGAAAATACTTCAGTAAATAATATGCATAGCTAAAAAAAAAAAAAAAAAAAAATTAATTCTGTAAAAAAATATAAAAGATCGTTGGATGCCAAACAAGGCAATAATTGACTTTTGTGGCATTGACTACAGAAGGGGAAAAAATAAATTAATAACAAAACAATAAAAAATCAAATTTTATCAGAAAGGTCAATCTTTTAATTTATTGTCTTATTTTACAGCTGTTATTCTTGTAATGTACTGTAATGCAGTACGTACATAGCATTGGTTTCAGTACTTTTTTAAAAAAAAAAAAAAAAAAAAAAAAAAAAGAATTTTAAGTACATTACTGCAGGGGTATTTAGTGGCTTTCATCAAGATTTCATCCTCCAGTATTACTGATTGCCTCTGTGATGTCCATTCCCATATTTTCCAAGGTTTTATAGCACTTACTGACCATTACAGTAACAAACATTTCTTGACCAGTCATCAATTCTATCACAATTTCTTCTCACAATGGATTTTTTTTTTTGTTTTTTCCTTGCAAAAAACTTGGATCTCCTTGCATATAAGATATTCTATTGAAAAATAGAAAAAATTCAGAATTTTGACAACACAGAAAATAATATAAAACCATTCTTAAAAGAATTTGAAATGTTATGCAAAAAATTAATTAAATACTGTAAAAATAATGATGATTTTTTTATTATTGCGGGTGACGTAAATCTTAATTTATTTATTGATGATGCAAATGTAATTTTATATAAAGATATACTGGACTCATACAAGTTGGAAATTGTTAATAGTTCCGCTACTAGAGAAACAATGAAAACGGCTACTTTAATTGATCATATTATTAAAAGTACATCTGCTATTAATACTAATTATAAAACTGAAAAAACAACTCTGTCGGACCATAACTATACTATAGTCACAATAACATTAAATAACTCGAAGAACATTGATAAAATACAAGAAAAACAATTTTATTATAAACGAATATTTGACAAATGCAATTTAGATAATTTTCTGCTCCTATTAATTCGTGAAGAATGGAATGATTTATTAAATCCTGATCTCAATTCAAATGAGAGATGGTCAAAATTTCTTGAAATTTTTATTTATCATTTCAACGAGGCTTTTCCTGTTGTTAAAAGAAAAATTTCAAGTAACAAAAATAAACCTTCCTGGATACTCAATAACCCCCATCTTTACGAACAAGGGATTTCTTTAAAACGCTTACACTATGATGTAAAATTTACTGACCCAAATTTAGAGTCTACTTATAAAAAAGAAATGAAATCTTATAAACAAAATATGGCCACCGCTAAATTTAAAGAGAATGACCATGAAATAAAAGGAGCTAATAATAAAATTAAAGCTACGTGGAATATAATTAATAAAGAATGCAAAACAAAGAAAACAAATGTTAATAATAAGAATAATTATGAATTATGTATAAATAGTGTAACGATTACAGACCCCAAACTAATTTGCAATTTATTTAATAATTTTTTTGTCAAGACAATTGAAAATATAATAACAGAAAAATTTCCTTTTAATTATTCTAATACTTTAATTATTGTCGATTCTGATAAAAGTAAAACGAAATTAAATTTTAGTTCGATAGACCCGATTTATATTTTAAATCGAATGAAATCCCTTCCTAATAAGTATGCAGCTGGCCCAGACGAAATACCATATACTGTTGTAAAATATTGTGCTTCTGTTTTGTCTGTCCCTTTATCTAATTTAATTAACCATTCAATATCAGATGGTATATTTCCTGATTGTTTAAAGGATTCTAAGATTTATGCAACTCATAAAAAAGGCCCAACTTTCATTATTGATAATTACAGACCAATATCAAATACATCTGTTTTTGGCAAATTATTTGAGAATACATTAGACGATCAAATTACGGATTATCAAACAGAAAATCATTTAATTGCTCCCTGTCAACATGGATTCTTGAAAGACCGTTCTACTGATACAGCACTATTTGATCTTTTAAGCCACGTTTATATGGCAATAGATAATAAACTATTTTGCGTTGCAATATTTTTTGATTTATCTAAAGCATTTGATAGTCTAAATAAAGATGTATTATTGAATAAATTTGATAACATGGGAATAGGAGTTTCGAGTCGTAATCTATTAGATTCATATCTAACTAACAGACAACAATATGTTGAATTAAATTCAAATTCTAACGGCCAAAATATTACATATAAATCAGACAAATTACCGATTACACTTGGAATTCCTCAAGGAGGAAAAATGTCAGCCACATTGTTTAATACAGGAACAAATGACTTATCAGATCATGTCAAGAATGCGGTATTAGTAAAGTATGCTGATGATATTACAGCTATAATCACAGCAGAAGCCGAAGATGAATTAATTCGTAAGATTAAACTTACTATTGAAGAGGTACATACATGGTGTACAAATAATAAGCTAATATTAAATTCAACTAAAACCGAATACATCCAATTTCATTCCCCTAGACAAATCCCTTTGAATAGTTATTTGTTGCAATTAGCCGGGAAAACAATTAAAAGAGCAGAGTCTGTTAAGTTTCTTGGTCTACACATTAATGAAAGTTTGGATTGGTCTTTACATGTAAATGCGATTTGTAAGAAGATAAATTCGGCCAATTTTATGTTATATACAATCAGGAATCATGTATCTCATGAAACCTTGCTAACCATATATTATGCGTATGTTTATCCACATTTGGCATATGGCATAATAAATTGGGGATGTAAATCGGAACTATTGAATCGATGTTTTGTTTTGCAAAAGAGAGCACTTAGAACGATTTTAAGAATACCAAAAGGACAGTCGTGTGTTTCACATTTTAAGGCTAATAAAATGTTAACTGTCCCTTGCATTTATATTTTAAATTGTGCCTCATTCAAAAAAAATCATCCAAATTTTTATGTTCAGAATGATGGCTATCATGACTATAATACTAGGAATAAATCGAATGTAGTTACTGAAAGACATAACACACAATTTTTCAAAAACTGTGCAATGTATCAAACAGCAAAATTTTATGAATTTTTACCAGCATGTTTGAAAGAAATAAAAACCAGTAAACTTTTTCGCACAAAATTAAAGAATGTATTGATCAATAAAGAGTTTTACTCTATTAAAGCTTTTGAGAGTAATAAAATGTCTGAAAAAGTATTATCAGGATTATAAAATAAACAAAATTATAAATTTACATATACATTGTATTGACTGATATATATATATGTATGTATATGTATGTATACATATGTGTATGTGTGTGTATATGTGTATGTGTATGTATATATATATATATATGTATGTATATGTGTGTGTGTATGTGTATGTATGTATGTATATATATATATGTATGTATATGTATATATATATATGTATATATATATATGTTCCACATAAACTAAAATTTATCAGTATTAATGGTGACTTTGGCTTGTATTTTGTTTTTATTATTATTGTCAGTGATTGTGTTTGATAGTGTTAAATAACTTATGTAAATGTGTTTAAGTTTGATGTTTTTATGTTGTATTTTGTCCAATTTTGACTTGAACATATGTTTGTCTTGTACAACCAAAAAGAAGTTCCAAAATAAAAATAAATAAATAAATAAATAAATAAAAATTTGCAAGAGAAATTATTATTTATCAGACAATGTCATCTTATCTCATCTGCTCTGTATTAAATTAACAGCTATTAATTTGCATTTTTAAAAATTAATTCAGAATTAAACAATAATTCACTGTATGAAAATAAATAATAATAATAATTCCTTCAGAATGGACCTATTTTTAACCTAGTTAACTTCTTGCCAGGACATGAAAATTGAAGCGATTTGGAACGATGCAGCCAAAATGAGACATCAAGGAGGCCCTCCGAGAGAAGGCCAGGGTGAAGTTTGTGAGCTTGGGTTTGGACCCAGCTGGACCTTGGATTATTTAGAACCTGAGGAAGCTACTTTGTAAGTCTTGATGGTGGCTGGGGCTTTCTTCAGAATGCAGATCCAACATTTCAGAATTTATTTTGTACAATCTCTTACACATAATTAAACATATAATTAATTGTTACTATTAAATCAGTAAAATAACACTGAAGTCCCTAACTTAATGATCTAAATGGGACCATTTTTCAATTTAACTTGTAATATTTGCTGTCATTTATCTGAACTCTAATCCAATCTTGGAACGTGTCAAGCTTCGTGTCATTAAAATTAATGTTAGCAAGTCGAGTTTTGCTGGGAAACCTTATCCTATGTTCCCACTGTTAATAATCTCTCTGTCTAATGTGTTATGGACACATTGATTTTCAGTGTAGCCTAGGTGTTCATTGATTGTTGTATCTTAGGACCAATGAATTTGAGAATGCCTGGAAAGAAGGTTCAACAGAAAGCAGTGACGTTAGAAGCCAAGCTAATGAACTAGTAATGTCGGTTGACGACTCAAAAATATCATATTCAAAGGTATTTTAAAATTTTATATCTTAAAAACTGTGGTTGGTAACAGAATGGTAGTTATGTAACACAAAGTACATACTTCAATTATAAATGTCCTTGAACATAAAATCAAAGTGATCTTTTAATATTTATCACTTTTAGTTGCTAATAAGGGGCATTCACAAAGTCATAAGGCCACATTTAGGGCTCGATAATTTAAGACCAGAAATTTTGGGTCTAAAAAGCATGCCTAAAATCGGGCTTTAAATTATCGAGCCCTAAATGTGGCCTTGGGGCTTTGTGAATGCCCCTTAATGATTTTACCAATTCAAATTCTCTCCTCCCCCTTCAAAGTATCTTTAATTGTTTGACTACTTGTTTGATGTCTACAAAATATGTTTAAAATGTTCTGTTGTTAAGCATATTATTGCTTTCATAATGTCATAATATTAGCTCACAGAGACTTTAAAAACGTAATTTTATTTTGAAGAATTAAAGAATTACAACAAGCAGCAGTTAGTTGTAAAAACAGAAGTTACAATATCTTCATCTTCATATTTTTTTATATATAATAAATTATTAAGTTGACAGGATTGAAGTTAAATTAATATTTACCATATTCACACCCGTATATTCACACCCGTGCTTCAGGAGTGGACAAAGACAGATTCCGGTGATTAAGAGTACTGCTTGTTTTCAGTTTATGAAGTTCATGAGGAAGGTTGGCAACGGTGAGATCACGATCGAGGACGGACAGGTGAAGGGTGCGGAGGCTCACGAGGAGGCAGAGGCACGCAGTTGGGTGCGAGAGTTCTCCGAGGACCAGGACCAGGCGTCTGCCAGCAAGTGGGCTGCAGAGTTCACCCCCGGCAAGGGTGAGACGATCAGATAGCAGTTTATGCATGTAGAAGTAATATTGAGGCTCTCATAAAGTGCCTTGGTCAAAATCAATAGTTTTTACACTTTGACCAGGCTCTTGTTTAAACTCTCATTATTACTAATAGTCCAGTAAAATTAAGTTTTGACCCGGAAAAAATTATTAAAGTTTTGAAACTTTCAGGGTCGATGTAGACTTATGTTCTAGATCACATACTCAAAATCCCCCAAAATCCCCCTGGGGCATTTCCGGTTACCCTTAAAAAATGCCGGCCAAAAAGCACTTTTTTAAAAAATTCGTAATTAAATCCCTAATTAAGCTAGGTTAAAAATTTTAGCAGATAATTAAAGCCAAGAGTTGACATTAACAGGAAAATTAAAAATATTTTAAAATTTTGAAATTAATCAGTGTTTAATCGGTGATTAATTAAATTTTTATCAAAAGCTCGCGGATAGATTGTAAAAAAAAGCATAGAAATAATTTTTTTATGAAAAAAAGTTTCAAGTAAAAAACGTAGCTTGTGTTTTCTAGTTTCTTTAACTGTCATTAAATTTAATTTATGTTTATATTTAACGGAGATATGAGCGGATGAAGAAGAGCGCGCGTGGTCGCTCGGACGTTCAAACGACAATACAGCCGCCCGCAATGCATGCATTTAGGCTTGCGCGCTCTCTTGTCGCCGTCTTTACTTCTGTCGTGCAAATATTCTATTAAGTATGGGGGTAGTAAAACCCAATTTACCCCCTCCCCCCCCCCCGAAATCATCTGTTTGATATGAATTTTGAGAATTTCATGATATTACAGGTATTTATATAAGAATAATATAGAAAGCAGATTATGATATAGAATCCATATATTATAGATAATGAAAGACATGTTATGGCATTTTGTAAACAATAAGTTTACAATTTTTGTGGGAGGTATGGCGTAGTGCGTTTGACCGGGTCTCGTCAGATCACCGAAGTTAAGCAACGCTGTGCGTGGTTGCTAGTTGGATTGGTGACCATTGTATATTCAACAGAAATCATGTTACTAACCTAGGGGTAAATCATTGCGCTTTTCTACCCACCATATGGGTCCCTTGCATGGTTTTGTACCATTGCACTACGGTCCATTGACAAAAGCTGTAGTGTCTATTTTAGTTGAGATTTCCACGTTTCCCTCAATCATAGGCAAATGCTGGCATGGCCGGGGCAATACTTGTTCTAGAAGACTCCGCGAAACGTGTACGAATGAGCACTTTTTAGTTTTTAGTGAGTGAACTGCTCACCAATCTTTTTCATTTGCCATGGCACATGGGTTGTTTTACGGAAATTTTGAGTATAATATAATTATTTATGTATAATTATGTTATATTATTGTAAAGTTCCCATCACGAGACAAAAAAAACGCTCAAAACGCTCAAGTTGGAGTTTCGGAAGGTTCGGGGTTTCAAACTCACATTTGTTAGTGAGTAATAGTAATTAACATTTGTAATAAAAAGTATCCAATTATGGTTTGATAAAGGAAAGAAATATAATCTATAACCATGCGAAAATTTATAATAAAGACTAAGAAGTTTATAGTTGTACATATTATACAAAAATGTGTAGATTCTTATTGACTCTGTACTCGTATATGCACATAATGATAAACATTATTCTCAATGTTATATATATTCTTAGATTCTTACTATATAAATTTACTGTTAATTGAGAGTACCTGCAGGTTATAATCCTGGAAAATCAACTACTATACGAGAATTTTGCGTTCAGTGCGTATGCATAATGTGTATTAAAAAAAAAATAACGTTAGTGAAAAAAGAATTTTTATTAATGAATGGGGAATGGGGTAATGGATATTGCAAATTATTTTACTATAATGGTTGAGAAAAATGTATTGAAATTAAATTTTTAAGACAATTTTGTTAAGAAAAGCCGGTATTACACGATACAAGTTTTCTAACTATTGCATACAATTTTAACTTTCAAGAAAACTTGAACTTCATTTGTTTATATGGAGATTAAATTTTCTTGCAAGGAAAAATCGTGTGCAAAATTGTACGTGTAATACAGGCTTTATATACATAACATTATGCATACGCATTGAAGGCAAAATTCTCGTAAAGTAGTTGATTTTCCAGGATTATAACCTGCAGGTATTCTCAATTAACAGTAAATTTATATAGTAAGAATATAAGAATATAAATAACATTGAGAATAATGTTTATCATTATGTGCATATACGAGTACAGAGTCAATAAGAATCTATACATTTTTGTACAATATGTACAACTATAAACTTCTTAGTCTTTATTATAAATTTTCGCATGGTTATAGATTATATTTCTTTCCTTTATCAAACCATAATTGGATACTTTTTATTACAAATGTTAATTACTATTACTCACTAACAAATGTGAGTTTGAAACCCCGAACCATCCGAAACTCCAACTTGAGCGTTTTGAGCGTTTTTTTTTGTCTCGTGATGGGAACTTTACAATAATATAACATAATTATACATAAATAATTATATTATACTCAAAATTTCCGTAAAACAACCCATGTGCCATGGCAAATGAAAAAGATTGGTGAGCAGTTCACTCACTAAAAACTAAAAAGTGCTCATTCGTACACGTTTCGCGGAGTCTTCTAGAACAAGTATTGCCCCGGCCATGCCAGCATTTGCCTACGATTGAGGGAAACGTGGAAATCTCAACTAAAATAGACACTACAGCTTTTGTCAATGGACCGTAGTGCAATGGTACAAAACCATGCAAGGGACCCATATGGTGGGTAGAAAAGCGCAATGATTTACCCCTAGGTTAGTAACATGATTTCTGTTGAATATACAATGGTCACCAATCCAACTAGCAACCACGCACAGCGTTGCTTAACTTCGGTGATCTGACGAGACCCGGTCAAACGCACTACGCCATACCTCCCACAAAAATTGTAAACTTATTGTTTACAAAATGCCATAACATGTCTTTCATTATCTATAATATATGGATTCTATATCATAATCTGCTTTCTATATTATTCTTATATAAATACCTGTAATATCATGAAATTCTCAAAATTCATATCAAACAGATGATTTCGGGGGGGGGGGGGGGAGGGGGTAAATTGGGTTTTACTACCCCCATACTTAATAGAATATTTGCACGACAGAAGTAAAGACGGCGACAAGAGAGCGCGCAAGCCTAAATGCATGCATAGCGGGCGGCTGTATTGTCGTTTGAACGTCCGAGCGACCAAGCGCGCTCTTCTTCATCCGCTCATATCTCCGTTAAATATAAACATGAATTAAATTTAATGACAGTTAAAGAAACTAGAAAACACAAGCTACGTTTTTTACTTGAAACTTTTTTTCATAAAAAAATTATTTCTATGCTTTTTTTTACAATCTATCCGCGAGCTTTTGATAAAAATTTAATTAATCACCGATTAAACACTGATTAATTTCAAAATTTTAAAATATTTTTAATTTTCCTGTTAATGTCAACTCTTGGCTTTAATTATCTGCTAAAATTTTTAACCTAGCTTAATTAGGGATTTAATTACGAATTTTTTAAAAAAGTGCTTTTTGGCCGGCATTTTTTAAGGGTAACCGGAAATGCCCCAGGGGGATTTTGGGGGATTTTGAGTATGTGATCTAGAACATAAGTCTACATCGACCCTGAAAGTTTCAAAACTTTAATAATTTTTTCCGGGTCAACATAGGATTTTAACTTAGTTTTACTGGACTATAAGAATTGGTAAATGTATACAAGTCTCAAACATGAAAGAGATAAAACGTGTTGTAATTTCTACAACCAGACAACCAACATCCAAATAAAAATCAAGTTCAGTGTATTTGCTTAAAAAAAATATTGGTAAATAAATTAGTTAACACAATTTGTGTTTCTAGCAAGAATCAACATCATAAATAAAATACTAGTGGTACATAAATGAAAATGTGATACATTAGAATACATTTTGTGCTCTTTTTTTTTTTTCTTAATATATTTTCTAATTTATAGCCGAAGAAGATACAGGGACTCAATTTTGGTCTCAACTTCAAGAAGAATGGGAAAAATCAGCCAAAGAAGGAGGTCCATTTGAAAATTCTCCTTGGCTAGAAGAATTTGATTCATATTATGATCCTTTCAAAGTAGGTTTCTTATCATTCTTTATTTCGTCCAATATTTTCTACTGTACAATCTTTACATACAGTATTTGAGTTGTTGCTTTTTTAAATTTTTTTTGATAAAGTACGGTAGTGGACAACCTGCATGATTTTTTTTTTTTTTTTTTAGATAAAGCACCTGAGATAACATCCTTAAAACCGAGAGGAAAGATGTTGTAATGTCATAGTCACGCAACGCGTTTCTTTACGCTTGCATGTTAAATATTTGCATGGCTCTGACATCACAGCATTTTGCGGCATGATTTTAAGGGTACATATTAGGAATTTAAAAAAATCTGAAAGCAATAACAAATTTCATGCAGGCTATCCATTTTTAGCATTTCTGAAATTAAAATTAACAATGAAAATAAGACAGGATGAAGTTGTATAACATCACTGTGTTTCAGGAGTACAACTTTGAGAAGGAGAACCCTCTACGTGATCATGACGACCCCCTAGAGGAAGGTCGACGCAGATTGTCTGCTGGTGACCTTCCGAGTGCCGTGCTGCTATTTGAGGCTGCGGTGCAGAAGGACGAAAAGTGTGTTGAAGCCTGGCAGCTTCTAGGCACCACCCAAGCAGAGAACGAACAGGTCAGTGACCTTTTTTCCTTGACATTCAAAATCTGCATCAGAAAAAGCATGTATGGGACAGAATTGAAACTGAAACCATAAATAACAACTTATTTGCTCTATTTAAATTTAAACTGAACTTGAATTCTGCCAAATGTAATTGTAAAGTATAAATTATAAATTTATACACAATATTTGGGTCTCCAAATATTCAAAAAGGAAGTTACATGCACACGTGATTTACTGTTTTTTTTTTTTATGTTATCAGGATCCTGCTGCTATCCCTGCCCTTAAAAAGTGTTTGCAACTTGATCCAGTAAACCTTCAAGCTTTAATGGCACTAGCAGTCTGTTACACCAACGAAAATTACCAAAATCAAGCCTGCCACGCACTCAAGGTAATGAGAGTAATTCTTTTAAAATGTTAAATACACGAGGAATAATTAATATTTTTGTGTTTCAGGAGTGGCTAAGATCAAACCCCAAATATAGTGGTCTGGTACCAGAAGGTAGTCCAGAACATGCAGTACCTAAGATAGGATCAATTACCTCCTTGCTCACTGGGTAAGAATAAGGAGTGCAGGATTGTGTAATTGTATCAAATTTTATCTGAGTTTATCTCCAACTGCACATCCTAATTTATGGTCTAATTCTCTTGTCATTTTTGTATTACTATCTTTTTAAATATCTTTAGTAATGGGGTACTGACCAAAAAAAAAGTTTCAAGTTTTTGTCAACATTTTAAAAGGCACGAGAATTTCATGAAGAACAAGCCCTATTACAGCATTCTACGACAATTTCCTGATTTTATATGAATTTTTAAAACCTCTCAAAAATGACGTCATAGCATTGAATCTTAAATGGGAAAATAGATCAGTTAACATTGCCAAATCCCATACTTAATATTGAAATGTAACCAAAACTTCATTTGCAAGGTTTTCACATACTAGAATCACGATAATGAAGGTTTGAAATTCGTACTTCAATAACTTTTCATTTTAGCAATGTTAACTGATGCATTTTCCCATTTAAGATTCAATGGTATGAAGTCACCAAAAAAAGTTTTAAAGATTCATATCAGCAAATTGTCGTAGAATGCTCTAATAGGGCTCGTTCTTCATAGAATTCACAGTACTTTTTACTAGTATTGCTAACTCAAATACCGGTCAGTACCCCATTCTGTTTTGCTTCCATTGAAGTTTTTGTTGATGTGTGTAGCAAATACAATGTTTTAAAATGTTAAAATGTTTTATTACTTTTATGCATGTATGATAATTATATATATTGTTTAATTAGTTTTACATTTGGGCTACTTAATTGCATGCTTTAATCAAGTGTAGTAATTTTGTAATTTTGAAACTGTTGAGGCAAACTCTCTTGTGCTGTAGACATTACTGATTGGTGTGCCATCAGGGACATCCACAAGGAGGTGCACGACCTGTTCCTGGCGGCAGCTCGGAGGAATCCCGTGGGTGACGTAGACCCGGACGTCCAGTGTGGTCTCGGCGTCCTATTTAACCTGTCCAGCGAGTATGACAAGGCTGTCGACTGTTTCAAAGCAGCTCTGCAAGTCAGACCCATGGTGAGCATAATGACGTTGACTTTTAATTCAAGGAGAGTTAAGTGGGTGGGTATGATAAGGCAGACACCTTTTTGTTTAGTATTTTCAAATAGTTCAAATACAATTACTCTCTGGCTTTGTTTGGGTCTTATTTTTTTGTGCTCCTCACTTATCAGTGATAAAACAAATAACTAGCCTTTTTAAAAATTTATAATTCTTAATTTGTTAAATAAACTATAACGAAAAATTGCCAACACAATCTTCATCTTACCATGCATCATTCCTTTTCATTAATTACATTCTTAAACTGAAGCAGTTAGGTGGGAAATGTTTTTAAAATATCTGAAACTGCAATAACATTCTTTCTCTTCAGGACTCTCGGATGTGGAACAGACTCGGAGCAACATTAGCCAATGGGAATAGATCAGAAGAAGCTGTTGATGCTTATCACAGAGCGTTAGAACTATCACCTGGCTTCATCAGGGCACGTTATAACGTAGGAATAACTTGTGTCAACCTCAGCGCTCACAGGTTTGTAGCCATCCAATTTGTAACTCAGAATATTCTCTACATTGATGTTGTCGGTCCTCAGAGAGGCAGCGGAGCATTTACTTACTGCCCTCAACCAACAAGCATCGGGCAAAGGACCTCAGGGCAAGAAGTCGTGGGCGTCCATGTCCGATAGCATTTGGTCAACCCTTAGACTAGTAGTATCATTGATGGATAGACAAGACTTATTTCCGTCTGTAGATAACAGGTAATTATAATTATTCCCCCACAATTCAATAATCTACAGTTGTCTGTGACTTGAGTACCAGTACTTGCATTTGCAATGATATTACATTTAATACTGTATTAAATACCAGAGCTTTGATAACATAATGCATATTTTTTTTTTTTTTTTTTTTTTTTATGCGAGTGAAAATATGAATGTTAAAAAATTTTCTGATTTATTTTTATTTACTTAAATGGGTATTTCAAGTTAAAAATTTATCTTAAAAACAAGAGGTAAAAAAACTTTACACAAACAAGACAAGAAAGAATCAGAAATCATCCATTTCACAAGTTTGCTTTTATTTACAGTTGATAATGTTAAATGCGGGGTAAGAAAATAAACTTTTTGTTCCCAATAATAGAATGCCATTTGACACCATATTTTAAAACAAACTATTTTTCAATGCATGAAGAAAAATATGCAATCATTTATTTTTTAAATCAGCAGTACTATTTTTATGTTAGAAAATTCTATGCATGTAGTATAATTATTAATCTAATTGTTTCTTTTCTTTATTCCAGAGACCTTTCTAAATTAAATGAAGAATTCAGAATGGATTAGGAATTTAAAAATTTTAGGTTAGTGTTTATAATTATAATATAATGTAATATATAATTAATATTTAATATTATTATTATCATCTCAATTTATTGTAATGGGATTAAAACATTTAAAACTAATATGTCCATAGTACACAACTTCTATAATCTATCTTCATTAATTTTAAGTTTTTTATGGAACAATAGATTAATAGCAGCATTCACTAATGATTAAGATTGAGATTGACTTTTGTAAAAAAGAAAAAAAGAAAAAAATCCATATTATACATATTATTGCACTACGTAGGGCATGGGGTTAGTTCAGGTTTTGTTGAAATTTGTGAACTGGGTAGTGATCATGACTGCAGGCAATTGTCGGTAAACCCTGACATGATGTAGATGCACTTGATATCCTTATGTACTAGTACACTCATAGCCTTAAAAAATTTCCGTTTGCAGCTGATTGTTAATCACCATTGTGAGTAAAGGCATGTGATTGACAAGGTTGCAAATGGAAATTCTCCAAGGCGATTAGTGTAAATAAGGTCAAACAGGTGCAGAAAGTGTACGCAGGGCAGGGTTTAAGAATAGATCTAGTGTATTCATTGAATTGAGTATTGTCGTCCAGAGAGTAACCATGAAAACCTTACCATATTTGAGTCATTGATAAATCTTTTCACAAAATTCAATTTTAATGTTTTCCACTATAATGATTAATTTTGAGGTGAGCTTTTAAACCTAAATTCTTAAACAAGATCTTTTTGCTTGTCAGAAATAGGTTGAGAAATTTTCCTAAAAATTCATTTCTGTAGCATAAGATAATAATAATGAACTTTAAATCATTTAAAGTCTCCATACATATTTTTTATGTACATTTCAGGAGACCTGTGCAGGAAATCAGACACTTTAATGGTGTGAACTATTTTCATTGCAAGGCTACTGAGTGAGGTCTGGTTTCATGACAGAAAGCTCAATTTTATTGAGAGTAGATTCAATGCTAATTTAATTAGTTTCATTATTTTTCTACTTTTATTTATTTTTGATTAAAGATTTGATTAAAGAATGGATGGTTAAATACTGTAAATATCATAAATATAATCAAAAATAAATTTAATATTATCCCGTTATTCATTTTAATAATATTTTTATTGTATATTATTTGATCCCGTTGATGCCCTCTAAAATGTTACTTATTTTTTTATTACATGATCACTCCCCAGATTCTTTCTCTTTTTTTAAATCATTTGCCTTAGTGGAATGATCTTATTTTGTATAAATATTAATTTGGTAGTGTAAAATTTTTAAAAAATTTCAATATTGGCAAGTAAAAATAGAAAAAATACATAGTTAATACAGTGATGTTAGTAAAAAATTGATTATTTGAAAGAGATTAACTTTAATTTAATAGTTATTTTTCACATAAATACACTTCCATGTTAATATTACAATTATTTTTTACTATTAACAATATTGTTAAGGGTAAGGTAACGCCACCAATGTTAAAAAAAATCCCTCTCACAAAAATTCTGAAAAAAATTTAAAATGTTCTCCTCTACACCCCCTATCAGTAGCTAAAATATCAGGTATACAAATACGATCTAGTTTTTGAGTTATGAATTTTTAAAGTTGACCAATTTAACATGGGAGTTTCATTTCTCCATGTTAAAGTAGTCAACTTTAAAAATTTATAACTCAAAAACTAGATCGTATTTGTATACCTGATATTTTAGGTACTGATAGGGGGTATAGAAGAGAACATTTTAAAATTTTTTCAGAATTTTTGTGAGAGGGATTTTTTTTAACATTGGTGGCGTTACCTTACCCTTAAAATTAAATAATTTTTTATGTACAAGTTCCCAGAAAATGGTTTCATATAATTAATAAGTACCATAATATTTTTATATAAAAAAATATTTCGATGTTTAAATTGGTTTTGTTTGAAAAATTAGGTTTTTATAGTAAATAATCACAAAATTTACAAGACACAGAATAGAATGCTATGTATGACTGTTAAATTTATATTGTACATAAAATATTAGTTTTAAGAAGAGTAAATGTTTCGTCTAAACACTTGTACTAGCATTCTGTCACTATACCTGTATATGATGATAGCGTTATTCATGTAAACATCAATGATACATTATTTTTGGATTAGTGTCATTTATATTCTTTGTTATGTTGATTTATAAATTGATAAATCAACCAATACTTCTTAAATCATTTGCAAAAAAAAAAAAAAAAAAAAAAAAAAAGTTTAATTCTGATCTAACTTCACCAACCTTTATAATATATATATAAAGTGAAAGTGGTTCATATATAAGCTTGTTTGAACTGCTAAATCTTAAAATCAACCCTCAGCCAAAACTAAAATAATTCTAGTCTTGTTTTATCTCAGCAATAGGGTCTCACACTTAAGTGTACTGGAACTTTGACTGTTTAATACAATCATCAATATTTTATTAACTTAAGTTGCAATACACTTAAATAATGTTTGGTAAAATATTGCAAGAGCTATAAAAGAATGTATTATTGGTTTTCCACTTTTTTATATTTCCTGAAACTGTGTCTTGTTAATTCCTATTGTTATTTTGCTATAAAGCCTATTATACCCTTTAATTTCGTTGTGAATAAATTCTAAAACACCATTTCGTGTTGTTAATTGATTTTTCTTTTCTTCTTTTCCTCATTGGAAGGAGTATTTATGAGAGGTAAAAGAAAAAACTTTTTGATTAGAATATATATTTTTTTATTATTATCTACAGCTAGTTGATGAATCAACTCTTTTCAATTATATATAATAAATATTGAACGGCTTCAACATTTTTTTATATTTATCAATTTTTAAACAAGCCAAACTTATTGCACTAAAACAATTAACGAAGACAGGCAATTAGAACATGATAGACCATAAAGCTAATTGATAATATTTCAGCAAAATTTCTTATTCAGTGATTTTAATAATTATATTATTATAATAATACATTAATTATAATATATAATTACATGATGTGATTGTAATTACATTATATGATTATAATATGTACATATATAGCTACATACTAAAATTATATTGATGGTTCTGCGGAGATAGTCGGAAACTGCAAGGCAAACCAGCGCATTCTCCATGGATCGAACCATCAATATATATATATATATATATATATATATATATATATATATATATATTATATATATAATTTTATTATACGAATTACTGAATTCTTCACACAAAAAAATAAAGGAAATGAATAATTTTGAAGACATATATATATATATATATATATCTATAATATATATATGAATAATTATATATCTCTATATAATAAATTTGATTTAGCAGCAGGACACAGCTAGCTAAGGTCTCTGAGAGGATAATAAAATTAATACAAAGCACATATATGCAGCAGTTAATGCACGATATGTAGCAGCTAGCTAACAAGATCGATCAGAGACCCCGTATATATAGGCGGGTCTCTGAGCTAAGATGTTCTATATATATTTATATTATGTTAATTATGTTGATTTTAAATTTAAAAGAGAAATAAAATTATATCCATTGATTGATTGCCATTTGATAATTTATTGATTTGCCAATAAAACTACTCGCAATTGTCACCATGCAGTATAATATATAAATATAAATCATATATATCAATCTTGAATTTAATTAATTCCAGGAATAATTTTTTAAAAGCATTGCCGCGCTCGCAGTCAGCTGTTCTTGAGGTATTGACCTCACATCCGCTTGCAGACGTCTGTATCCGGTGGCATTTGATGCGAAGCAGACGTCTTCGGCAAAGGCGCTGTATTTTATCGTAAACCTGCAGGGTTTTGTCTGTGGTGGTCAACCCCTCTTCTGTCGGATACTTTGAGTAAGTACTCACCAATTTCAATACACCATCTAAATTGTCAATGTCATCATTTCGCTGCATTCTCTAGGCAAGTATTGATTTGTGCTTGGGAAACTGAGCAGCTCAAAGCAGCGGCTGTTATGCTAATCAATGCAATTTCAATTACAGTGTATTCATTAGAACTTTTTATATTAGTATCAGGTCAATGCCATTAACACTCGAGATTTTTAAAAACTAATTGCTGAGGGTGATAATTCTAACTTACTGTCAATATTTATAATTTTCTTATAGACGTGTTACAACACGACAAAATTTTGCAAAAATTGATTTGCAGTTTTCTCGCTTACGTGATTTTCTTTATATTTTCATGTTTTGAGTTTAAGAAACTACAATATCGTCGTAGCCCCAATTTTGTGCTTTAATTCTTCCATAAAATTAAAGAAACTTGTCATACGTTGGTGACATTACATCATTTTTAATTTTTGTGCAATAATATGGAAGATTTACCGGCCGCGATGTTAAAATGTATTCATACGTGTGTAAAAAATATAAAAAGGTCAATGCTCTGCTATAGCTTTGACCCTGAATTCACTGAATTGACACTTTATAGAGAGAGGGTGTGTCATCATGCCATATTTAATATAAGAAGACTAGCTTTGGCAGTAGACCCTTCTGTTATCTTGTTGATTGTTAAACTGAATGGCCACTTTAATTAATAATATGAATAAGTGGGTCGGAAATCTCCCATCATTATAATAAATAAAAAGTCTCGTTCTGACCAGGCCAAAAAATTAGTGTCAAATGTAATAATGCCATGCCATCCCTTCATATTTGAGGTCAAGATAAAGATATATGGTATATTTTTTTTACCCTATCTAAAAACGTGCGTGCATTATGTTATTATGTACTGTATATATGTAGTTGCGTTGCCATCGAGTCAAGGTAAACTGCATTTACTGCAAATACCGTATGGACGAATTGCATACTTGCATTTCCTTGGTGCTATCGTGTATTAAACACGTATGTACCGTAATATCTATATAGATACTATAGTTATTAAATGACAATTCTCTGTGGTATCGCCTATATAATTTTCTATATTTTGTGTGAAATAAAAATGTTAAAAAAAAAAAAAAAAATGTTATTTAACCTCTGTTATTTAACCAATAAAATTTTAAATCATAGAGGTTTCAAAATTTCTATTGATTAACTTGTAAATATATTTTATTTGAAAAGGTTAATTTTGTTTTTAAAATTTCATGTTATTTCCAAGCTTACTGGCTGCACCGGGGCTGCACCCCGCGAGTGACCCTTACGTATTAAGTATACTACTGTATGTTATTCGCAATCAGTTTGACTGAATAATTTTTCTTACAGTATCTGAGCTGCACAGTAATTTCCTTGGAAATTTGTTGTCCTCGTATGATGTTACGGCTGGATAATTATGTATGGTCATTTAGGAAATTTCTGGGAAGAAAAAAATAACTTTCTCCGCAGTGAACTTCCTAACTAAAAAAAATAATAATAATAAAAAAAAATCTCAACATTTTTCTGAGTGAAAATCTTCTCGTAAAGGCCTCGTTGAGTGGGGATGAATTTAAAGGCCAGCCCGTCCCCACATGTTCAGTCTGTCGGTGGCTCGTTGATTTCGCGGTCAAGGTCACACTATATGCTAAGCTAAGTGGAACAGTGACCCGGCTAGCCACTTCATATACAGGTGCGACCAAAAGTTTTGTCTCTGACACGTGGAACCCATACGGAGGGATAATTGTTTAAACGGGAGTGCTTTCTCTCCGAAGTTACCCCATTTTGAGAAAAACTTAATTTTTATTAATTTATAACTTGTATTAGACTCAACTGCCTTATATTTGTGTGTATTTACAGTATCTTGTATTTATCTAAAATAAATAAATAAATAAATTAAATGGATTAGATTTTTACTGCTTATAGTTTAATTATGTTTAATATATTGTGATTGTTTGAAGTGGAAACTTCTGCAGAGAAAGTGATTAATAGAAAAATAGATAGTTCAAATTTAATTCTGTTGATAAAACTAATCAGTCATAATTTTACTGAAAGTTTGTTTCCTAAATTTTTGTATATAACAGTATTATTTTCTATCATTCCTGGTTTACGTTTGTTTTTTGTCTACACTTTTTAAAAACAGCTCTAATCATGGCAACATTTTCTAGTTTATTAATTGTTTGTTGCTAAAAAAAAAAAAAAAAAGAAAAAGAAAAATATAATATAATATATCCCATAAAAAAAGAGAAGCAAGAATATAATTATTTGGTAATAGTCAAATTTATAATAATAATATTATATAATAACATAATATCAGGTACGCTTGTATAATACATAATTTAAAAAAAATATATATCGTGTATCATAGGTGTCCGTATTTCATGTGACAAAATTACTAAACAAGGAGCCAAAACGTGCCGGATGGCAAAAAAATGCTCTGAAAGCTAAAGGGGGCGTGTCATATTTTAATTTTATTGAACTTGTCTTTACAGTTTACTACCTCTCTGCTACCTGTGGTAAAATAGGCCATCGATCCTTCACACTCTCGATGCATGATGCTCTAAATAAAAATGTCAATTAAATAACTTTCTTTTTGTTCTGTAGATTCGTTGAATCAAACAAAATAAAACCTTACGATATATATTTTTTTATACAGATCGAGCAGCTGCTGTCTATTTTATTTATAAATAGATTTGATAAGATGTAACCGTGCGATTGAGGTGGAAGATTAATTTTATAGCTGCATGTTTACTTTTCTGATGCAGAGAGGAGTTTCCACTTTTTTCCTTATGCGTGAGAGCTGCTGTATACGTGTGTGTATATGTGGAATGTTGCTCGCTGTACCGCTATAACTTGGGTCAATGTTATCTTGTGCTTGCACTGGATTGCCTTTACATTAATTTATTAAAGAAAAACATGACAGTTAATTACAGCATTTATCTACTCTCGTTTGTTTCGCCATGTGTGTAGAGTCAACCAAGAAGATGATTCTGGGAGTATAAGGGAATAGCTAATCGGGAAACAAAACGAAATTGTATGTGATTTATTATAATCTATATATAATTTTATATATTTTGCAGCATAATGTTATTTTAGGGGAAAAAAAATGTCTCTCCATGCACATGGTTGTAGAATGTAGAGTTTATAATATTTTCCATGACTTGCATGCTTGAGAGAACCAAATGAAAGAAATGAAAAACATATTAAATATATATTAGAGACGTTACGGTACAAGACCGCATCTAGCTACACGCCTTCTTTTTAATTGCTGCCAGTAATGGGCGCATGTTAATTTTCCCTCCGAAATGTATAAAAATGTATCAATAACTTCGGCGTCATAATATGTTGTATGTGAAAATTTCTTTCAGACGGATTCGAATAAAATAAATTTTAAAAATTCTTCGAGAATGTTGTGAAATTTAAACGCTTATGGCTTAATTGGCACAATTCAATTAAGAGGGTGGTTTTCTCACAACAGCTCCATTTCCGGTTTCCGTCTATAAGGCTCCATGTTAAAATTCTACCTCAATTTTCATAAAACTGATCAGATGGATGATCACGGATCATTTCAAAGTTTGTATGCCATCTATCAGGGCAGTCTGAGACTGCACTGTATCTATTGATGTTGATGACGAGTTTAAAGTTCTCTGCGAGTCTTGTTAATTGCATTCAGGAGGGCCTTGAGATTCATGCTTAAATGGTCCTCAATCACGTGATTTGTGAATAAGTAGTTCTTTCCGATTAACTATAAAAAAATGAGATAAACGAAGGTTATCTAATCTGTTGGTGTCTAAATCAGGCTGCTGGGTCAGCAGGGGTCACGGCGTACACGCAGGACGCATCCCGCGATCAGCCTCTTAGCAGCCGAGCCTCCGTCAAGGCATGCACTGACAAAACGTCCCAAGGCTGCACCCGCAAAAAATCGCATAAAAATCACAATTATCGTAAATGCCTGTGCACTGACACGTTACCCCTATATATTCTGTAAATATATTAAGTAAACATGCAACGTGATGTGTCTTGATGAGTTGGGGTGGATTTCTTTTGAGATTCAGAGAAGCTTTAGCGCTGGCGTATTATGCAGGCAAGGGCAAATTACTTGTATAATATAGCGATATGACTGAATTTTATTTTGCCAAAAAATAACTGGGTCTTCATATTTTTAAGGCATGAATACGAATAATTATTAATGTTATGTGTTATTGTTTAGAAATAAAATATAAAATAGATATAAATTAATATATTCTCATATAAAACTCCCTTCTTTATGAAATTTAGCTTATATTATATGATATAAAATAGCGTAAGAAATTTAAATCGATCCTAATTGTATGTATAATATATTGCATGTGTAGAAAACACTTAAAACTTAAAAGTCAACAATTTGCAATCAACAAATTTCAAGTTTTACCCTTCAAAATTGCCTTGTATTTTATATTTAATATCAACATTAAGAATTGGTTCTTTATTCTTTTAAAAAAGGATAAGTTCTTCGTGTGTAAAATTTACTTTCAGTTTCATGCTATAATGAATAATCACGTTCTCGATCAATGAGAGCTATGCCAAGGGTGCTTGCGGAGGTGAAGGGAGCGGAGCGCACGGTCGAATCACGCGGTGTCGGTACAGACAGTGTCGTGAACGAGGAGGACGGGCGCACAGAGATCATGCACTGGCTGGGCGGCCCGGGTGTGCCGTTATCGCTCGCTACCACGTAACTGGTGAAAGTCCTCGCCTGACAGGGGCGTGGCACCCACCGGAATTAATAAGTGGTATAGAAGTTGCCTTTTACTACATGGAAATTAAGTCAATTCAAGGCTCAAGTCTTCCATTCTATTAATATACCCCGGGGGAGATAATTTTTAGGTAGGCCGACTAACGTTGTGTTCAGTTGTTACTTCGGTTACGCTTTTATTATTTGCCACGATTATCGAAAAATTTTAATCTCCCGTTTGCCTGGTTCGATATAAAGGCGGATTCACATGGCGATTTCCAGCCTACGACGCGAATAATACGCACTTGCTGTAACATCCATTGGTGGCCATATTTGGCGATTAAAGAAAAGAGCATCGTAATTTGACGCGATATTCGCCGTTGCAATGGCGAATTCGCTTCCGCATATAGGATTTCACAGCTTGTGTGACAAAATCGCGTCGCATCGCCGTTGTCGCCATCTGAATCCGCCTTTAATCAAGGGCAATTACCCCTCATTGCCTCTCGTCCTTTCGATGGTATATCGCTACACTCAAAATGTAGATATTCTAGGTGAATAGAGTCATTGTCCTGCGGGTCATTGGATCCAGGCAACTTTGATGTCAGATTGAGGAATGAGTACAATTTTAGCAAAGCGTAAATAAATGTAATGATATCAAAGAAAGTTAAAACGCAGAGTTTATTGTGGAAATAAAAATACCAATACAATGTTTCAAGGGAAATAGATAGTGCTATCTTATATGGGGTCAATATGATCAATTCACTATAAGAAAGCAATTAATGAATAAAATAATAAATGCATGCAGCGATTAAATTTTTTTTTTGTGCATTCGTGCGCTTATCAAATTTTTTTTTAAGTGCATTCGTGTATTGGAATCATTATGAGATGAGCTAAAGACTTCCTAGCTTGGTTGGTATTTTGGGGCAATTGACACATTTTGGTCATGTATGCCCCCAAACAACCCATTCTGCGTATTAATGCCGCATGTGGTTGTACTGTATATACTTATTGAAATTCATTTTAATTCGTTAGGATACGAAAGTAATAATTTTATTGAAGAGTTAATTGTACAAATGCTTTAATTTAAGTTTATCAGTGGGAAAAATTCTATTTATGAGTATTTTAGAATGACATAATTTATAATATTTATAAAAGCTTCTCTTATTTTTTATTTATATATATATTTTTTTAATAAGAAATAAAGTGTGTAGAACTCGAGTCCCATTAAAATATTTTTTGCAACAACTCCGTGTCTTATGCTTCTGACTGTATTATAAGGAAGACAGGGATTTACTCTTGGTCGTAGTTTGAAGTGTGGACACGTGGTTTTGCTGAGTGAGGCTGATGCAGCAATACGGATGATGATGATTATGTTTTTTGTGCGGCACAAGGCTGCAGTACGGCTGCGTCAAGGACTGTATGGGGCCACCTTGCTGACGTAACACGCGCGTCACCGTGACGAGGAGAAGAAGAAGAAGGCTTGGTGTTTTTGCCGGCCGCAACAAGACGAGCCCACTGTGTAGATCAATAACCACAAAATTGATCCGAGACTTTTAAATCGCTCGCAGCCCTTCTCGCCAAGTAGTGATTTAGGTTGGTGGCGAGGACTGATTGCGGTTCACAAAATGTAGCACGAAAAATTTATTATCTCACGACAAGAAACTTGACAAGCACAATCAATGTTAGTAAGATTGTAAAAAACTCAGAAAAACATTACATGTATACCTTTTGAAACACTTTCACGTCCGAACTTCTCTACTGTAGGATATGTATAAAATACGAATGAAAATTTACTATTTACTTTTTTCTCCAAAGAAATTAAAGTACTGCGACTTTATATAATTTGTTTTGAGTTTTGAGAAATAATATAGATTTATTTTTTAATTTCGTAAAATCATATAAAATTTCTTTGATGACTTTTATATTACAATATGAAATTTTGGAGGAATATATAATTTTAATGTCGACACTCATGTACCCTCTGCATGGGCAGTATGAACTTACGAACTAAAGCTATATAGCTTCAAGAGATAAATTTTCCATTTTGGACACCCTCAAACAGATATAGAGGTAAACTTCGTGATGTCCCTCCCGATTAAAAATCTTTTCTGGAAGATATGCTCCAAACTATAGATACCCTTCTTATTTTAGTTCATGCTGTCCCTTTAATTTGTGGTCTTACGTTAGCAGTTGTTATAATTTTGTTACTGTCTCATCCGTTGAAAAAAGTGTAACATTATAGATTCCTTTTTCTGGCTGTTGGGTGCGTCTCCACGGTCTCCAGTTCACCGCCGAGCGACGTACGTGATTTCCCTAATGTAGCTTGAAAGCAGCGGAAGTTGTGCTAGGTGAAGGTGGAAGATTGCGCTTATCTTCTCATTTCGATGAATTATTCACGTAAAAGTTTGACCCCGAACCACCGCCCCCTTTATGTTAAAGTGACGATGATTTCATCTCTTATCACACCTTGCATCTTCTGCACGTCGGCATGTCATTTTACAAAGCTGACGAAACATTTTACGTGATTAAGGAAACATTAAAAATATTTAATTGCAACATAATATGTAAGGTGGAGCCTGGAAAAAATCAAGAGGTGTAATTATGTCATTCGAGAAATGTGTTGCTTTTGGCAGCGAGGGAAAGTTATACCTTAATTATAATACAGTCAATCTAAACACTTAAATCTAAAGGGAAGGGTCCTGTACTGCATGTACCAGCTATATAGCCAGCCCCATATTGACGCTACTGAATATACACAATTGACTAATTTTATTGTTTATTTTAATTTAAAATTTTAGCGTTATTTAAATTGTTTTATTGAAATATAAAGTTGAAGTTTGAGGTATATTATACATTTTTATGAAACACTGCACTGTTACAATTAATATTATATATTATTATAATACCCTCCCTGCTGTTTTTGTTTTTAAATACACTGAAACTTTTAATAAAATGTACTTTCTTTTTGTTTAATTGAGCAATTAAAAATTTTCACAATGTGGGCAATAATAAATTTATGTTAACTTAAATGCTCATTATTAAAATAATTTTAATTAGGAGGTAATTTTTCAGTACTATGTAATCATCTAAAATCAAACTTCGAGAGAGTAAAAAGCCGACTTTGGAGACGAGATTGGGGGAACCCGTTTGTAAAACGCCGGTCAAGTGTGCTGGGCATGCGTTGGTTGCGTGACGTGTCGATCCGGTACGCGAGCGGCAGGGGGACTCACGCACATCGCGCGATTCGGTGGCGTGATCGCTCACGTGTGGGGGAACCTCACCAAGTCAGTGCCACGTCTCAGGAGTGCGCTTCGTGACTTATTTCCGAGGGCGTTCGGTCACAACAGCCTGCTAATTCACTCGAATGGCACCTCTACTGTATCACAGTGAATTCAATGAATTGCAATGTAAGCAGACTTACTATGCACCTTTGCAAAGAGAAGGTCAATGACTCAATTATGAAGCAAGTTGAATTGTTAATTACAATTAAGCTAACAAGAAGGAAGAAAGTTTTTTAAATATCTTTCATAATACATATATTATGATATTAATGATATACTATATTTTTTAACGTTAGTCTGTCAGTCTATCGAATAATAAATATATTATATAGAAAAAATGCTTGCAACATATTATTTATATATTTTCTTAATTTTGTTGTTTTTTTTATGGAGACAAAAAGCGATAGTCCGCGGTTGCTCTTTTTTGTATTTCACATAATTATGAACAATAATAACAAACACATTTCGGTCAGCTTATATAGCAAACAAAGACCATAAAATAGTGACGCATGATGAGATAAGGCTGTGGGCGGGAGAGGGACATTCTAGATATTGCCGCGACTTTCGTGTGCCTATAGAGACGATAGTGTCAGGTTGCTAGGAGATGATCCCGGCTTGTTACCTTCACCATGCTTGGGAAATGCAGGACCGCGTCGAGAGAGTCGCCTCCACCTTTGCTCAGGTTAGCGTTCTCCAATTTATTATGAGTCATTCCGAATAAAATAGTTTTCGTCCAAACTATTTTCTCCTCCCCTCTACTTTTTCTCAGATAAGCATTATAGCATCGTTCTCCAATTTAGAACAACATGTCGTTTACCCCAATAACTTTTACCGCAGAATCATTTATCAAATATTGTTCTCCAATTTTGTTCCATATTTTGTTCCCTTTCATTTTGCTCCAGGTCAGGTCATCAACATCTAATTTTATAATTTTTTTTTTAGCCCTCCCGTAAATATTCTATATATTAGTAACCAAATCGCTTGCCACGATCAAACGAAAAAATTCTAATGATAACGCTGTCTCGTCATCCAACGCTTATAATTTAGGATTAACCTCTTGAGGTTTATTGGAAGTTCTAATGACGAATTTAATCAAGTATCGATGATTAATAAGCGTGGAAATATCTCAATACTTGTACCCGGTATGTTAGATAAGATTAAAGTGAAATGATGGGAACTTGATGTGTGGTTCTAAGAGTTGCTAGGTCAGGGCAGTGGCGTGACATTGCTCACGTTGATTGTACTGTTGCGGTGTTTTATCTTGCAGAAAGTTCATCACGCCACTTGCATATCACGATGCAATGTCACAATCATCTTGTTGCCGATCCCTTTAATGACGTACGACTTTTTATTTTGATGTTTTGACCATTTGTATATTGAAATTAAAATATTGAAAGATAGTTTTTGTTATGTTTGTCACAAAGTCACAATGAATTAACATAAATGCTATAACATTGTACATATTCTGAACAACGTATATTTTGCTATACCTGCAGTAAAATAAAATTACCTTACGTAAATAAGCAAAAAAATTATAATGTAACAATTCTTTTCACATAATTTTTTTTTTACTTATTTCAAGGTAATGCTATTATAGTATATTATATATTTTTTACATCTTTATATAGAAAAAAAAGTCAACGAGTGACTTGCCAGAAAATATTTACTTTGAAATATTATTATATATTTACGTTGAAGAAGACATACAGAAAAGTGGAGGTAGATTCTATTTTATTCAATCGATTGATCGATGGTACAAATTTGTGAATGCAAATTTTATAATAGTTATGTAGTTAATTGCTGGGAAGCTGGGATTAAAGTTCCCCGCTGACATAATCTCTCCATCGTGCATGCGTGTTATCACAGCCCCCCTCTCTCCTCGGCGATATATCGCAGTGGCTGCATGCATGCTCTCGCGTCTCTCTCTCCACATCCTTCAGTCGCGTCATTGACGGCATTTAGGTAACATTCGCTCTCTCTCTTGCAAGCTGCTTTACTGCGGCGTTATACAAATTTGCAAGTAGAATTTGTTGTAAAATTTTCGTGAGATACTACAATTATATTAACTTTTCTTCGGTTGTAGTTTATACAATTATTAAAATCGGTCAAATCTTCTTTATTTAATTTTTTTCAAGTCTATTATAACATTGTTGCTGAAATTTAATTTATTCATATAATTATCTAAATCTCTACATTACATCACAATTTCAATTTCCCTGCATTTATCCGAAACAGTGTCCTCATATTAGTGTTTTGTGTTGCAGGAACAAGACAGCAACAGTAGTAGCACCAGTCACAACATGTCAGCGAAAGCCATCCGAGAGGCGACGGGCAAAGCCCTGCTAAACCAGCACCTGCCTGCCGACTCAGGGGCCGCGCAGTGCCGCTATGCCTCCGTTGATGAGGGCAGCAAGTGGGAGGCTGTGGTGGCCGGCAACCCCTGGCTGCAGAACGAGGTAGGTCAGGAATCGCTGGTCAATTTAGTAGAAGTATCAAAATACATGGAGGAGTTTGTATTTTTGTAAGAAATGGCATAATTGCGAAAGAGAGGATTGAATTTTATAACTTATGTGTTGAATTATCTTTCGAAATATCTGTTGTTGAGCTTGTCCATAGCAATATAATTATTGTCTCAATTTATCGATCTCCCAAAGGGGATATAAAAGTTTTTTTTAATAATTTAGACTCTCTTTTGCAAATTTTAACTGGTGAAAATAAACAAATTTTAATGTGTGGTGATTATAACATAGATTTTTTAAATGTACACAGTATTACTTTAGAATGTCAAGATCTTTTTACCTCATATGATCTAAAACAAACTGTAAATACTCCAACAAGAGATTTAAAAACTTGTATTGATAACGTGTTTACTAATATATTGGATTGTAAATCAATTGTTAACGAGTTTAATCTGTCTGATCACAATGGTATTATTTGTAAATTCAACGCTTACAAACCTAAATTTGAAAAAATTGTTGTTAAAAAGAGGATTAATATAAATAATGAGCTCTCAATTAGTAATTGTAAATTAGATTTACACTGTTTTAACTCAAATTTTAAAGAACATAGTGGGGGGCATTCACAAAGCACTTTAACCCCAACTTTAGCCCCAAGTTTTATCCCTGGTACTAAACATGGTGCTAAACCAGGGGCTAACCATGTCTAGCTCCTAGTTTAGCACCATGTTTAGTACCAGGGATAAAACTTGGGGCTATAGTTGGGGTTAAAGTGCTTTGTGAATGTCCCCCAGTAATAATACAATTTTTTTTTTTAAACCTTTAAATAATACGTTTCACATAGTCTTAAATAAACATTTTCCCTTAGTAGAAAAACAAATTGGAATTAAATTTAAAAAACTTGAATGGATGAATGAAGATTGTATTAAACAAAAGAATTTAACTAATTTATTATATGATATGCATAGAGATTTTCCTGAAAATATTTTGTACAAAGAAAAATATTTAAATCAGAAAGAAATTTACCAAAATTGCATAATACAAGTTCAAAAGGAAAATAATTCAATTAAAATTTTAAATGCAAAAAATAAAATGAAAGAAATATGGAACATAGTCAATGAAAATGCAAGTCACAAAAATAATAAGAAAAATAATGATATAAAAGAGTTATTTATAGATGATAAAAAGGAAAATATAACATGTGATAAATTTTTAATCTGTAATATTTTAAATAATTTTTTTATTAATGCACCTAAAAACATATATAATGAAACAAAAAGTACCAATTGCAACAAAAATTCAAAATTTTTAAAGATCACAGACCCTAATGAAAAAACATTCTTTTTGTCTCCAGTATCTTCCTTAGAAGTAAAGTCAATAAAACTAAAACTCTCAGATTCCAGTGCTACTGATGTCAATTCAATTTCACCAAAATTATTTAAAAAATTTGCTGATGAGCTTTCTCTCCCTATTTCACAACTTATCAATGAATGTTTTCTAAATGGTATTTTTCCTAATGAACTAAAAGTGAGTAAAATTGTTCCAATATTTAAAAATGGTGATAAAAGAGACCCAAATAATTACCGCCCTATTGCAATTCTTCCTGTGATATCTAAAATATTTGAGAGAGCTCTGTATAATAGACTAGTCAAATTTTTAACAATAAGTAATGTATTCAATCAGACTCAACATGGGTTTGTTCGTAACAAGTCAACTGTAACTGCATTATTCGAATTTGTTGAGAACGCTCTTAAATGTTTGGATCAGGGAGAAAATGTTTTTGGATTATTTATCGATTTGTCTAAAGCGTTCGATTGTGTTGATCATAAAATCTTATTAAGTAAGCTCGAGAAGTACGGTGTAAGAGGCATCCCACTTAAATTAATTGAAAGCTTTTTAACTGATCGAACGCAATATGTATCTTTAAATGGCTCAAATGGGGAAGTGAAATCAGAATTATTACATAATTTAATTGGAATAGGACAGGGTTCCATATTAGGACCCTTGCTATTCATTATTTATGTAAATGATCTCTTAATTAACTGTGATAATATTTATATGTGTCAATTTGCTGACGATACTAGTTTTATAATTAAAAATACTTACACACCTGAAGTGATCAAAATAACAAACGACCTCATTTTAGACATAAATTCCTATTTTGAATTAAATAAATTAAAATTAAATGCAACTAAAACAAATTTGATTAATTTCCAATTAAAAAATAAAAATATAGATTTAGACAATACAGTACATTTTGGTGACGAGTTTATACAGTTCACAGATCACACAAAGTTGCTTGGGTTAATTATTGATAAAAATCTTAAATGGAATCATCACATAAATTTTATTTGCAATAAATTGTCTAAAATTTTGTTTGTATTGAGGCGTTTAAAAGATACAGTAGATACAAATGTCTTGAAATATGTGTATTATGCTTACTTTCATTCTGTTATTACATATGGAATAGAAATATGGGGCCATGCTCCACAGTGCTATATGTCAAGATTATTTGTATTACAAAAAAGAGCAATAAGAATCCTAGCAAATGTTCCAGCTTTTACGAGTTGTAGAAAATTGTTTAAAGAATTAGACATTCTGCCCTTACCTTCTTTGTACATAGCAAGAGTATTGTTGTTTGTTAAAAAAAATTCTCATTATTTTGATCATTGCAAATATTCTCATTCGCATAATACTCGACATAAGGATTCATTTGTTTTGGAATTGCATCGAACTGCAGCGTATGAAAATGGTCTTATGTATTCTGCAAAATTGTTTTTTAATAACCTGCCTCAAAATATAAAAAGTGAAGAGAACATTAATTTGTTTAAAATGAAAGTGAAGTGTTTTTTATTTGATAAAAATGTATATAAAATTGATGACTTTTTTGCAAGATAGAATTTTTTCTCTATGTGTATTTATTGTATTATCTGTGACTTGTCTTCTAGGAAGATTAATAAATAATTTGATTTGATTTGATTTGATTTGAATATCAGATACTGTGTATACCATTTATCATAATAAAATACAGCTGGATACCTAGCTTGCTTCAAAAGATGGTGTTTTCTCATTTCATTTTGGTGCCTATAATAGGTATTGTATTTATTTTCTATAAAAAAGGTTACTGTCCATTTGATTTCATATTTTTTAAAGTAGGAATCAAATAAATCAGTAATCTTTTCTGCAATTAAAATGCCATTCACGAACCTACGGTATTCTTTCAAATTTGGTACTACATTGACAAAATTCCTGTTCCAGAAATTGGTGGTGAAGCCAGACCAGCTGATCAAGCGTCGAGGCAAATTGGGGCTGATTGAAATTAATGCAGACCTACCTAAAGTCAAGTCCTGGATAGACTCGAAAATCTCTAAGGATGTAAAGGTACTGTAATTATAGTTATATTTTAAATATTAATTTTTCTATATATAAATGTATTAATTTTTTTACTATGCTTACAGATTGGTAAAGCTTCAGGCAAGCTGAGAAACTTTATTATTGAACCATTCCTACCTCACAAGCCAGTAAGTACTTATTCCCCTATTTAAAAAAAATAAAATAAACAAAATTTATATTAATGTTGAAAAAATTACACATGACTAAGTTTTAACGTATTTTGTTCATTGTTCTGTTTGGAACTTTATGAAGTAAAACTATTACCTTTGAAACATGATCCTTTGGTTCTCAAAGTTTGACTGATTGTGTGTTCAGGCAGAGGAGGCGTACGTGTGCATCTACTCCCACCGGTACGGCGACACCATCCTTTTCCACCACGAGGGGGGCGTTGACATAGGAGACGTGGACGCCAAGGCCGTCAAGCTGGAGGTGCCCGTGGGACAGACAGTGACCGCCAGCGGCATCCAATCTGCCCTACTCAAGAAGGTGGACCCCAAGCAGCAGGGGTGAGTAGTTTTTGTTGGAAAGTGTGTAATTATCAAATGTACTAAATCTCCTAGACAGTTAGCTTTCCATTACTTCCTCGATCTGATATGATATATATCTTCTTAACAGTGCAAGGGAAAATTGAAGGAAGGGAAGTAAAGTGATATAGGGGGAAAAAATAATGTATGAGGTATGTTATGTTTATCCATTGCCAAATTTAAAAACTTGATTGTTTTAAAAGGCAAATTAAAAGATTATAATTATTTGGAGCTAAAAAAAGTTAGAAATTATTTGCAAATGTTTCATTTATCATTGTGTAGCTTATTGGTGAGTTATTTCCTGTAGAGCATGGTGTTAAAATTGCCTCTTTTTTAGTATCTTTTTACTTAATTTTTATAGACACCATTAAAAGATAAGATAATCTAAGTCAATTTACAATTTGTAATCTTTCTGCAATTTTTGTCATGAATTAAAAGTAAACACAAGTCAAGGTTAAAATTAAAGTGCAGCCTGTTAAATATAGAGGTTACAGTATATTTTATTTTTTTCTTACTTACTTGAGCATTTTTTATTTGCACATTTAATTTATCTTATCATATCATTTTAGTTTGAATCATTTGCCCTTTTTTTTTATTATTAGTTATTGCATAATTTATTGGTGCTTTGGTCTTCAAGGTCACAGTAAACTGTTTCAATATTCTCTGATAAATATAAAGATTTTCTTTAAATTGGCAACAATGTGTTTACAGTATATATTTATTTGCATTGTATAAGAAATTCTGCCACTCTGGGATCATACTCTACACTCTGGCAACACTAAATTGACCATTTGATTTTTGCAGTCTGGTGGCCAAGTTCATCGAGTCCCTGTACTCTGTGTACGTTGACCTTTACTTCACATACCTGGAGATCAACCCACTGGTGGTGACTGGCGGACAGGTGCACATCCTCGACCTGGCAGCCAAGCTGGACGCCACTGCAGACTTTCTGTGTCGTGCCAAGTGGGGCGAGATAGAGTACCCTCCACCCTTCGGACGGGACGCCTACCCTGAGGAGGCTTACATCGCAGACCTTGACGCAAAGAGCGGAGCATCCCTTAAGGTCAGTTGACAAATAGAATACCAATTAAATTTATTTTATATTTTTAACTATTCTACAACCATATACAGTCTTTGTTTCTTTTTATCAATGTTAAGAAAATTACATAACTTATTACAATATGAACTTTATGGTCTTGAAAATGTTTTATAGTGCAATATTTATAGTTTATAGTTATAAATTTTAAAGAAAAGTTTGTTAAGCCTTGATATTATTTGTTTTTTTGCTGGTTTCTATAATTCTGAATGCCATGTCTGATGGAGATTATCCTTGCCGCAGCTGACGATCTTGAACAAGGTTGGTCGCATCTGGACGATGGTTGCTGGAGGCGGGGCCTCGGTGATCTACTCAGACACCATCTGTGACCTGGGTGGGGCCAGCGAGCTTGCCAACTACGGGGAGTACTCTGGGGCACCCTCAGAGCAGCAGACTTACGAGTATGCCAAGACCATCCTCAGCCTCATGTGCCAGAGCAAGCACCCTGATGGCAAGGTGAGAGGGTGTTTCAATGGGTGGCTGCAGGCAATGAGAACCTAAGCTACTAATATTCTTTTCCTGACGTGCAAACCTTCATTTTGTTTTGTTATAAACTGAAGGGGTACAAGCAATTTGTTTTTTTAAAGGAAATGATTGACTGAAAGAGAAATTGCTAACATTATAATAAGAGGTGGAGTAAAAGTTCTTTAAAAGTTCTCAAGTTTCAGTATTGGTAATATAATCTGTGTGAAATTTACAGGTACTTTACAACTTCTTATTTTAATATATTTCAGTACCCTCATTGTAATTGAAACTTTACAATAATTGTTTAATTAATCTACTTATGTGATTTCAGGTGCTAATCATTGGTGGTGGCATTGCCAACTTCACCAATGTGGCTGCCACATTTAAGGGCATTGTGACGGCCCTGCAGGAGTTCCAGGCCAGGCTTGTGGAGCACAGTGTCTCCATCTTTGTGAGGAGAGCCGGTCCCAACTACCAGGAGGGGCTCAGGTATGCAGCCACTCCGATTGAAATTTGAGTGCTCTTTTCTGACGAGTCTGTTCTCGCAGGATCATGCGTGATGTGGGCCAGAGTCTGGGCATCCCGCTGTTTGTGTTTGGTCCAGAGACGCACATGACAGCCATCGTGGGCATGGCACTGGGCAAGCGGCCAATTCCCAGAGTCACTGAGGTGGAGTTCAGCACGGCAAACTTCCTGCTGCCAGGCGGGCAAGACAAGGTGAGGAAACTCTGCCCTTTGTCAGGACCTACCCTGTACCTGTATATTATAGACCAGTAGGGTAACCATACTTGTGGGTCAGAATGGGTGCTATAATTAATATAAAAATGTGCTCTATCATCTTCTACTATGCAAACTTCTGCCTTCTTCGTTCATGATCCTTGCCAGTTAATATATATCTGTTAATAGTTAATTTTTAATGCTTACTTATTTTTTGGGTCCTTTAATACTCTTTCTATACTGTGCACTTCTTAATTTTTTTAAAGGCATTTGTACAACAATAATTTTCCAATGAGATTTAAAGACTATTGATCATGATTATAAATATTAATAATCTCATCTTAAACCATGAACTCCTAAGCCTTTTTATTGAAATAAATTTCTGGGGATCAGTCTACTAAACTGTCAAGACTTCATCTATAGTTTTAATTAATAACAAAATCTTTATAATATGGTGTTGCTGGCAATTTTATATCTATAAAAAAATTAGCTACATTAATTTGTCGCATAAAATTGTTTCCCTGTTTGTTAAATTTGCTATTGAGGGTCGAAAAAGTTACACCCTTGAAGTTAAAAATTGGGTTGTATAATGACTATAATGTCACTACAGTAATAATCTGCTCTCATCAAAAAGTCACTGCAGATGGAACTCTTGCTAAAATAGATTTATATCATTAAAAGTTGATAGAAGATAAAAAAAAAAGGTTAAAAAAAGCTTCAAATCACCATTCGTTGTGACTTTTTGAACCATTCATATGAGACCTTCAGCTTTAAAACGGGATATTCACATTTGTTATAAGAGTTCTATTTCATCTTATCACAATTAGGAAGAAATGTCTTTTACAAATGTTATTTATACTGTTTTGATTCTGATGGTTTTATATAGTTTTCCTGTATATCTCTATTGTTTTACTGCTTTCCCAGCCATAGTAGTAACTCCCAAAAAAAGTTGCAAAAATTTAAAATAAAATCTAACTTTTAGGTGATCATAGCCATGTATACTTCAACTTTAGTTGCTTACCATCTGATGTTTTCTTGATCAAGCAGTCAGGAAGTGCGGAGGATTCAGGAGTGAGTAGCGAGCCTGAGTGTTGCAGCATTTAAATCTGTAGAGATAGTAGCTAGCTTCACATGTTTTATGTGTAGTTTGCTTTACTATAATCCAGCACAACTATGTCTCTTAGTCTGCACTCAATCACAAGCAATTTCTTATTTTATTATTATTTGGGGTATCAATATTAATAAATAAATTAAAACATATTTACTTCACTGTACATAATTTTACAAAACTAAAGTATATAACTAAATTTTTTCAGTTTAAATGTTTATGGGGAATTCTCATAAATGACATCAATTTTAATCGAATTATTCCATCATAATGTTTTAATTTTTTAACATATAAGTTTGGTGCAAGTTTTAAAAGTTTTCTTTTCTGAAATTTGGTGACTGCAGAGAAATTATTAAAATAAGGGACAAAGTATGCAACCAAGATATTCAAATTGTGATGCCATTCCTTTAGAATCAGCATAAATACAACATTTTGTAGTACATGCAGGCAGTTTTCTTAACCTCCAGTAGTTGATTAAAGGTATACAGGCCTCAAATTACAAATTAGACAGACATTAAGTGTTGCTCAAGTTTATAATCAACATTCGTATTATTTTTACCTGCGCGCGGTGCGTCTGTGCGAAATCGCGCTATAAAGAAGGTCCTTGCTGACGTCACAACTCACAGCTAGCACCGATTAGCATTGAGTTGTGACGTCATCAAGGACTTCGTGACGTCATCAAGGACTAAATTTCTTACTTTGAACTGCGACTTCGCACGGATGCATCACGCGTGAAAAAAAATAATGCGAATGTTGATTATATAATACTCTAAACCCACTTGGTGACTGTCTAATTTGTAATTTGAGGCCTGTATGCCTTTAATTTTTCAGTTTCATATTCTAAATGGGTGTTTTTTTTTTTTACATTAAGAATCAATACTTTGTTTTCTAAATCTATATAATTCCCTAAAATTTACAAAATTATTAAATACGCAGGAGAGCTAGCACACACGTAATGAGATCACATTTTAGCATAAAATTAAAAAAAACTAAAAATAAAAAAAAACTTTTCAAATAAAATAAAAAACTTAAGTTTTTGGACATATAATTTCAAATAATAAAAAAATGTATGAGAATTCCCCATTGAGAGAGGGTTACTGCTTTTTTTTTCTCTTTAATAATTTCATTACTTTTATTGTTTGCTTAGTAACCGCATGGTTGTGTTGGTGGAGGTATTGGTGTGACGTGTTTTTACCAGTAGACTCCTGGACAGTCGCGCAAGGGATCCATCATTGCTGCCGGAAGTTTGTCCGTCAACAATTCTTCCCCGGGAGCAGCTAACGCGGCTGCCAATGCAGCAGCAGCAGCCAATGACGTTGCAGACAGCAAGTCCGTCATGTTCAGCCGCCGCACCAAGGCCATCGTGTGGGGAATGCAGACGCGTGCCGTGCAGGTGAGACTGCAAAAACATTGTGACCAATAAAAATTAAATTCACATAAATGTGACCAATAAGAATTAAATTCACGTAAACAGGCAGTTTCTATTAAAAATAGCTACCTTAGAGATTTGCTCTTTATTTCTCTTGTATGAACATCAATAGTGATCCTTTTAACAACAAGAAAAAGTAATTTTATTAATCTACACATAATGTAAATTTGTAGCAAAAGCATAATATAATATATAGGCGCCACTCAACATAATTATATGTAATGCCTTTTAAATAACTTATTTACTTTAACTTGTAACTTAAGATCTAGTGTGCTTTGGATGTGACAAAGAGTTTACTAACCTTTCACCTTTTTTTTTCAGAGCATGCTGGATTTTGACTTTGTATGCAGGAGAACAGAACCTTCAGTCGTTGCAATGGTCTATCCTTTCACTGGAGATCACAAGCAGAAGTTCTACTGGGGTCATAAGGAAGTCCTCATTTCAGGTTGGTTGACTGTGTTTTTCGAAAAATGAATTATAAGTATGGCAATTTAACTTTGCATAAATATAAAAATAGGAGCGTGAAGACAAGCTTATTCGTTAATATGAATTGAATAAAAACGATCTGGTCAACATGTTGACAAATTTATACTATTACCCTTGATATTTAGTTTAATTACATCATAATACGATACATGTATTTACAATTTTCTTTAAGAGTAGATGAAATTTTTAGTGCAGTAATACAGAATATATTTTTTTAAATTAATATTTTTTTTGTTCATTTTTTTAAAGTATTTGCTTGCTGTTAATAAAAAAACATCACATTGATAGTTATCCTTGCTTTCATTACTATTTTTGCTTACTGATCTAATATTTGTCCCCAGTATATAAGAAGATGGAAGATGCCATGACCAAGCACCGTGATGCTGACGTGCTCGTGAACTTTGCTTCATTACGTTCGGCTTACGAAAGCACCATTGAGACCATGACCTACCCCCAGGTAAGCTTCCCATCAAGCTCGAAATTGGTGTTTAAATATTAACTTCCATGTCTTTTGTTAGATTCGTACCATTGCCATCATTGCTGAGGGAATCCCAGAGAACCTGACTCGCAAGTTAATTCTGACAGCCAAGCAGAAGGGAGTCTCCATCATTGGACCAGCCACAGTGGGAGGCATCAAGCCCGGCTGCTTCAAGATTGGAAACACTGGCGGCATGATGGACAACATCCTGCACTCCAAGCTGTACCGTCCTGGCAGGTAAGAGCACCGGCAGACAAGGAGGGGGGATCAACATTTATTATCCTTTTGGTATTGCTTTTATCTACATTTTATTTCTATATGTGTATTTATTTATGTCTAATTGTATCTGCACACTATTTGTGTTTAATAAAATAAAATTTTATCGATTTGCATTCTAATAAAAAATTTAGAAATTAAATTCTTTAAAATAAACCTTTATTGTTTAAGTAGATTAAAGTAATCTCAAACTTGACTGATAATGTTAATTTTCTTGCAGTGTTGCATACGTGTCCCGGTCTGGCGGTATGTCCAACGAGCTCAATAACATCATCTCAAAGGCAACCAATGGAGTGCTGGAGGGCGTAGCCATTGGAGGAGACCGTTACCCCGGCACCAACTTCATGGACCACATCCTGCGGTACCAGGCAGACCCTCAGGTAAACATTAACTTTATAGGCTTTCATGGAAAGGACCTTCCTGAGATCTCTCAGTTAATTGATTATACCATTTATACCATGCCTTTTCCTTTATATTAATTAGAAATTGCTCGGCAAGAGGTTCTTACTGTGTTGACTCTGTGTGTAGGTGAAGATGATTGTGCTGCTGGGTGAGGTTGGAGGCACGGAGGAGTATGATGTGTGTGAGGCCCTCAAGGACGGTCGCATCAACAAGCCCCTCGTTGCCTGGTGCATCGGAACCTGTGCTGGTGAGAATTGCAGTCAGGCAGCTGTAGCCAATCAATTGCCCTAAACTTGTTAATGTAGTTCTAAGAAAATTTAGGAATAAAATTAAATTGAACTTGTATGATTTAAATCAATCCTTCTAATTTTTACTATAAAGCAATAAAAACTAGGGTAAATAAATCTATAGTACAATTGAAATAACATATAGTTCTGTAATGATAGTATAATTTTTTTTTTTTTTTTTTTAAGATTTACTCAAAATCAAGCTTGATGAGATGAATACAGATACAGTTTTACAGTATTACTTAATCTTAACTTTACTTGGCTAAGATTTAGTTTTGAGAGGAGAGAGAGTTAGTCACATTTGGTACAACCAAGGTTGCTTTGGCCCACAGGTATGTTTACTGCGGAGGTGCAGTTTGGCCACGCTGGTTCCTGTGCCAACTCTGAGCGTGAGACAGCTTGCTCCAAGAACTCTTCGCTGGGAGCTGCTGGAGCCACGGTGCCAACAAGTTTTGATACTCTGGGAGAATCAATCCACGAAGTGTACCGTCGCCTGGTAGAGGACGGAACCATCATCCCCGAGACTGAGCTACCGCCACCAACTGTACCCATGGACTACTCTTGGGCCAGGGTGAGTGGTAACCTCTTAGATCAAGTGTGGCAGGCCAAGTTTATCTTTAATTGTAAGTTAAATGAAGGGAATGTATTGAATGTATTTTAATTGTCAAAAACAGAGCATAAAAATAAAAATACAGTACTTGAATGTATAGTTTTATTTTTTTTATACAATTAAAATTGAGAATTTTTTAACCTTAAGCAGTAATAAGCTATCCTAGACACAATTTACTTACATGAAAGGTGGTGTTGACTGCATTGCTATGTTCCAGGAGCTTGGTCTGATCCGGAAGCCTGCCTCGTTCATGACAAGCATCTGCGACGAGCGAGGGCAGGAGCTGCTCTACGCCGGCATGCCAATCAGTGACGTAAGTTCCTCTCTTGATGTAAAACTGCAACCACCATAGTGACCTAGAATACACCCGAAGCATAAAATTGTGTTTAGCTTTGTTTTTCCTTTTTCAAAACAAATACTTTTCCTTGTTTTACTAAATATTAGCTACCACTATAAATATTTTCTCAATGATTAGCTAAAAAATTAAATATAATTTAATAATGGGAGTTGAATACAGAACAGTTATTTTGTTCTTGTTATAAAACAAATTGGAATTTTTGCTGGCCTTTAAGTGAAAATATAATAATTAGATTTATAATATACTGTATAATTTTCATTTTTTGTGTTTAATAAAAGACTAATAATAATAATAATTTTCATTTTAAGATTCTTCAAGATGCTTTAAGATTTTTCAACTAGAATTAACTAGCTTCAAATAGCCCCTTCTCCTCCCTCTCTGTTTCTGTTTGCTGTGCTCTTACATTGTGATTGTGTGGTGCAGGTGCTGAAGCAAGACATGGGCATTGGTGGGGTCATCTCACTGCTGTGGTTCCAACGTGCCCTGCCCCCCTACGTCTGTAAGTTCTTCGAGATGTGTCTGATGGTGACGGCAGACCACGGACCTGCGGTGTCTGGTGCTCACAACACCATCGTGTGTGCCCGAGCTGGCAAGGACCTCGTCTCTTCCCTTGTCTCAGGGCTGCTGACAGTGGTGAGTCTCAGCTCGGAACATTGTAGTCAAATAAAGACTGCCAGTATGGATTTTTCGTAATGGTTAAAAAATGAATTACAAAGAGGAAGAAGGAAGTAGAAAAATTACAGCACGCAATATTTACTGAGTAGTTAACATTCTTGCCTCCTTAGAGACTATTTCAATGAAGTTGTGTTGACTTGGCAAATAAAAAGGGAATTATAATGTTGTTAAAAAATATTAAAGAAAAAGTGAAGATTCGTACTGTAGCAATTTCAACAATCCAGAAATTTGAAATGCCAGCAGTAGGTTAGTTGAAATTTGTTTAGGTACTTGCCTGAAGATGTTTGTTTGTCTCCAGGGTGACAGGTTTGGCGGAGCACTTGACGGAGCAGCCAAGCAGTTCAGTGAGGCGTACGACACGGGCCTCATCCCCATGGAGTTCGTCAACACGATGAGAAAGAAGGGGCAGCTTATCATGGGCATCGGACACAGAGTCAAGTCTGTAAGTAAGGCGTTACATCAGATGGAGGATAATCTGTTGTAAATGGTAAAGAAATTGAAAGTAAGCTATAGTTCAAGAAAGAAACAAAAAAATTGAGTTGATATTTTAAATAAACTGAAAGCACATCAAATTTTTAAGGGTGTTAAGTAGAACTGAATATTAAATTATTATTAAAAAAATTTCATGGAATAACTTACAAAAAATTAAATAAAATATACCCAACTGAATAAATTGTTGTAAAGATGTGAGGCAACTCTGGTTCTGTGTGGCAGATAAACAACCCGGACATGCGAGTGAAGATCATCAAGGACTTTGTGCTGGAGAAGTTCCCCGCGACCCCACTTCTCAACTACGCCCTCGAGGTGGAGAAGATCACCACATCCAAGAAGCCGAACCTCATCCTCAACGTGGACGGTGTCATTGCAGTCTCCTTCGTAGACCTGCTCCGTAACACCGGCAGCTTCACCAGGTCAGTCACACCCAGCCACTTGTACAGCAAGGCTTGTAACTAAAATCCAAAAGAAACTAAAGTAAAAACTCTAAAACTGCATTTGGTAAATTTAAGAGTAAGGTAACACAGATCAGCTGATTTTGTAGTCCCATTTGATTAACATATAAACCTTAGCAAATTCACAAAAAATCTGAAAAAAAAAAAATTGAGACACAAATTTTAAAACCTAAAAAGTCATAGAAAAAATTTCAAGACAATTATTCGAGCCATTTTTTTTTTTTTAATTATTTTTTTTTTAATTTTTAGCACAGGGCTTTCCCACTGAGAGCCAAACTAAAAACTTAATTAAAAAAAAAAAAAAAAATGGCCCGAATAATTGTCTTGAAATTTTTTTCCATGACTTTTAGGTACTAAAATCTGTCTCTCAAATTTTTTTCAGAATTTTTGTGAATTTGCCAAGGTTAACATGTTAATCAAATGAGACTACAAAATCAGCTGATTCGTGGTACCTTATCCTTAAGTTATTTGCAGAATAAGTTTTTCTATTTAATTCATATTCTGATACTTTTATTACCGTTTTAACTTTTTTTAAAAAATAATTATAAAATTATTTTCTATGTAATTTTTTTATGTGATCTAGTTAGTAGTAAATTTTCTTCTAGTTTAAAATATGTGCTGTTTAAATTTTATACTTCTTGTCACACTGTTAAATTTTATTTGATGTTTCTGTTGATAGTATTTTAATCCAATGTGAATAATGTTAACAGGGAAGAGGCCCAGGAATACATTGATATGGGATCCATCAACAGCCTGTTCGTTCTTGGACGTAGCATTGGATTCATTGGTAAGAATTTATTCATACGATTATTGATTCCTCACATATTGATTCAAGGTTTAATGTCACCTGGCCATTGCTCAATATTTTCCGGTGTTAAACTGAAAATATTTTTTTAGTTTATAAAATAAATGACAAAATTTAAATTGGTTTGCTGATATAAAACAACAACTAATTTTTGAGACGTTACCACGCCCCACCTGCCAACCCCAAATTTAACATTGTAGGATAAAGAACCCTTCCTCCCCCCCCCCCTCCTGCAGAGCAGCAATGTATCTGCTCCTGGTTACTGTAGAAATTGGGGGGGGGGGGAACAAATTCCAATTCCAATTTTTTATTCAATGTTTAGGTTGTACACAGACGAACTTAGTTTTGAGTAACTAATTTTTCAGTGTGAAAAGTATACTGATTTGACTATAAAAACCACACCACTCCCCATTTAAAACAATGCTAATCTTCAATGCTGAATATCTTGAAAACTTACTGATTTTGTCCTAATTTTGTTGCATGACAATTACTTCAATTTCACAATGTCAGGAAGGTTAGCTAAAATTTTCATATTGGTGCATCATCTACTAAGCCTATTTATTTTACCACTGACATTAATTCTTAATTAATTAAGTAATTTATAGCCCCTGGATTAAATTGAGGCTGTATTGATTTTCTGATTTAACTGTCACTGGAACCCTTGGTATTTGCTGCTAATGTTAAATGTTTGTCTAGGTCATTACATGGACCAGAAGAGGCTGAGACAAGGTCTGTACCGTCACCCCTGGGATGACATCTCGTACGTGCTACCTGAACAGTACAACTAAGCAGCTGTCCTCTTTCTCATGCACAATATCTACCCTCATGTCATGCAGCCGGCAGCGCGCACAGCAAATGCTTACCTAAATATGCAAATTATATTTATATCAATGTCACTTAATGGTAAGCTTAATATTTGCTGTGATTAGTGTACATCATTTTTTTTATTATTTAATGTTAGGACAATTAATTTGAATTATAGTGACAAAATGATTTTTTTATAATTAGTTGTAAAATATTATACGGACTGGGTGATTGGTAAAGCAAACAAACTATATGTTGAATTCTTTAATTATTATTATTCATTCATTCTCACAGTATCTATTTCATTAATTTTTATATGATGAAAAGAAAAATTTGAAATTGTATTAAGAAAAATAAAATTGTAGAATACATTAACTGAAATAGGTCAAAATGTATGTTATCCATTAGGTAATATTTCTTCACAAGTTTTAGATTGTACTGTATACAATATCACATAAAAAAATGCACTACATTCTTAAATTGAAAGAAAACAAAAACAAAAAAAAAAAAAACAAAAAAAAAACAGCTTAGCACTTTTTGTTTTCTAAATTAATACCATACATTCATCCATAAAGTGTAAAATTGTTTAATTTGCTTTAATAACTTAAAAATTATATGTTTGTGTTGTTTTTATTTTTTAAATATATATGTTGCATTTAAGATGCATGAGCTTAAAATTACAACAATTCTGATTTTAGCACACAAAAAAATACCAATATTTATTAAATTCCCTATGATTGAAAAAATTTGGCAAATATTTTAGTACCGTTAAACACACATGAATATGTTTGATCAATTTTTAAATTTTGTCTTAAGTTAAAATAAAGATGAGTTAGCTGTTTCATGTGTGGTTAGTTTGAACGAGAGGTGATTGAAGTGACTGTGCCATGTCAAGCAAGTTAGTACGTGCATGGACATGCACTGGAGGATACTGCACACTGTAGTTTGTCTTGACTGGCGTCTTCTAATAGATCTGCATTTTTGTGTTGTTTAGTTTTTACATTCCTTATTATTTTGCATGTTTTTTTTTTAATGATTAAATATTCTGTAAAAAAAAAAAAATCATGGTATATTTGTGTACTGCTCAAAAAATACAAGTTGTTTCTTTTAGAAAAAATAAAGAAGTTAATACATTTTTTTCCCATTATACCTACAACTATAGTTATATAATTTTATAGATAGTTCATCTGCACTGCATCATAGCTTAGAAGTTTTAATTCTGTGTTGCACTTTCTTTTATGGAAGTTTATAATTTTGTGTCCTAGTCAGGTATTATTCTTATTATTACTTGGTTATGATCAAGGTGCAAAAATTATGTTACATATATTATGACTATACAATCATATATACATTTAATTCTGGCATTCTGACGTTTCAAACATAAATATTTTATAGAGTCGATCGAGATGTTACTTTTTTCAGGAATATTCACAATAATTATTTAATACATAAAAAATAGCTTGACTTCGTGAAAGGATCGAGATAATTTAATTTAACTAAAAGTAATTTTCTGAACAAAAAGTTGTATTATTTACTTTTTTTTTTTTTTTCTCTTCACAACACAGTTTCATATTTTTTATTATAATATTTATAATTCACATTTTTGGGTTACAGAGATTTCGTGCAGCTTCTTTCCATGTGAAATGCTATTTTTTTAATCCTTAATTTGCAGTGAATAATTCATTGATTTGCTATAAATAAATAAATGTTCTGACGAACTTTTGAGTTATAGTAAAAAACGATATTCATTTTTTTGATTCTTTACATCAGCTTTCGTGTTCCACCTTTGGCGCCACAGTGTAAAATAGCGATATTCAGTTCCAAAGCAGCTTCCAATGCTGCTTTGGAACTGAATATCGCTATTTTATACTGTGGCGCCAAGGTGGAACACGAAAGCTGATGTAAAAAAATCAACAATCGCGACCTTGAAAACTCACCTAAATGCATTCATTTTTTTATTGGATGCCGTGGGTTCAAAACTTCATTTTTACAGTCTCTTTTGTTTTTTTATAGTAATTAATTAATTAAGTTTCAATATTAGGTTTTGCATTCCAAAACAAAAATTCAAAGCTACGAAAGCACAGTACACGGTTTATAACACTGTGTTTTATTAAAGTGTCGTGCATATATTAATAATGCATAATCTCCCTTTAAAATTTAATTATCTTTTATATTAATGCAGCTAATTTTAAAGTTTTTATTATATAAAAAGCACAACTAATGCAAATTAATGTAATTATATAGGAACACGTTGCAAATTAAAAATCGGTTATAAAATATTTGCGAGACAAATTGCTTAATAGCTTTAAAGCGTAAAATAGAATGAAACTATAATCTAGTAAAAAAATACACATGAATAATCATAATTGAATATTTAATGATTATATAATTAATAATACATAGAGAATTATTAAATTTTAATTGTTCATTCATCTCTTTAATTAAACCATAACAGAAAACATTTATTACAAATAAAAATAATAAAATATAGTAGGATGGTTTTAATAAATCACGTATCTGATATAATAAATAAGGATGCATTTTTATATATATATATATTTTTCTTCAGATTTACTATCGCATGTTTATTAACACCCTTCTCATTTTGTTGCTGAACAAGTTGCCTAAACACAAGGCGATATACAATTAAGACACAGGAGATAGTTCTGTTCATTCTTGAATATGTACTATATTTTTATTTATTACAATGATTAAAATAAAAGAAATTACATAAATAATATGGATGAATGCGTGATAACATTAATTTAATATTGTTTCAACTCAAGTGAAAGTATATCGAAACACAAAAGCAGTCACTTCTGGCATGAATTTATGCTATTAACTCAAGCACTCTGATTCTAGCACTTTAATCATGCTGATCAATATCCATCGTGAAATTTTATTCACAATTAATTAGGGTAAGAGAGCAATGAAGAGAGAGAAAAAACCGTGTACACTTGCGAGTTGTAAAGCATGAGAAGTTGCCGCCGCCGCGAATAATACCAACGCTGCTCACTCGCTCGGCATTCCCAAACTTTCATTAGCACCACGGTCTGAATTATTTAATTAACCTTGCCACATTTTCAAGTTCATATTCAAGTATATTTTATATACTACATGCATATATGTAAAAGATCGTATGATTGTTAAAGAAGCTCATGCAAAAAGGCTTAAATGCAAATTGCATGCAGAAGATTGCATTTTTTTAAAAAATGAAACTTTTACGTGTATGTTGCTTCATTGAAAATTACGTTTGTTAATTATTGCTGTTATAATTTCATATTAAATTTAAGACTAATTTTTGTATTAATAATTATATAGTACAAATTGTATATGCATGATGCTGAAAATTATTTATGAAAGTTATTCATATTTTGGTAGAAAATATATAGAGAGAAAACAATGCATTTTTTTTAACAATTTCGCATTTTTCAAACTGATTTTCTTATTGTTTTAATTAAATTAATCTTTTACAAATTTTAATGGGCTTCGAAAGAATATAATTATACGTGTTTGAATTCACAAGTCAGTTTGATATATATTAAAGCTGTATTGACGTTGTATTTAATGGGTTGCTATTAAAATGGCACGTATAATTAGATCCCCAATAACAGTATTAACTCGATGTTGTTGAAAATTTGAATTATTATATAGTTATTTGGAATATCAGGTAGACTTTTACATATATAATTATATATATAATTATATATCTATGTATGTACGTATAATATACATAGTATAATATACCAATATCATGATTATAATATATTATGCAGTTATAAGTATCAGCCACTAACACAATATTGCTGCACATGACTCTAGCCGCGCGCAATCGGTCAAGTATATTGAAAGCACCCCATGCAATATATATATATAATTATATATATATATATAATTATATATATATATATATATAATTATATATATATATATAATTATATATATATATATAATTATATATATATATATAAATAATCATATCTGTATAATATACTAACAAATATACAGTCAGTTTCAAAAAGGTGCACGCTTATGATCCAACAATATATGAGAATATTAAAGCTCGCCTGCAATCCGTTTGGCTTTTTGACTCTGATAGTCAAGAACTATATGGCAGTATAGTCGTTGTCTGATAGTGCTGTTGTATAAAGTACGCGTAGGTTACTATAATATAATTATAGCGGCTACAATGAAATAACAGCATAGAGAAGAAAACATTGTATTAAAATACAAAACTATACATATCATAACGGGTGTCTTAATTAAAAATTGGACTTAAAAGTATTAATAAATATATTTTAGAATTTAGACGAAAAGAAAATATTAATAGTTTATATACAGAACTGTGTACATCTATATAGAGATAAACATAAAAATAAAAAACTTTTAGGGGGACATTCACAAAGCACTTTAACCCCCACTTTAGCCCCGATTTTTAACCCTGGTGCTAAACATGGTGCTAAACTATGAGCTTAACATAGTTAGCCCCTGGTTTAGTACCATGTTTAGCACCAAGGTTAAAAATCGGGGCTATAGTGGGGGTTAAAGTGCTTTGTGAATGCCCCCCTTAAGGGTAAGGTAACGCCACCAATGTTAAAAAAAATCCCTCTCACAAAAATTCTGAAAAAAATTTAAAATGTTCTCCTCTACACCCCCTATCAGTACCTAAAATATCAGGTATACAAATACGATCTAGTTTTTGAGTTATGAATTTTTAAAGTTGACCAATTTAACATGGGAGTTTCATTTCTCCATGTTAAAGTAGTCAACTTTAAAAATTTATAACTCAAAAACTAGATCGTATTTGTATACCTGATAATTTAGGTACTGATAGGGGGTATAGAGGAGAACATTTTAAATTTTTTTCAGAATTTTTGTGAGAGGGATTTTTTTTAACATTGGTGGCGTTACCTTACCCTTAATTTTCAAAATTAAATAAGTATTATATAATTGCGTAAGAAAATAATTAGTTCAATTTGCTCCGGCAGTTAAGAATAATCTCAATAATCGTTATTAAGATATTAAGTTAGTGACGTTATATGTTAGTAATTGCAAACGAATTTAACTCTTAATTAATAATTATGTTGTGTGTTGTGAGTTATATACGTTTGTCAGATATCTATATAAATTACATAATAAATAAAACTATTAATTTAGCATTACAAAATGTTTAGAAATTTTAGAACGGTGTATTACGCAGATCATCGGCGACAAAATGAAATATAACGCGATGTGATTCCAAAATATGTTAACAAAATGTATACCCTAATATGATGTAAGCAATAAAGGATCAATTAAATAAAGTGCTTTATTTCATATTTAGAAATCGAGTTGATGTTAAATTTACGAATTGCATATTATTGCAATTCAAATAGAATGCAATGTTAATTATAGTCATGCATCAACCATTCTTATTTTAGTTTCACATGCATTGCGTTTAAATAATGTTGAATGTTATATGGATTAAAAAAAATCTACATATATATATTATATGATATAAACAAAGTTAAAATAAAAAAGAAAGTATACGTCTGTTGTTTTTTAAAAAACGAAATGACATAATATCCACAAAAAAAAAAAATAAAAAAATAAATGGGGAAGTTACAGAATTATTTTACTTTATATAATATATACTTAAATTAATGTTGTGTTTATTAAGTTTATAAAAATAAAATTGATTCCAATTTTTATTTTTTGACATTTCACTGCATACCATGAAATGTATGATGTTGAATGTTGATCAAGAAAGAAATAAAATAGTTAAAGACTGCATCGTTATAATTTATAATATACTATAACAATAAAAATGTGAATTACTGAACTATAAAAAGAATGAGTCTGATTCGTGCATCAACTGTTCAAGAACCTTCAAATATTGATTAATGTCAACTTCATAACTTTGTTTACAATATATAATTAAATGTTTTAATAACAAAAATGTTCAAAATAGCTCATAAAAATTTTAGCACCAATTAAATACTGGTATTATTATTATTATTATATAGTAATGTTAATTCTTAAAACTTTTCCATTAACTCGTGCGTAAGTTCAAAGCAATAATAATATATTCAACTGTTAAAATTATATTGCTTCTGTGATTAGTGACTGATTAATAGCATAATAACTGTGCTCACGTCATCTGCATGCGGAATATAAGTGCGGTCTTGTATGAGTACTCGGCTACTTTTATCATGGAGCTCGCCGCCGTCAGCAGACGACGAATACGCTGTCGTCCTGGGCCCCGCCCTGCCCTGCTGTCACACTCAACCCTTCTGATGTCACTACTGCTATACCTCTCGGTAAGTTAGGGATACTAATTTATGTAATTTTTGTTTAACTTGGTGATAGAATAACTAGAATCACGATTCACGTACACTTCAAGAAAGCTAGAGTCTTTGACGTACACCTCTCGTGATTGTTAGAATGTTTTACCAGTTAGCCTTATTATTTACTAGTGCTCTTTAATTGATTTCCAATCCCAATATACAGGTTGTTTAAAAAGTTGTTGAGAGACATCTAACGTAAGTGCAAATTAAAGGTTTAAAATTTTAAAATAAAGAACAACGCGGAACAACGCGAACTTTTTATACACAAAAACACAAAATCTCGCGCGTATTTGACAATTTCAAAAATTGTTACAAAATTAAATCCGGCAAGTGGTTATAAAATTTTGTGTTGTAAGAAAAATATATTAATTTCTAGCATACATTGATTAATTGATTCCATCTGCAGGACGCAAATCCGCAATTTCTTTTTATCCATATACACAATATCACATATATTATATTATTATTATTTTATTTATTTATTGAACTTTAAAAAATTTAAAATTGCTTGCTGGTGCAAATGATACATATAAAAATATAGTAATAATTTAATTCAATGTCATTAAATTGAAATAAGTGAAATAACATGTAAAATTTCTTATAAATACATAATCAGTCCCTATGATTCTAAATAAAAACACATTTTTTTTACAAAATAAAAAATATAGAACAAAACTTTAATAATCACACTAGTATATTTTTTTTCTATGAATGTGGCATAATTATTAATATATTATAATTTTATTATCTTTGACAACCATGCTTATAATAAAAACCAAATGCGAATTTATTCTGCTTCCAACTCCACTGAAGTATTCATGATTTATTGTAATTATATTTTTATTTTTTTTTAGTACAAGCGCGGATCCAGGGGGGAGGGGGTTGGGGGGCTACAGCCTCCCCTCCTCCCTCTTCTCCCGAAATGTTGGATTTTATATGGGCAATATAGCCATTCCCCCTATTCGTATTTTTTTTAACATTGGCCTTATGGAAGTGCCCCTTCCCCCCTTTTTACCTGGATTGGTGCCTGCTATAGTAAAATTATGTTATATAGATACGTGTTAGCTGTCCGTAAAACGTCGTCGCGAAGAGGAGAAGAACAACACCTGCCACGGACCGCCACGGTTTTCCCGAAAGAGTAAACACTAGCAATTAGCAATGTTTTACATTATATAGATCAAAAGATCATCCCTAAATGTATGCAACTTATTCCACTTACGATTAGAATACTCTATTTTCATTTTATTATCACACTGTTTGTAAACATTTTCACCTGTGATAAAGCTGTGTTTACAACTGCGGTAAAATGGTTTACTATTTTTAATTTTTCTTCCAAATTTATATATATACTGCCTTTATTATTATTTTTTACCCTTTTAAATTAAGTAAAATGCAAACAAAATAATGCACACGATTTTTTCTCACATTGTGAATACAGTTGTATTTACAAACATAGTTAACAATTTTACAACAATTGCATTCACAAACAATATATTAATTATATTTACGTATGATAAAATTTCAGTGGAGATTTTATTATTAAAAATCAGAATAAAGTCATATATATATATAATTTTCTTTTTATTAAACTTATGGTTATCAGATATAATTTTATTATAGAGGCATGGCATACAAATCAACGATTATATACTGGAAGAGTACCTAACTTTAGAATCGTAAATTGCGTCCAGTGATTTCCAAAAATATTTAAGTTAAGTCCTGGTGACTGCATGAACAATTTGAACACATATAATAGAAATTCTAGGGATGCTAAATTATGTAATAAATGTAGTTCAAATTAACACGTTTTTACCGTGTAGGAATAAATTAGCGACAATAAGCGTATAACCTTATTATAGCGTATAGCGTATAGCGTATTATATATTATATGGTATAACCTTGTACTTGAAGACTATACAAAAGAATATATGTGATATATATATATATGTGATATATATATGTGACCATTAGTATATACATTTATATACAAAAAAGAATATCCAGCAGATTCGAGGTATATCAAAAGATTATAAAAAAGAGACTGGGATTCATGCAATGAAGCAAACGATCTAGGGACTCCAGGGTTGCGGTAGACTATATTAAATACATGACACGAGAAGGATTACTTAGCTCTATTAAATTACTAGTCTTCTCTTCCTACTCTCATCCCCCATGCATGCAATTAAGTTAAAAGAACCGACAATGATGATGCCATATAGCCAAATTTGTCATATAATACGCAGAATGATGTGTTATGACTATTATTTGTACGTTACTGCACACAATGTACAATCAATAGCAAATAAAATTAAACAACAATGATTCTTTGTTGTCACGGTATACACTCTCAACGATGCCCGCCCGATTAATGAGTGGGTGGGCATCGTTGATAGAGCGATAATGCATATTATATAGAGAGCTGCAATAAGCTATACGTAGGAAATTGAAAATTAGTACCATGACAGCAATTGATCATTGTTATTTTATTTTAATGGCTATTGACTGCATGTATGTACGTATATAGTGAATATATAAAACATAATCTAAAAAAGAAATCAGTCGTATTGTACAGAAATTGCTATTTTCTTTCAACTTGCATTGCCAAAGTTAATAAAGGTTACGTAATTTAAATATGCTAATAATTCTGGAGATAAAAAAATCTAAAATATACATAAATAAATTATAAAAAAAATCAGAAAAGCATAATATCTGATAATAATATCCAACCATCCAACCCTATTCATTTCTGCAACAAACAAATTTCATGTATACGTAGATTAGGTTCCTGCATAAATTTTTTTTTATTAGCTGGATCGAAAGAAAAGAGACCTGTGTTTTAGCACCATGCGCTATGTTAAAAAGAAACAAAACAAACAAACACACACACAAAAAACACATAAATTTCAGAAGTGTATTCTCCAGCTTCATCTATCAATCGAGTTAATAAAGAATTGGCCTGCAGAAACCTATTGAATTATAACATTTTCAGAAATTTCTGTACATTGCTGTACTGTAGTTTATGCGTATATTTGTCATAAAAAAATAAAAAATATATAAAACACAATACTTATATTTCAAATATAAGTAATTTATATAAATATAAATAATACAATGGACAACATACATGAAAAAATTTTTATTGCAGAAATGAATAGAGGGTACCAAATTATGCTAATCTGAATCTTTTTAGATTTTTTTGAGACCCAGAACTATTTTTAAATAATTATTGAAAGTGCAGCCACGCCCCCTGGAGGCGTCAATAGGCGTCCAGTCTCTATCCTTTTTATTAAGAATTCAGGGGTGCCAACTGAAATCACAGGACTTTCAATAATTATTTAAAAATAGTTCCAGGTCTCAAAAAAATCTGAAAAAATTCAGAGTAGCATAATTTGGTACCCTCTATTCATTTCTGCAATAAATTTCTTTCATGTATGTTGTCCATTGCATAATTAAGGCAACGATATGCAATTATGGGGATTTAAAAATAATTTTTTACCTTTAACATTCACCAATTAAATTATGGTATTACTCCAAGTAATTTAAATAAAACTTCTCATCCTCCTAACTATTTACTATATGTTTGAATTCAACGTAGAGACTACTTTTTGTTGTGTTACACTAACTGGTAAGGAAAGAAAAATTAGAATTATTGAATAAATTCCTAACTTATTTTTATTTATAAATTTTCAACTTTCATTTAATTGTTTCAGGCTCTCATTCACACTGTCGATGCTTGTAATGACCATGGATTTACATGCATGGATGATTTCAACTTTGCAACGTGTTACAAGAACTGGTTTGGATGGCCTGCGATGAAAGAAAAATTTTCCTGCCCCCCTGGGTCTATCTGCAGTGAGGCACTACCTCAACCGTGCACATTAGTCAGAAATTACTACAATCAGGGGTCTGAAATTTCATTGTGTTCAAGTAAAGGTTTGGCGTGTCTGGGTGGTCAAACTGTTGTTAAGTGTCAATTAGATCCTGTTACTAAAACCTATATTTCAAGTGGACCCATGTTTTCATGCCCTTTAGGAAGTTTATGTAATAGTGAGGGAGATCTGCCATGCATGCAAGAAGCTCAAGTCAAACGAGAATTTATGAATCCTAAATTATCATTTCGAGAACAAATTTGTGGTTCATATGGGATTGGTTGTGCCGTCCCAAACATTGTAAATTACCGGCCCTGGTTTCTAGCAGAACAGATTTCTAGGCAATGTAGTTCACCTGGAATAAATCAGCATAAATATAATTGTCAATATTTTTACACGTGTAGCAAAACCGAAAACCGTCAAGGATACATTAAAAGGTTATGGAAATGTGCCAACAATCAACTATTTAGTCCTAAACACGGTAGATGTGCACTTGCTCATGAAGTGGATTGTAGTTTTGAATTCAAACAAACTAAAGAAGTCCAACAAGATACCAGTTGCAGTACTTTTGGCATTTTGCTGAAAAATTTGTACCAGCTCGCTTCTCTACCAAAATCTCAACTTTGTGAAAAATGTGACATGGGTGTCTTAATATGTAAACATGATTTCGGCGATGATTGTTTAGAATGGTTTCATTCTCAGATGAAAAATCCGTACACGACATTTACCTGCTATGAACAAGGTGTCTATCGCGACCCCTTTAACTGCCAGATAACTTATACATGTATGCCAACCACCAACTCAAATAAATTCGATTTAATTATTCGGATGTGCCCAGGAAATACAGTTTATAGCTTAATATATTCAGTTTGTGTAGATAATGAATTAGGTGATTGCTTCTTATCAGTAGAGGATGGAAAAGAAAATTTTCTTATAATTCATGACAAAGAAAAACTGATCCCACAAATTCATAAAAGTAAAATACCAAAAAAAAATGCATCTTTAACTGCTTTAAGTACTGCAAACAAAATAACAAAGATATCATATATTGATAATTTTAAAATGGAAAATTTTTATTCCAAATTACGGATGTACATTGATAGTGTTGTGGTAAAAACTAAAAAATCTTCTGTAGATGAAACTACAATATTAAGCGAACGAAAAAATGTTGAATGTACTTGCAAAAATGATAATATTTCACCTACACCTGTTCAATGTCCTACCCACAATCCTTTTTCTAATACTACTAAATTAAATATTCAGCTAGAAACAACAAAAATAACAGTAAATTCAATGATACCAAAATATGGTGACAACGCTACATATTCTGAGTCAACGACACTTCAAACTCGAGTAACGAATGAAAAAGACATAAATAACGAGGGAAAAACCAAGGCAAGGAAGTGCTATGTTGAGGTAACTTGTCCAATTCCCACATTTACAGTTACAACAAGTAAATCCAAATTAGAGCCACAAAAACCTACAAAAATTTCCACATTAAATCCATATGAAACAACAGTGCACTCGGGCGATACAACATTTGAAAATACCACTGGTTCTTTGAAAATACTAACTGATAGTACAACTCCAGAAAAAACCCATTCATCTGCAGTTGTGCTTCCAAACCAGAATATATCTACAGAAGTAATGACAAGTACAACAGAAGCAGTCCTTAAGAGCACCATAAAATCCAGTACTTTATCAAATACTGAAGGGGATAGTTTGACAACAAGTTTAAAAACTTCATCTTCTGATTCAAATGTTACTCCGCCAAGAGAGACCTCACCCAAAAATGTACAAGAAACAACAGTAAGAACCGTAATTTCTACGCTGACTTCAGACCATGAAGGAACTAAATTTTTGGATTCTACAACAGTTAAAACACAAGAAACTAAAGGAACAGAGACAATAGACACTGAAATAGTCACAGCAACTAGAAGTACAATTGACGTAACAAGATTCACTCCTGTAGATAAAGACACTTCAAGTAAAACTCCCTTAGTAAGCATTACAGATAATACACATACGATTGATATCATATTAAAAACAACAGTATTTACTAATTCACCCACAGAGCACTCTGGCAATACAACACTTGAAAACAAAACTGGTTCTTTGAAAGTAGTAACTGACAGTATCATGACAAAGCTATCCCATTCATCTACAACTGTGCTTCCAAACCAGAATATTTCAAAAGAAGTAATGACTACAGATGCAGTCCTTGAGAGCACCGTAGAATCCAGTACTAAATCAAATACTGAAGGGAACAATTTGACAAGAAGGTTAAAAACTCCATCTTCTAATTTAAGTGTTACACCTCCAGCAAAGACTTCACCGAGAAATGAGCAAGATACAACAGTACCAACCGTAATTTTTACGCTGATGTCAGACGGTGAAGGAACAAAATATCCAGATTCTACAAAACTTAAAACAAAAAGAACTACAGAAACAGAGCCAATAGACACTGAAATTACCACAGCAAATAGAAGTTCAATTGAAGTAACAAGTTCCACTTTTGTAGATCAAGATATATCAAGGAAAACTACCTTTGTAAGCTTTAATGATACACAAATAAGTGGTATCATAATAAATACCACTGTATTTCCAAATACATCTATAGTCCACTCGGGCAATACAACACTTGAAAACAAAATGGATTCTTTGAAAGTAGTTACTGCCGGTATCACGACAAAAACACCCCTCTCACTTACAACTGTGCCTCCGAACCAGAATATCTCTTCAGAGGAAATAACTAGTGCAACAGAAGCAGTCCTTACAAGCACCAGAGAATCAAGTATTACGTCAAATACTAAAGGGAAAATTTTGACTACGAGTTTAAAAACTCCATCTTCTGATATAAGTGTTTCTCCTCCAGAGGACATCTCACCAAATAATGAGCAAGAAACAACAGTACCAACTGTTATTTCTACGCTGACATCAGAAGGTGAAGGAACTAAATATACAGTTTCAACAACACTTGAAAAAGAAGAAAATGCAGAAACAGAGACAAAAAGCACTGAAATAATCACAGCAACTAGAAGTACCAATGAGGTAAAAAGTTCCACTTCTGTAGATCAAGACACATCAAGTGAAACTCCCTTAGTAAGCATTACAGATAATACACAAATGATTAATATCACATTAAATACAACAGTATTTCCAAATTCATCTACACTGCACTTTGGCAATTCATTTCTTGAATACACAACAGGTTCTTTGAAAGTTGTAACTGACAGCATCACGACAAAGCTACCCTCTTCACCAACAAATGTGCTTCCAAACCAGAATATCTCTACAGAAGAAATGACTATTCCAACAGAAGCAGTGCTTACGAGCAGCAGAGAATCCAGTACTACATCAAATACTGAAGGGGGAAATTTGAGCACGAGTTTAAACACTTCATTCTCTGATTCAAGTGTTTTTTCTCCAGAGGACATCTCACTAAAAAATGAACAAGAAACAACAGTAACAACCGAAATTTATACGCTGACATCAGACGGTGAAGGAAATAAATACCCAGACTCTACAACATTTAAAACAAAAGAATCTACAGGAACAAAGAAAATAGACACTGAAATAACCACACTATCTAGAAGTAGATTTGTGGTAACAATTTCCACTCCTGTAGATCAAGACACATCAAGTAAAACATCCATAGTAAGCATTACAGACAATACACAAACAAGTGATACCACATTAAATACAACCGTATTTTCAAATACACCTACAGTGTACTCTGGCAATACAGCACTTGAAAACACAACTAGTTCTTTGAAGGTTGTAAGTGACAGTGCCACAACAAAGCTACCCCATTCACATACAACTGTGCTTCCAGAGCAGAACATCTCTACAGAAGAAACGACTAGTCCAACAGAAGCAGTGCTTACGAGCAGCAGAGAATCCAGTACTACATCAAATACAGAAGTGGAAAATTTGATAATGAGATTAAAAACCCCATCTTCTGGTTCAAGTGTTTCTCCTCCAGAGGATATCTCACCGAAAAATGTGCAAGAAACAACAGTACCAACCGTAATTCCTACGTTGACGTCAGATGGTGAAGAAACCAAATATCCAGACTCTACAACACTTAAAACACAAGGAGCTACAGGAACAGAGTCATTAGACACTGAAATAAACACAGCAACTAGAAAAACCATTAAAGTAAAAAATTCTACTTCTGTAGATCAAAAAACATCAAGTAAAACACCTTTAGTAAATATTACAGATAATACACAAACAAGTGATATGACATTAATTACAACAGTATTTCCAAATACACCTACAGTGTACTCTGGCAATACAACACTTGAAAACACAACTGGTTCTTTGAAGGTTGTAAGTGACAGTACCACGACAAACCTACCCTATTTACCTACAATTGTGCTTCTAAACCAGAATATCTCTACAGAAGAAATGACTAGTCCAACAAAAGCAGTGCTTAAGAGCAGCAGAGAATCCAGTACTACATCAAATACTGAAGGTGAAAATTTGATAACAAGTTTAAAAACCCCATCTTCTGTTTCAAATGTTTTTCCTCCAATGAAGATCTCACCGAAAAATGATCAAGAAACAACAGTACGAACCATAATATCTACGCTGATATCAGACGGGGAAGGAACTAAAAATCCAGATTCTACAACACTTAAAACAAAAGGAAATTCAGAAACAGAGACAAAAAACACTGAAATAACCACCGCAACTAGAAGTACCAATGAGGTAATAAGTTCCAATTCTGTAGATCAAGACACATCAAGTAAAACATCCGTAGTAAGCATTACTGATAATACACAAACGATGGATATCACTATAAGTACAACTAAATTTCCAAATACACCTACAATGCACTCTGGCAAATCAACACTTGAAACCACAATTAGTTATTTGAAGGTTGTAAGTGACAGTGCCACAACAATGCTACCCCATTCACCAACAACTGTGCTTCTAAACCAGAATATCTCTACAGATGAAATGACTAGTCAAACAGAAGCAGTACTTACGAGCAGCAGAGAATCCAGTAATACATCAAATACTGAAGGAGGAAATTTGAGCACGAATTTATACAATCCATCCTCTGATTCAAGTGTTTTTCCTCCAGAAGATATCTCACCGAAAAATGAACGAGAAACAACAGAAACAACCGTAATTTATACGCTGACATCAAACGGTGAAGGAGTAAAATACCCAGACTCTACAACAGTTAAAACACAAGAAACTAAAGGAACAGAGACAATAGACACTGAAATAAACACAGCAACTAGAAAAACCACTGAAGTAAAAAATTCCACTTCTGTAGATCAAAACACATCAAGTAAAACACCTTTAGTAAATATTACAGATAATACACAAACAAGTGATATGACATTAATTACAACAGTATTTCCAAATACACCTACACTGCACACTGGCAATACAACACTTGAAAACACAACTGGTTCTTTGAAGGTTGTAAGTGACAGTCTCACAACAAAGCTACCCCATTCACCTACAACTGTGCTTCCAAACCAGAATGTCTTTACGGAAGAAACGACTAGTCCAAAAGAAGCAGTACTTACGAGCAGAAGAGAATCTAGTACTACATCAAATACAGAAGTGGAAAATTTGATAACGAGATTAAAGACTCCATCTTCTGATTCAAATCTTTCTCCTCCAGAGAACATCTCACCGAAAAATGAGCAAAAAACAAAATTACCAATCGTAATTTCTACGTTGACATCAGATGGTGAAGGAACTAAATATGCAGACTCTACAACAATTAAAACACAAGGAACTACAGGAAGAGAGTCAATAGACGCTGAAATAAACACAGCAACTAGAAAAACCATTGAAGTATCAAGTTCCACTTCTGTACATCAAAACACATCAAGTAAAACTCCCTTAGTAAGCATTACAAACAATACAGAAACAAGTGATATTACATTAAATACAATATTATTTCTCAATATCTCTACAGTGCACTCTGGCAATACTACAGACAAAAACACCGCTGTTTCATCGGAGGTAGTAAATGTTAATATAAAGCCAAAACTACTCTATATATCTACAACTGAGCTTCCAAACCAGAATATTACTACAGCAGATACAACTGGAGCAACAGAAGATGTCCATACGAGTACCAGAGGATCCACTACTATATTAAATGCTGAAGGGGATAATTTGACAACAAGTTTAAAAACTCCATTTTCTGATTCTAACCTTTCGCCTCCGGGAGAGAACTCAACAGGAAATGAACAAGAAACAGCGTATAGTACAACGGAAACTTCAATAACTAAACCAAATCTTTGGAATGATTTTCCTGCACTAATTTTAAAAGGGGTTGAAGCTAATAGGCCGAAGTTTACGGTTGGATATTATATTTTGAATGCACAAGTTGGCACTCTTCAATGTAATACTGAAAGTATATCCCAATGCATTGATGATATCTACAACAACTTCAGAGTAGTTGAAGTAAACCAAATTAATATGAAGATCGTAAAATTATTTAAGGACGAAAGTGACAGTACAGGAATTGGTCGTTACTATGTTTTTTCTGAAAGTGGAGATTTTCCATGCTCATTGAAAGAAGTAGATTGCATAAAAAGGCTTGTGTATAATGGCACAGTAACTAACAAAGGTAGCATACCTAAGTTATTTTTGCCTGTGGTTGAAAGCTCAGGTGGTGCATTTAACAATGCTTCCTTTGAAATACAATCCCAGCTTGACAATTTAACATGTTACAGCGAATTAGTTATAGAATGTCTTCATATGTTTGTGATGATAACAAATGAAAGAAATCTGTTAAAAGAACCAACTGAATATCATAAAATATTTTTCAATAATAATAAAATAGTACCTTTCTATGCATGGCTAGATCAAAACAGTACCAATTGCAAAAGAGAAAATATTATGGAATGTGTACTTGATTGGACAATACAGGCGCAAAATATATATGTGGGAAATGAAGCTACTACGATTATTCATTTAGAAGAAAGAGAAAGGCCAGATCCAAATCCTGTTGAAATTTTAACACCTCCAATTATTATCAATGCTATCTTTAAGGGCACGGTAGCAGGTTTGTTTATCATTCATACAAAAAATGTGCAGATAACTTGCAATGGTGTTAAATTATTGGCATGTGTTGAAAAATTGGAGCGATCTGCTTTCAATATAGACGAAGAATTAAGAGCAGTTTTCAAAATAAACATTAACATGATAAATGACGCATCGATTATATATTATTACATGAGCCTCGATGGGAAAATGCCATGTGATTTACATACGATAGCATGCATATACGAGCTAATGAATAATAGTACATGGGGTAGCTCAGATCCCAATATCATAACAATTTTTAATGCAACAATTCTTGGAAACGACATTGGTGATGTTTATAATACAAAATATGGAATAGGAGATGATTTTGATCTGCAATGCAATCAAACAAATATTATTTCATGTTTGTCAAATTATCTCCATAAAAAGAATCTAAGCGAAGGTGTCTACTATAAAAAATCTAATGCCTCTAAATTCACTTTCATGCAAAATGGTTACACTACCAAAAACATCATGTGGCTGGATGAAAAAATAAGCTGTTTTTCTTTAAATATACTTAAATGTCTACTAGAATGGTACAGAGGTGCAGTCAAGGTAACGGTTGAAAACATTTACTCGCAAGTCATTACGTTTGATAAATTAGAACAACATTCACGATCTCAAGAAATAACGACTCCTGCTACCGTAACTGATACTTCGACTGTTCAGTTTACAACGATATCTAATAATGTTCAATTTAAAACCAACATTTTTCCACTTTTCATGCTCAAAGCAGTGAATGATAATGATATGAATATTATTGAGGGAATTCATTTGTTTAGTAGTTCGAATGAAAATTTAGATTGCGATAAAGTGAGTCTGAAAGATTGCACGAAGGGAATGTCAATTGAATCACATATAAATAATGTCCTATTCCAAAATTTACAGCAAGTTCACATTTTTAAAGATGAGCAAGCGTCTCCGATTGCAACCTTCTCTGTTATCCCTCCAAATGCATTTTTCTGCAATTTTGCTACTGATGACTGCATTTCTAACATAATTTATAACACAATTGAAGGGTCCATTAAAGAAATATTTACCCTTGAATTTCAATTACTTAATAGCGCAAGCTATGATTTTATTTCCGGAAATTTCTCAATCCCTATTCAAAAAGATAAAGTAATTAATTGTAACAGTACTTCTACCATTGCTTGTCTTCTGGATATATCTAGGAGTTTTGAACATGAAACATCAGATAACGCAAATAACGTTTCTGGTGTAAAAGTCATCCCCACCAAAGTGTATTACATAACAACAATGGACTCAGATGCTGTCCATGAATTTGAATTTTTATTTATGTTTGAGGATGATAAATTTTTATGCACAATGGTTAACTATTTTGATTGTTTGCAGCAATATTTGTCTTTAGGAACCAAAGTCAGAGTATTAGATATATATACAAAGATTATGAATTTGACTTTAAATGATCCATTACCGGTTTTTGCAAGTTCGTTCAATTCACAGTCATTCTCTACAACAGAGAGTTTGAAAATAACATCAATTCCAGGGGATAAATATAGCTCAACTGTAACTATTAGTGACTTACTAATTATAGATGGAAATTTACCTTGCTTTAATTTTGATGCTTTTGATGAATTCGATGCGAATTGCACCGAACCAGTGTTCCTCTTTTCAAATGAATATGTAGTAGACTTTACTGTGTCCACATCTAAATATGATCCTCTTAGTGCAAAGTTTTTAGTCAGTGATACACAGAATTCAAGCTTCATGTCTAATGATAAATTAGATTTTTATAAAACATTCAATGAAAGTATGCACTTTCATGAAATAGATGATGGAAACATTCCATGTTATATTGATGACTCAATATTTGATTTTATAGGTTCAAATGTTTCTGATTTGAAAGAATTATCAACTAACAAAGGTCTCCGCTTGCCTCCTATACTTTCACCACAAGGATATATAATAACAAAACAGGATATTGGGTGTGTGAAGGGTGGTACATTTGGAGACCCTACTGACTGTGAAATATTTCGAGTATGTGTTTCCAAATATTCTGAAGCTCAAAAAGAATTTGGACACTTTGTATTGGGTTGCCAAGCTGATACGAAATACAGTTTAAGTAAACGCATGTGTGTTAATCAAACTGAAGAATTAGTTGATTGTGCTGCTCTGTACTTTGATAAAATACCAGATTATTTATATAAAATGAATAACATTGAAAAATTTGGATATCCTAGATATGCGAAACCAAACGAATGCTCAAATATAGGTATATATCAAGTTAAAGAAAATTGTAATCAGTATTACATGTGCTATTATGTGAAAGATAATTTGGTTATATATTTTCAACGGTGTGATGTAGGAATGGAGTTCCATAGAAAAAAGCAAATTTGTGTTCCTACAACTCAAGATAAATGTGCTGATGCTTTTTATGACCCCACAACAGTCGAAAAATTAAATCCTGACTCAATCACTTATATAAAATACAGCGATATTTAATACATTCACATTCCATATGACAGTAAATTTTGTAAAGCATTTAATATAATTGTGTACATTGCATGATTCCTTCAACTATTTCCTTAGCAGAATTTATGTCATTATTTTGTTGAGTTATGAAAAAGTAGAAAAAAAAAAGAAATTTTTACTTGCATTTCAAAAGAAATATGCAGTATGTTTTATATTATAATTTCTTCTTCTCATAATAGTCATAACTTCCAATCATGAATTAAAACTTAAACCAGTTGTGAAATTTGTAGAAGAACATTTGAATGCGAAAAATAGAAAAAAAAATCAATGAAAAGAATAAGAAAATTCAATTTATTGTAAAAAATAAATTAATTTATGAAACATTGTATATAAAAAAATATTAAAATCATATGGTTATTATTTTCTTGCAAATGGGACCTTTATGTTAAAAAGTTAAAGAAGTAATATTTGAGCATTTGTTATTTTTTTATTCCTTTTACTCCAATAATTATAATCTCCTGGAAAGTTTTACTTTTAATTTAATTTTTAATGGATTTAATGGATTGTAATCTGTGTAACCTTCAAAGTATGTAAATTTTTAATTTAATAAAAAATGTCACTGTTGAAATGCGTTCAACATTTTGTTTACTCTTTACTAATAAATTACAAAATATAGTATAGGACTTTCCCGACATATGTTGCAGTAAAACTCTTTTAGTTTTCTTTGTTGGAGCGGACACAGAATGTGGTGCAGTTCCGTTGGCGACAAGGATGCCAAGACATTATGACGCACTGATGAGCTGTGCCCATGCCATGCACGTTGGAGTGCTATCACATCAATGTTTTCTCTATAAGTTACACCCTCCATGCTAGTGAGACGAGAGTTCTTTTTGTAACTACGATTATATTTAAATGAGAGAAAATGTTGAATTTATGATATGTGTTTATACTTTATACGTATAATAATTATCTATATTAAAGTTAGTAACCTTCCGCAGTTAAAGAGCTGTTATATATATTATTGAAAAAATCCAATCATTCATCAATGTTGCTTATTTTTACAATTGTGTTGAATTAATGAAACGAATGGAAGTATTACAAAAATGCATTATTTTATTTCTTACAGTTGCACTAAAACTTAAGTAAATGTTGCTTTTTTAAATCACTATCAAGTAATTAGTTTTTAGAAAGATAACACAGCAAAAAATTTAAATTGAATATTTATAGGAAAGTTTAGTGAAAGGTATTCATACAATTGGTTTTATTATATTATATAGAGATATAGCTAATAAAATGAAATTATAGAACAGTTTCAAAATTAAGATATCACTTTGTTCAATGAAGAACTATAAATAAAGTTTTTTTTAACTTAATATTTTTTAATTAATCCACAATAACACAATGCTAAACATTTTTTTTTTCTTTTTCTAAATACACATTATAAGATTTTAAAACATTGTTAGAGACGTATAAAAATGTCAGGATTTCATCTAATAAACGTGCACATGGTTTAAGAAGACAGTGTTGCAAGGTGCAGCAGTCTGAGCTTTAATTAGTGCGGCAAGAAGTTCTGCTCGGAGAAACTCGTCTCATCAAGTGGGGCAGTTCGCTCGCTGCGGGCACATCGACGGTCCGAGGAGCTTTCTACACGGGCTGGACCAGAGCTCCCGCCTTCTCAACCCAACCTCGAGTTGCTAATCGCTGATATTTTCACGGGCAAGGTCATACAAATTTGCACAAAAACCAGAGCACCAAACGTATACTTTATAGTAATATCCGCTTACGAAAATGGTAACTTCCTTTACATTCAAGTATATGATTACAAATTTTGAACCTTTTTTATTCCATAATAATTTTTAGAAAGAAAAATATTAGTTCGAAGTCATACATTTTTTTTAAGTTTAATTGACATAATATACATGGAATTTTTTGAAACCATCAAAATAATTTATCACAATAAAAAATTAGTATTTGCTGCTAAAAAAATAATTCAACAATAAACTCCTATTTAATATCTTGTTGTAAAATATATTAATATGACTAAAAAAATTTATAGATTTTTTTTAAAGCAATAGTATTTTGTATTATGTATATTGAATGAGCAATGTTAGCTAAAATAATGAATTTATAAAATATAAGTGTAAAAAAAACTCACTGAGCAATTTATACTTAAAATATCAAATTCAAATGTAGCCAAAAATTGCCTCTCAAATTTTGAACCTTTATACGCATTTATAATATATAACTTTAAATACATGATATTGATTTGGAATGAATAAAGAATCTTCAAACTGCGCAATAATGGAAAATATTTATACATTTAATATATAAATGTAATATATATATTATATATAATATAAATGAAAGGGCCATACCAATATTATAGTAGTAACACATCTACTGAAATTTTGATTTACCTTGTCGTAATTTGTAGAAAATGATAGAAAAGTAAATAATTAATATAAATCGTATCCATGCACTAGAAATCAGAAGCCACATTTTCCATGCAGTGAGGCTCCTTACCTCAAAAATTTATAATTAACAATGGTCCTTCTTAATTAAAATCTTTATAAGCGGCTCTTCAAAATTGTATAGTTAATATATATCTCTGAATGAGGCTGTGCGTATTATATATATATTATACACGGTATAACATTATCTTCAACAAAAACAGTTACAAATACAAATTGTTTTTATTTTCATTACTTCATGCAATAACAGGAACTGCAAAACATTGAAGGAGATTTTAACCTCATCAGAACAATACGTAATAAAACAGAATTTGTGAACTCATAAAGTTTATTGCATGCAGTTATTTAATTTTAATCTCTCGTAACAATTCAATTTTAATAATTTACTAAGAGTTGGTTTTAGCTTTAGCAATAGTTTTATTAATTTGAGTTATAAATTATCTTATAAATCACATAGAGAATGTTATAGTGATACTTAATGTTATGTTAATACAATGCTTAATCTTTCGAGTCCGTGACGAATGGGATATAATTTTATGTTGAATAACTTTATATAAATTTTGCGAACGAAAATTTATTTAAAACGTGATGAAATCGCTACTACTATAATATGTTCGTGACATTTCAATCCAAGCAAATTATATATAATTTGTACGTACGATATATCAGAGCTAAACTCTAATATAATTTGAATTAATCAACAATGCAGCTCTTATTAAAATTCCTGATTGATGTATTAATTCGTCTTAATATAAAATTAAAGTTTAAAATTTAACAATAACGTCAAATCAACTGATATGACCTATAGGTTTAGTATATATCCTCTAAAAAAAAATAGAGTATAGATTTTCTTTATTTGATTTTAAAAAGCTAGAAATAAATAGCAACATAATTTCTTCTAGTTATACACTTATACAGTAATCACCCTGAAACATTTTAATCACCAATAAATTATGCCTGCGTAAAAGTATTGATGAGTTTGAGTTATGAACCTATGTCCATGTTGGTCAGGGAAATTTTTCTATGCGATGGCCGTGCATTTTATAGTTATAATGAACACGAAAAAAAAAATATAATGGTCATATTGTATTTCATACTTACAAGAAGAAAATAATAATAATTTTGAAAATTAAACTATGAAATTTTTAATCGATAGTTTTTTTTAACTATATAATATAATTATACTTGCACTCTACTGGGTGTTATAAAATATTAATATACAAACATTACAAACATGATTACCAATTACATTTATCAAAATATGTATTACCGCTTTTTAACACTTGCTCGATATAAGTAATGCAAATATTTTAGTACCTATATTAATCAATTTAAAATAAACAATTGTTCACATTGCAGGATATTTTTAATATTTAAAATAAATCCATGAATGTTGTTTTAACATTACAAAATAATAATTATTTATCTCGAGTCGTAATCGAAAACAAGTCAAAAAACAAATGCATAGCCAAAATTGGCCCAAAGTTGACAAATAATGTGGCAATATATGGTATATGATATATAAAAGCTGACATTGATAGCATAACAACATATAACAGTATACCTCTGATAGTGAAATATTTTCACTCGTTTGATGGCCGTAGGGCAAGCTACATCAAGAATTACTGTATTAGACGAAGCTACAATGCCACAGTACGTGACGATTCTCTCACGGGTGGTCCGGGAAAAATGTGTTGGTTGTGAGTTTTGACGTTTTGGGCCATCTGGGAGAATACAATTTGCATGCAGATCAAACTAAATATTATACAAGATAAAAAAAAAAAAAAAAAAAAAAAATCATGCACTTTCGAAAAAAAAAATAAATAAATAAATAAAAATGGACATTGAATATTTAATATTAAACTGATGCAATGACTGTTTGACTTTAATGTATCTTTACAATAAATTTATAATTGCTCTTTTGCTAATTAACAATAGTATAATCATAATTTATATATTATTTACACTTGTCGCCTCGGAAAATTTCCCTTTGCGGCCTTGTTAATCACCATGCCCTGTGTGCAAGTGGACAATGTTCAAAGGCGACGAGTGCACGTAGAGAAATAAATACGCACGCGGAAGAGTCGTTTTTTAAGTTGAAATTTTAATTTATGTAAAATTTTATTCTGCAGAAGTCAAAGATGAAAGAAGCATACAATTTTTCATCCCTCGATCATCGTCATCTTTACAAGATATCGAGGTATCGAGGCACGTGTACATTGAGCAGGCTCTCATTTTACTGAACTAGATTGAAAAAGTTATGAATAAAAAGTGTTTTTTTTTTTAGTTTAAGAATTAATCACAGTCATAAAAAACACGTATCCATCTTAAGAATTTATTCTAACACTTTATCTAAGCCCTACTTATAGATTCTACATGTAGATTTTTTTAGCGAAAAAGAAATTGGAATCAATATAAAAATCCGTATCGTGAACCATGTTGATTTAACTTTCTTTATGTTTTTGAAGGAAAAGTTATCATATATTATATATATATTTTTAAATTTGTTGAAAATAAATATATCATAGTCTACATTTTTCAAGAATATACAAAATAGCCATGATATATAAATTACCCATACATAGTAAAATATAAAAAACAGCCATAAAAAGTTTATGTTAACACCTTATATATTAAAATTTAAGGATGTATGTCTAAATGTCCAACAAAATTGTTGCTGAAAGCAATTAAAATTAAATAGAAAACTTGAAACAAACCCATCAAGTTATCAAATAATTATTATAAAAAAAGTAGTAGATTGTGGTTATTATAAAATCAACACCTTTCTTGTTTTACCATAAGATGAATTTAAAGGCGGCAATACGAGAGCAGGGGAGACAGATATGGGCGAGCGAATTTGCTCCGCGAACTGACAGCACATTAACACGAACTTGGCAGGCGGGCTTGGGTCACGACTTGGGCTGCCGTATTTTCAGGTCAAGGCTGCAGGAGGAGTAGAAGATTCTCTCGAGCTCATCCATAGGGGGCGCCTCTAGCGATTAAAATAATACCACAGTTTCCTTATATCTTACCGCTGCCAGTTTAAAGAATTCCATGCGCAGCTTTATATTTATACATTAAGGAGGGATTTCTGCTTCATTATCCTAAGCACACCTTTACCTAAGAATATAATTTTTTATTGAAGTTCATAAAAGACCACCTTTACTGTAGCACCTTCTTTATTTCATAATTTTTTTCTTCTTCTTAACTTACACCCTAAAAACCACTTTCAATCTTTCAAAGGGTTGCACGTCTCTCTCTCTCTCTCTCTCTCTCTCTCTCTCTTCTCTCTCTCTCTCTCTCTCTCTCCTCTCTCTCTCTCTCTCTCACTCTCTCCTCTCTCTCTCTCTCTCACTCTCTCTCTCTCTCTCCTCTCTCTCTCTCTCTCTCTCTCTCTCTCTCTCTCTCTCTCTCTCTCTCTCTCTCTCTCCTCTCTCTCTCTCTCTCTCTCTCTCTCTCTCTCTCTCTCTCTCTCTCTCTCTCTCTCTCTCTCTCTCCTCCCATTCCCCCCAGGTTTAATTTAGCTCATACCCTCTGATGTTAACTTGAGATTCAGAACACCCTGATGATGCTCACACAACGAATCAAAGTAAAAAAAAAAGTCAAGATGATGACCCATAATTTTTCACTGAATTAGACAGATAAAAGCTTAAAAAGTACTTAAAAATACAAGATTATATAAGAAAAAAATATTTGATGGTCAAACTTTAAAAAAATACTTTAATGATAAAAAATTATCACCTATAGATAAATTGAATGCGTTCAAAGAAAGTGACGTCACTGCACTATGCGTTTAATTGCTTTCGTCTAGACTTGGGAATGTTACACACCCCATAATCATTTCATTCATCTCGAGAAGGGAAAACACACCTGTAGAGGAGGGTGCAGAAGAAGAAGAATATTATAAAATCTGGCCATATGCGATATGATGTATAATTTTTATTCGACTTTTTACTAATTAGCTGTGATATTTTTCAATTAATATTTTTAAAATTAGTAGCTAAAACCATTTGATTGCAATCGATTTAAAAAAAAATATTGACTAATAGAGCACCTGCATTTTTTGTATCATTATGTTTTATATTGCTTCAAACTTTTAGATTTCATCATAGGAAATGTAATATTAAGCATTTAATTATTATTCTTTATCCATACATTATTTTAACACTTAAAATTTATATTTTGTAGGCAAATAAACTTTCATTTACAGTGTCCATGGAGTCTAGTGAGCCTATATATAATAATGTCGAATAATATATAAAGAGGAATCTTTGTATAATTTTCATCTGCAGAGAATTATAACCAGATTCTAAAAGGTTTATTAAATATGCACTTTTCCTTTTCAGCTGCATACGTTCATATAATTATGTGTTATGTACTCGAATGAACACACTTAATTTGCCTGGAAAATTTCGAGCTAAAAATACATCAACAGATAACAGAAAATACTATACTAGTTATTTAAATTTAACTCATTATTTAGTATATAACTAGGGGTGGGGTGTAAACTCGCCTACGCTCGTTTGGTTTCAAGTCATTTAATTAATTTTGTCAATCATATGTTGCCATCTATATAAGTATTCAGTACGTGATATCATAACGGTATTTTAATGCAAAATGGACAACCTACATGAAAATTTTTTATTACAGAAATGAATTGAAGGTACCAAATTATGCTACTCTGATTTTTTCCAGATTTTTTTGAAACCCAGAACTATTTTTAAATAATTATTAAATGTGCTGCCACGCCCTCTGGAGGCGTCAACAGGCGTCTCTGTCCTATCCTTTTTATTAACGATTCAGGGGTGCCAACTTAAATTACAGAACGTTCAATAATTATTTAGAAATAGTTGCAGGACTCATAAAAATCTAAAAAAATTCAGAGTAATTTAGAGTAGAGGTGGAGCGTGGCGTTATGCATTGACCGGTTCTCGTTAGATCACTGAAGTCAGGCTACGTCAAGCGTGGTTAATACTTGGATGGGTGACCATTTCAAGTATAAAAATACGCCGCTCCCTCCCTGGGATAAATTCGTCTTGCTTTCCACCCAGTGCAGTGATGCACTTCCAAAAATCTCTCAGCCATATGTTGACAGATATTATAGAGTTCTAAATTAGCGAAGATGAACAGACTCAGATAACGACTCAGACGCAGTTGTTAGACCCCTACTATTTTATTATTATTTATTTTATTTTATTTAATAATTTTTTAAGGAGTCAGACGCAGTTGTTAGGCCCCTACTATTTTATTATTATTTATTTTATTTTATTTAATAATTTTTTTAAGGAGTTTGGGGAGATTCGAGTTAATTATTTTCTTAGCGTCCGGTCGTGTTCGAGCGAGCAAGGCAATGGGCTTACTCCGGACACTGCCCATCTTCAACACAAAGAGGTGGCCAGTTGTAATTAAACCTCGTAATGCTGTGATGTACCGAACGCAAATTGCCCCTGAAAGTAGGCAACCACAAACTTCATGCCCCTGAAAGTATGCAACCCGCATTAATTGCACCTTAATTTGATAACCCCCCCTAGACCTAATTAGGAGATGATCCGAGCATTATTTACGAAAATATTCGTTTTTATATAAAGTTATTATAAGTTACCCCTAAAGGTAGGCAACCTTCACTTACATGCCCCTGAAAGTATGCAACCCAACCAAACTTCCCCTGAAAGTATGCAACCACAACCTACATGCCCCTGAAAGTATGCAACCCGCATTACTTGCACCTTAATTTTATAACCCCCCCTAGACCTAATTGGGAGTAAATCCGAGCATTATTTACGAAAATAATCAATTTTATATAAAGTTATATTAATTAAGTCACACCTGAAAGTAGTTTGCTTGGAATGTGCTACCATATATGGCATCTCCATCTATGGGAAAAATATCGAACTTCTGAATGTCTACAATATCTGTGCTCACGTGATTCCATTTGCGGGCAGCCACCATCTTGAAACTATCTTACGCACATATGCGCGCACTTGCGCGGATATTCGCATGCGCATTTTCGCGGACCAATCTTCGCGCGAATTTCACATCACTGCACTGAGCAGTCAGATCCCCTTCTGCAATGTTGCCTCTAAACAGAAGCAGCCAATGGGATGGCAGCAGTCACACAAAGGAACTTAATAAAGTATAATAATTTCAAAGCATTGACGATATGCAAAAGCTTCAGCCAATCCCAATTAGCAGAACTCTTTCTACCAATGGTAGACTTGCATTTTTCCACCAACATTCAAACTTGAACGACAAAGAAGCTGTTGAAGTTGGTAACCATAAACTTTCCAATGGCAGGAAACACTGTATGTATAAAAAATGGAAGAAGTAGCACTAGTACGTTGTGCGTTACATGTCTACGTATCAGAAAACACAAATCGAAACCAACGAAAAGATGAACTCAGGGAGGAGATCCCCTAGCCGTGGAGTCACGCGGCACAAGGTCACCCCGTGTCCACGATGTCCACATTTGTGATTCAAAGTGCATGATAGAGGGCCGTAACACATCAAAGTGACACGTAATACGTCGCAATAGCATGACGTCCTCACTACACGGCCACGACAACACACCACGCACCAACACTCGAACACACGGTGATTCGAAACACAGACCACACGACACCGAAGAGCCCAAATTTCCAAACGTAACCTCACGGGCGGCGTGCGCTGCCGAAAGGGTGTCCGGTGTCCGGAACCGAACACGACTCGGCAGCAACAAAAGTTCACCGGGCAAAGACCTCCACCGGCCAAGGCCAGCGCAGGGCACCGGAAGAGCTCGGAGGCCGAAAAACCCCAAAAATCTAGATAAAAAAATTCACCCCCAGTCCCCCCCCCGGACGTGGATTTTTTATTATTTTCCCGGTTACGGCGGCCACCCCCGGGAACCCCCAGGAAAAGTTTCGTCGGGTTCCGACGAACCCAGACGCTCGCCCAAAGGAAGTGCGTCCCAGCATAGGAAAACGCTGGTTAATTTTGGGGTCCCGAAAGTGATGTTTAATAATAAGGATAGGGCATTGATTTTTTTTTTTTTTTTTAGCATAATATTATATTATAAATATTTCTTTTAGAGATTTATACTGTGTTACACTGTGTATATAGTATTAGTTCTTCTAATTATAATAAATAATTGAAAGTTCATTATCTTCTAATAAAGAAAGAGGTTAAACATAGTATCTGAAAATTAATTTGTTTTTTCATTACATTTACTAAAAAGTAAAAAAAAAAAGAAGAAAATTATCCATGTAATTGCTGTCATTTTAATTATGCTTTTTGTTTTTATCGTATTATATTACAGGTAGCATCATCTGTTATTTAAAAAATTAAAGCGTAAAATTTGTCAACAATAAAAATCAAATAATAGCCATCTGGCGTGATATCTGCAGAGATCGATTATTCATTAGCAATCTTCCTCAATCAGATCTGTGTCACCGGCATCGGATAACAATTGCAAATTAACAACAACAAATAGACATATTGAACATACTATAGTATTGATTGTTGTGGTAACAGATGCTCTACATCTATATATCATTGTGTTAATAAAATATTGCTCGTCCACAGTCTATTTAATATAAACAATATTAAAAATCGCAAACATTAAAACCATAAAATTAAAAAGTTTTTTTTATTTATTTTTTATTTATTTATTTTTTTATTTATTTATTTTTTTTTTTTTTTTACATTAGAAAGTAAATCAGTTTATAATTTTTAGACTCACGAATATTGAATATGCGGTTAAATACTTTTGCTATCTTCTATAATAACTTTTAAAAGTGAAAAAGAAATTTGATATATACCGGTCGTCCATAAAACCACAAGGCAATATTATCACCATATTTTGACTGTGTCTATACACTGGGAAAATAATGTAGTATTATAGCTCACTTAGTAGTTTACAAAAAACCGTTTTCTGATTGGAGATAATGGGTGCGATCAAGAAGCAGTTAGCCAAGTTTCTAACTAAGTTTCGCTTAACCACGTTTAACTATAGGTGGTTTAACAAGTAAAAAAGGTATATTTAAACGTAGTTAAGCTAAACGTGGTTAGAAAACTGGCTAATTGCTTCGTGAATTGCACCCAATATATATAATTATGAAATTTAACCAAATTATTCAATTTCGTGGATTTTGTTGTATAACACATCCCTTATCGTAAGTTTCTAGACTTTAACATATTGCAGCTAACATTGTCATTTCCCAAGAATGTAAAGGCTGCTTTATATTCTTTGGTCACACCTTAGATAATGTTAAAGAATTGGTTAAATTAATTTCAGTGGTGGTAATTAAAATATCTCTCTAAATTTTCAAACCTGAAACATATATCTTTGAATGTCTCGGACGAACGCTTATAATTAGCAGATTGTAAAATTAATAGCGTACACTGTGTACAGCTAAACCGCGTACAAAATTGTAAACTCCCGTATTATCAAGATATTATTTTTTCAGTGTAAAAACTTCCATTGACTTTTTTTTCTTGTGCTACCTGTGGCCACCACAGCCTGTGCGTCTGTTGTCCTTATATATAAATATTATTTATAAGCAGCTTTTCTGAACGAAAGTACTAAAAACTTTTATAAAACTATTTTTCTTTACCACATTTATTTTATGTATACATTTTTTTATACAAATTTTATTTATAACAAAGAAAGTTATTTACACTCAAGGGTATTTGCGGGTAAGATAGAAAACAACAAAATTGACCACAAACATTTCAATGTTCTCTTTACTTTATAGGTCATATTTATTTATATAAATAATTATAATGTTATTCTTCATCATCTCTCCATGAACCATATAAATGTTATAAAATAATATAGAATTAAAAATCTTAAAAGTGACTTAATGAGAGGTTGTTGTATATATTTTTTAAATAATTTTAGTACATCATAACTTAAAAATGAGAAAGATTAATATATAGATTTCATTTTATATAAAATTATATTAGTAATAATTACTACTATTTTTAAGTATAGGTTTTCTTAACAAGATTATTTGTTGTAAAAAGGCAAATTATTATTAAACACAATTTAAAAAATACATATTTTTTGAAGACGATAATAAATCAAATTCTTACTAGTATACCTACAATTAAACTTATAGTATTAGGATCACTTAATTATTATTTATATACGAAAGATAATAATATATTTATAATCTTTGAATAACATCTTATATTTTAATGTTAAAAAAAATTGTTATAAATTTCTTGATGGTATCTCACTTAGCTATGATAAATTATTGTTCATCCCTCTGTTTCCAATTTATCATCGAAGAAGGGTTCAACCCTGAGTAATTAGAGCATCAAGGTGAGGGGAGGGTGCAGGGAGGGGTGGTCCGCGCCTCAGGTAATCTACACCGTGATTAGAAGCTCAGAGCCGAGAATTTGAAACATGGCTTCCTTGGAAACAATAAATCTCAACATACTAGCTTGTACCATTTAACAACTCACTTCCGCTCCAATATTTATTATAAATTTATTATTATATACACAATGAATTTCAAACGTATTTTTGTCATATATATAAACATTATTATCATTTATTTGTGTTTAATTATGTACATCACCATAAAATATTATGTTAAAATAAATAAATATTTATTCATAAGGGACATCATGCTGAGCAGATATAATAATTTTAACAAATTGAGTTGATACTTTCTTTTATAATAATATCAACAGCCTCTAAAACATTTATATTTATAAAGATTTAAGCTATACTATATTATGATATTATGACCCTCTTATTCATGATACAGTTTAGTTATCAACAAGTTTATTTAAAATACTGTATGATGGTTAAACTAACCACTCCTAATATAAAAATAATCTGAAACTGCGACACAAAGTGAGCTTCTAAGTTAAAAAAGAATGCTTGCCACATCACTCAGATTTTTATATATATAAAAAAATATATAAAAAGCTTACCTTAAAAAAAAAAGTTACTATTCTACCACCCTTGGAGTTAACAAAAAACTTGGAATGCCATGAGGGCAGGGGTGGAGGAGGGTTGTTACCTGCCACTAGATCCTCAGGAGCACCACGAGATGTGTGGAGACGGATGTAGCGGCGGTGGCAGTTAGCTAGTCGCTCGTAAAAATAGACGAGAAAGAATAATAAAGGTAGAAGCGCAACAGTCAGTGACAGAGAAAAGAATCAAAGAGTGCAGGCAAGGTAGATAAACCAAGAAAAAAGAAGAAGGAGAAAGGAACCAAAAGGTAAAAGTGGATGAGAAAAAAATAAAAGATTCTCCCAAATGGAAGCTGAGGTGAAGCAAAGAGTCAATCCCCCCCACCACAACCACCTTGTTCATGCTTCTGGCATCTTATATGTTGTGTATATACAGGCAGTGAGCCAGCTTGGGGGAGAAATGGGTCACTGGTATAAAGGCTTACACTAGGCCTCTAGAGGACTGTTTTCTCCATGAACGCACGGCGGCCCGGCGGCGTGTTTAGGCGCTCAGACGCTCTCGTGATCTTGCCCGATACGCTCCTCGAGCTCGCTCACAGGGAATATACAAATTAATCACGTAAATGGACCATAAGTTACTAAATATTGAATTTTAGTGTAAAGAGTGAAGTGTCATTATTAGTGAATTTTAACTTATAATAAGATTTTTTTTAACAGGATTTTTTTTTGTATTGGAATAAATTAAACACCATGAGGGTAAGTAAAATGTTAAAATTTATTTTTATTCATGTAAAAGGATTATTATATTTCAATATTTGCAGTAGAATTTAATTGTAAATAATAATTTTGTTAATTAATATTATAACTGAAAAAAATGTATACATTTTTTATATTTATTTTTTTCAGTTTAATTTTAAATTTCAATTTAAAAACTAGAAAATACAAATCAATACTACAAAAATTGTTTCATTCAATAATTTCATTCAGTAAAATTTTGTACTTTTATTTAGTTATAATTTTTATAATCATCATCTCAGTATATAATATAGCGGTAAATATTATCGTGACCACAATTAATTAATACAATAATTCAAGTAATTGGTTCTACAAACAACAATGAGAATACTAACATTATGTGCACAATAATTTTTAACATCTTCATCTCTGTAGGCTTGTCATTAATGTTATTCACTCTCAAAATATTCTATAAAGGTTCAGATTTGTACCGCGCGTATTTCATAACTGCATGGGCGTGAGATATTCCAGCGCACGTACATACAATGTCATCTGGAATCAAAAGATGCGACATGATATTGATATTATACCACTATATTGATTAAATAATGAAGAAATTGAAACATATTTTTCCTCTTGAGTTTTTCCCACGAAATGTAAATTGACCAACATCCGATGTTCACCGCAATAATACAAACGAGAAGAATATCAGCAATTTGAAACGATTGCTGTGCTCTTAATACAACAATGCCATGGTGTAAAATTAATCTTCACTACAAAAGTAATTGATCAGTAATACAAAAAAATTCAAGATTAAGTTTAATAATTTAACACTAGCATTTTTTTTAGCTCTCTGGAAATAGAAGGTGAGGATATTTCGACTATCAATGTTAAACTACTATGATGAAGTCAACTTTATTACTAATTGTTTCGTTGGTCACTTCTGAGGGTTACAGGTTACCAACTTTCAAATTTTTTTTCACTATATATATAGCAGTAACTTTTTCATCATAATATTTTTAATTTTAATTGTTTTGAAAGTCAAAATCACCTCCATCTTCCATCCCTTTGGTAAGCTAGGGTTGTTACAAATAACGCGAATAAGATAATGTAACGTTATTTCTTTTAAATGGATGTTACTGTACATAAGTTCATGAAATAAAAATATATTTTCTGTGCATGATAAAAATTAGACACTTTTTTTTATTTATTTTTTTTTTTTTTTGCTTTGTATTGTTGAAAGAGGCAACACATCGTGGCTTAAATTAATTCATCTTGGTCTAAACAACATGTTGAAGTTAAATAAATTATAGTGTATCATTAAATTTTATTCATTTCATCTAATTATTAATTAAAAGAATTTATAAAAAATTAATTACTTTATGAAACAAATAATTAAAATCATTATGTCCTACACTAATATATTTAAATATAAACTTTCTTTTAAAGAAATATTAATTTATTATATAATACATAATATTAAAATAATTAAATATATAGGTCTATATATAGAAATACAAGTTTTTTTATTTCTTACATCTGAGATCAAGTTTCCTTATGAATCCACGTGTCAAATTATACGCTTGTTATTACGTTAAGATGTAATTATCTCTCACTTCAATGTCAAGGCTGCGGCTAAGACGAGAGGAATTATTTGGTCCAGTGATCGCGTCACCTCCCTCGTTCTGGTAGCTACACGTTATATAGAAGATATACACAATCGTGCGACTCGTTCTAAATCCCGCTTTGAATACATTCAATTCTTGACTAAATAGCATACAAAAAAAAGAAGATGTTTCAAGCTTACACAAACTTGATTTTCAAATCAATCGTAACACTAACTTACTTTGTCTTTATAAAGGCATATTGTCGTCGTTGTTGAATATCCATATAGTTTACCATTGTCGTGAGCATCTTTATACTATATACAAAACGAGGTATAGAGAAAGAAGAGAGTTTTTCATGAGAAATACAACATTTAATTATTATGTAGGTCGTTACAAAAGATGTTCGTTAAAGAAAACCTTTTTACTACTTCAATGAATGAATATAATAATTGATAAATATTTACTTTATTGTAAAATAAATATCACCTATGATCTATAAATTATTAAATGAAATATTTTTCTGCTTTATAAATTTACCACCAATGTATCAAAAGGTATACAAAGAGAGCCTAAAGTTATTGCCTGAGGCTCGTAAAGAATAAAGGAAGTATCTACGGTGGATTAAAGTTTTTTTTTTCTCGTCCCACATTCACTTACATCCACGTTTTGTTGGTGCGTTGTTGCCGCGCTCGTAACGTTGAGGTGGGCGTGGGAAGATACAGCTGCACTTGACACGACCAGCAGGCCCGCTGCATGATACACCTGTGTGACGTCACCAACACACGTGGTGCATTATCTAGCAATTGAACAATGGGACGTTCGAAATAAACATGCATTCAACTCAGGTGACATGTAAATGTTGAAGAATTTTTTTTATATGTTTTTGTTTTTATTTATTATAGGATTTTATAAAGAAAGTTATTAAAATGTAAACAATTTTTTTTACAATCTTCCATTCAACGTTCTCATATTTAATTTTGTGGTTAGATATTTATATTTTACTGTAAGAAACAGAAATCTTGAGGTCCATACATATATATTATTCACTTCATATATTTTTTTAACGTGATAAAAGGAAATATTAATATATGGAACAGACACAGATGTAATTGAAATTAATTAAAACTTCCTGTTTTGTCGTCCAAACAATTTAATTTTTTTTTTTTTTTTGTAATACGAATGACCCTTTAGGCATTTTGTTATTAATATCTTTTATATATATATATATATATATATATATATATATATATATATATATATATTTTTTAAAAAAATCACCTTTGGGTCGAAACATTTAAATAAGGATTTCAGTAATTCTTTTTTCATTTAAAAGAATCACCAATATATATAATTATCTAACACGATAGGAGGCCGAAGTTATTAAAAGCAGACGTGCGTGCAATGCAACGCGCACATCTGTTACTGACGTATTTTATATATTTGGCACGCATGATCGACGATAGACATTATCCGACTTTCCCACTAGGTGACGAAATCACCACCGCGTATAATAGTGAAAATTAGAATATTTAGGGCGATATTTATGCGACACTGACGATACTGTTGTCAACTTTAAAGATATAGAAAGCAGTATTTATAATAAATCACACGATGCGTAATCGTGCGCGCATATATAAACTTTTTGACATTCGTGGTGATGTTTTTGTCTAAGATATTCCCCGAGGCGGAGAGTGCTGTGCTGGTTGCTCTACTTGTATAACCAAGAAGAGGTCCCTCAGGCAAACCGCAATCCATTCCTTCGTGTCATACTTTCGTACACACACCAACATAAATGAATATACGCAGACGAATGTCGTATATAGTCAGTAATTATATTTACTGATCATTGTAGAATGTATGCTTTTGAGCGTCCAAATAATTTGAACTCAATAAATACGTAAAATAACAACTCAGCATATCGATTGTGATATGCGCGTAGTATGAAGATATATTATGTCGATAATTATAAAATGTGCATGTATACATATTGAGATGATAAAGTAAAAAAATTCTATTATATACGTGTTGTATTAATGCCAACAAAATCAAGATGTAAAAAATTGATAAACGATGTATGCAAATTATAGTTTGTATGTTATTTGCTTGTCATTCATGTTGGATATTCAACTGTTATTATAAGAAAAGTAATGGTCAACTAAGTGGGTGGGCGTGAGCTACATAATAAAATCCTTGTGCAAAAATTAGTAAGGATCATTTATTGTAAGCTTATACGCCCATATCAAACTAATTTAACTGTCCATTTGATTTGTACCACCTAAAATGAGATCGTTTCTTGGGGCTGTAAAAGTTTTAATTTAGCGTTCGTGAGTTTTTCAATAGACATTTTTTAAAAATTTAATTAAAATTATAAACTAAAAAAAAAAAAAGCTTTTTATTCACTTCAATGAATTTTCTTTTAAATTAAAACTATGACTTTTTTTTTTTACAGACGTCTATATCAAGTGATGCATTAAATTACATGATTGTCTCAAATTAATAAAGATAAAAAAAGGAACCAAGAAAAAAAAGTAAATTAATGGATTATTTAAAAATGAATCGCGCAGAAAGTTATACATTGTGTTGAGAAAGAAAGGTTTGCACATGCCTTTCACATGATACAAGTACACTACATACATTAATGCCCTTCCTTCCTTTTAACATGTGACAAGAGTATACCAAACAATCATTTATCTATAATACTTTCCCTTTATATAAAACTTTTTATATATTCTATTTTTATTATAATAATATGTAAAATAGGTAGAAAAATATCAGATTCCTATAAGCATGACAGTAAAAATAAATATATATACATTTTTTTAATATTCTACTGTTGTTCTACTTTCTCTAATCATCATTGGAATAAATAATATGTATACATAAAAAAAAAGACAAGTTTCATTGATGGCATACCAATAAGGCACGACGATGGATGACGTGACATGGGGGAAACTCTACAGATGTCTGCTTTCTGGGCCAGTAGACACGGCAGCTTTGACGTGACTATCTTGTTGCTCAGATTTACCTATCGGAATTTTTTATCGTGCGTGCTCGCCCAGAGCGGGCTAATAATGAAGATAATGGAGGTCTTGCAGGAATGTTGCCACAACCCTCTAGAGGAATTACAAGTCATCATGAATAAGCTAAAGTGAATCAAATCTTATAACAGCCAGCTACCCCTTGTAGTCTTACGTCTTCATTTGTAACAATGTTATAAACCACCCATTGATTCTATTCGGTGTCTAGATTTAGTTTGGATTAAATTGTCAATGCTTTTGTAATTGATTCTATTATTAAAATGATTTCTCCATCAGTATTTTATGTAATGTCATTATTATTATTATTAAGTTTCTATAATAAGAACACTATATAGTTCATAAAAGTTGTTAAAAAAACAATACAGCATAATAAATTTAATTTTGTTTACGTGATATGTGTTATTAAATGTGGTCTAGAGGATATCAGATTATATTTTATTATTTAATATTTACACTTCAGATTACTTCTAAAATAGATATAAGAATTGGCTTTTTATCACGAAAATGATTGTGAGTATTCGTAAAATAACCATGCAGTGAAGGGCTGGCGATCAAACGGAGATAAAGATTATTTTCACTACAGGTTGTTGTCAGTGAAACAAGATAAGAAAATAATCTTTACCTACAATGACTTTTATCGCCGTTTGATCACCGGACCCTCACTAATAGTGTCATTCTCGTTGTATTATTAAACAATTCATAACCACTGAATAATCAATAGGTGGCTTTCACACCACATGCAGTAATAGAGATGTCTGCTTTCAAAAATCAAAATATTTTATACGATCATCAACGTTAATGCTCAAGCAAAGGGATGGGTTGTGAGATTTCGAGAGTTATTGCAAAGCGAGAAAGTAAATCATCAATTATTTCGCGATGCACGAGCTGGATAATGCCCAGAGATTGGTGCCAGCAGAATTTCAAGTCCGTTGTCACGACGATTTCCTGAGTCGCAGCACGTATAAATCAGAGAGCAAACTTGGGCTTCTAATACGTACTTATTGTGAAGGTACTTGCAGTGTACTTGTCACGCCTTATATTTCAATTAATGCAGGGATCAATGGTCTGTAATCCCATCCATAATGAAGCACGATCTTAATTGCCTCTATAGACCGTGCAAATGAAAGACGTTCAAATACTTGAAGTCATGAGAAAAAGTAGTTTATTTTAAATTTAATTTAACCTATTAAAATTATTTGTTAACTCAACAGATCGTAAATTTAACACTAACTTGAATGAGTAGACAACATTTTTAAAATGATAGAAATTATAAGATTTTTGTCGGTGGAAATAGAAGTTTATAAATGATAACAATACAAAAATACAAATGATTTTCTAATTCTACAATGTCATGTTTACAGATTAAAGTCACTGCTTGACTATTAATATTTGACTTTCTTAAAAAGTAAAAATCTGTCTCTGTATTATTAAATTTAACTAAACTTGACCAGAAAATTGCTTTAAAATAGATTGTTTACAATAAGAAAATTAAAAAAAAAAAAACTCGTCAGCTAACACAATCAATCATTTCTCTTTTTGACCTATCTTAAGAATGATTTTTCTAATGTTATTTATAGAAGTAATTTCGTGTGTTTTATAATATACCATCTTATAAAAATGACAACAACACATTCCAAAGATAAAATCTCAATTCATTAATATATACAACTTTCTAACTATACATAATAATGTTTTTATTTTGAATGCTTAAAAAATAGTTTGATTAGGGTTTAAAGTAAAAGTGATCCATCTCATCCCTTATTATTATTTCTTTAAGATAGCAAATGTGTGACCCGGTTTTTGTGACCATCACGTGTATTTTGATCTGGATGCTGGATGGACCACTCTCTCCTCATCATCTTTTAGTCGTACCGCCGCCATCCTCTCTCAAATTGGGGTTACTCTTCATTAGCTAGCCTCGGGGCAGTCTTGTCACATTCATTCTTACATGAGACTATATATATAATAAAAAAAACTATATACCAGTAGACATAATATAACCTTAAGGTATATTAAAATACATTTTTTATATATGTTCATTCAAAGCCATTTATTACCTTCAGGGTTTGGGACATGACATTAACACGACCGATATATTTTTTTAAATGTTTCCGCGCGCTCGCGTTTGAGTATTAGATATTTATAAATTTATTATTTTCTTCTCTTTTAGTTTTATTCTTCCGGAGTATCCGGATTTGACCCACATTTTATTAGAAATATTAAAGAGAAGAAGAATAACTTAAAATAAAATTCTTTCACTACATGTGGCCTACAGATAATATAAATACCACAAGTTGACTTGTTTTCCGTTTCGTTTGCATCATCCAGGTGCAGGTAAATTGCTGTAATTGTTAATGCATGCAAGTTAACTCCGCCTTGAGATATAAGCGTTGTGGTAAAATTTACATATTACAAGAATTACAAGAAAGCTAATTGTTACTACTTGAGGTGACTTGTACAAATTTTTATACAGATGATGTAGGTAGTTTTAATTTGTTTATACAGTTATGTTATTAAGACAATCGTTTTAAATCTAGAAGATATAAATTTATGAAAGTAAGCATTTTTTTTCTGTCTCTAGTCACATGAAGTGTGATTAATCTTTTTTCTCACTTTAACCACGGTTAGCTTCTAAACACGGATAGACGGATAGCAAAGAGTCTGGATAACTCATTTATGAAAAGCGCCTTTATGATTTTTTTTAATAAACAAAAGGAAATAATAAATATAAACTAAGTTTTATTTAAAATTTTATTACATATAATATTAAAATATAATTAGCGTGTGATCATACAGTATAAGTACTCAACAATTTGTTTCCATTGATTATTTCACAAATTATATTTGCTTAAGAGGACGCAAGTAGCTGTATAATTTATTAACATGACAAAGTGCTTTATTTAACTTCAATAATAATCACACATATAATAAGGATGTAAGAAGAACACTTTATAAAAAAAGTGTCGTAAATGTTTTTACAAGGTTATATTTTAATGAGTTCTCGTAGTGCACAAATGATTAGAAATACACGTAAAGCTGGGTCAACAAAAGACGAATTAACAAGCGTGTTTCCTTTAACACGTTTTACCACACTCTGTGGGGACATTAAAAGTATACAAGTTAATTAATAAAAAATAACAGGCACACTGGAATGTAGTAAATGTTTATCAAAAGGTCAAAAGGACGTATTTGAATTTATATAGCTACGCATTGCAAGTGTTTACTTTAGAACATTTTTTATTTTAAATCAAGATTGAAAATTTACCATTAATCAAACATATATTATTATACATAAAAGAAAGGATATTTTATATATATACTCACTAAGGTTTTATTGATTCAAGCCTAGAAATTTTCGATAAAAAAATATCATCCAAATCTACACTAAATCGAGTACTTAGCAATCTTATATCTCCTTCTACTCCTGTCATTTCTCAGATACGAGTTTATTTAAAAGTTATAATCGTTTTTTGGTTATACGTTGAAATAGCCCCCATTTATATGCAAAATAAACCAAACCTAACATCGTTTCAGTAAGTGTTACAAATGACTGGTTCTGATGCTACATTCCACTTTATTTGCTATAAATAATAATATACGGTAAACTCTCACATGCTGCGCGTGGATTCCAAATTTGGGCAGTAAAAATCGGCTCTTCAAAATTGGCACATTAATAAATGTATATAATACAAATTGCGTGAGTTGAAAATGAAAATAAACATTTTATTGTTATTACTTTCTTTGATTTTTAATTAATGAAGAAAGTTTTTAAAATCACTACCAAAATATAAGTTTTATGATTTTTATAACCACTATTACCAAAAACAACTGTAAGGATTCATTAATACTTAATTTTTGTAAATTAACACTGGTTCACTAATAATCACGAAAATACAAATATATATAACAACCTATATATATTAAAGAAAAGAATGGTGTAGTAAAGGAATGTGTGTGTAAATAAACGAAGAAAGTTGGAAACATTTCACACTTGATTGAGAATTTGCTCACCTTTTGTATGCATAATTTTTTTTATAACTTTGTACTAAATTAAAAACAAGTAAAAGAACATGGAAGACGATATGAATGTAGGCTGTGTCAAATGTTTTTTTAACTTTAAAATATTTAAACATTGTGTTTACAACTATTGTTTGAAAATGACAAAACAAGTAAAAAACTTTATTATTTACTTTGGCATGGTTTAGAATTTAGGTAAAGTTTGCCGATGATTTGAATGAGACTCAAATAACAGGAATCGTGAGTTTAGCAGAGCGTGTCCAAGTTTGTTATAATACTAATTCTCGATCGTTGGTCGCTCCTGTCGTTACCTAATATAATAATTAAATTCTGGTCGGGCCTCACTGAACACCCTGCCAAGCTCGTGTATATAAAGAGGGAAAGCACTCCTTTGGCTGGCGGCCAGTGGCTCGCGAACGATAGATAGTACTTATGCATACCGCGTCACGATGTATGTGTTAGCTCGGGGACTTTGTATTAGACTTAATAACGTAATTTTATATTGTATTTCAAGAGATGTGAAACGTGACTTTTATGCTTGGAATGAATTGAGCTAATCAATTACTTCTTTTTATTTTGGAATAGTTATGGAAAAATAAGTAAATGTTTAAAAAAATATATATTTTTTTACTGAAATTACTACTACAGTATAATAAGCAGCAGCAAAGAGCAGCAGCTATAATAAGCTATACTGTAGAGCAATGACATTTTGTATACCAATATTTGTGCGGTTAATGCGGGCATGCGGCTAATAAGAAAATTAAACCAGATTTTCTGTCTCTAGAAAATTAAATACTAAAAATTTTTCACTGCATGTAATTAAATTATTAATATATTTCATTAGTACATAGATTTATGTTCATATTCCTGTATTAAGTGTTACGATAAAATCACACACATTTATATAATCATAAAATCGTATTGAACTTAAATATAATTTCATACAGGAAATGTAAATAAAATTTAAAGCAATGATAAAATAACTACTTTAAAATACTTGAATAATTCGACCTAGAGTCATGTAGAAAATCAATTACATTCCCCTATACCTGAGGAAGGTGGTTTCACATCCCTGAGACGAAGGAATGTCGTCCCCTCTTGGATCCGGTTACGTTCGGAGATAAGGAAATTAGCCTTAGAGAGTTTGTGAATCACCTCTGAGATCCACGTAAGCGGATGTGACAACAGGTTGCCTAACACTTTTTATGTGTCCTCTCAAGACAATTACATTAACAGTACATTATGTATGGGAAATACATTTCATATCAGATAATGCAATTTATGTTTATTTGTTCGAATTAAACTTATGATATTATCATTTGAAGAGTGAAAGTATTTAGAATTAAAACAAAAGTTAGCACTTAATAAGAAAATCACATTATTTTCTAATTTTTATTTAAACAATGGATATTTTTTCTATGCAACTTTTTTATATAAGATTTATTTTTATTGGTGACAATAAAAAAATATAAGAAAATACATAAATATTTTTTCAACTCACAAATTAAACTGCAGTACGCGCATGCCATGGTATTTGTTGATACAAATTTTAATAGAGTAATAGAGTAATCACACGAGATACATTTTTATAACAATGGGGAATTCTCTTACAACTCAAATTTTAATTTAACTACTATATTAAGATAGGGTACATATTAAAAATAAGTTTGACTTAAGTTTCAACTTTTTAAACTCAAATTTGGGGACTCTGAAGGGATTATTAGAATAGGGGCAAAGTATGCAACCCGCGCGCAAACCTGAAAATTGTGACGTAGAAACTCCCTAGTTAACACACAACAACTGCCTGATATCATAATTTGAGCGTCAAGGAGTGATTGGCTATAAATTTTAGTAACACGATCGAAATCAGCGTGGTTTTCTACTTTAGTATCAATAGTTTTGTCTCCAATATCAGTTTATTTTAAGAGTGATAATCGAAAATATAAATTTATTGCAGGAAAATTTCGCCTGCTAGGCAGTTTCTACGTCACGTTTTGGCGCTAAATTCAAAAGAAGGAGGATTTTTAAAAAATTCCCTTTTCTCCAATTTTGAAGATTGAAACTTTTTTGTTTTGGGACATTTAATTTCAAGGCATAGAGCATTTGAAAAAAAATGAAAATAAATGTAGGAGAATTCCCCATTAAGTAATATAAAAACCAAGTTCTTTGAACGCTAACTTAATAAGACAGAAATTTATAATTTACATATTAACCGAAGGGCGGTTGCAGCAGCTCCATATATTTGATGCACCACTTAAGTACAATGAGCTTGCATTTTTAAAAGTCTGGTATAAATAAACGATGTGCCCTAAATTTAATCTCACTCTCTCTGTCGTCTTTGCCATTGAACTCTAATAACATTATAGCCCGGAGGCAAGTGCATAGCATACAATTATGTCGAGTATATAGAATGAAGAGTAAAGTGCTTTGTGAATTGGAAAATTAGAAAAAAAAATGTAGTAAGTTAGAAAGTAGTGAAAAGTTATAAATTGATATAATTTGTGAAAATTATCATCAATTATCCGGTTTTACACACTTGATTAATTACGTATTTAAATTAATATTCTTACATGTAATGTTTCAGTAAAATTTTATTACTTTATATCCTACATAAAAACATGATAATTTAAAAGTTATTTGTTCACGATATATGCTAACATAGGCTCTAACATAGCATAGGCTAACATTGCTAACATAGCATAGGCTCTGTATTTCAAAATTGCAATTCCTGCAAAACCATCACCAAAAGTTCCAGTCACTAGTAAAATCTCTCTACTTTAGTCGTGGACGAATGCTCACGGAAATGCACCGTGAAGGACTAAAAAGAACTAAAATTTTGGAAGTACAACGTACGTTTCTAATAGATTCTGACATAATTGCTATTTTTTTAATGTTTAATTTTGGCATTTTATTTTGATTACAAGTCCTTCTTTAATGAATCACATCTAAAAATGTTTTAAAAAATAGTAGAGTTTTTCTTGTTATTTCCGGGAAGAGTATAATTTTAATTTCCTATAAATTTATAAATTGTATAAAAATCATTTCATTTTGCATTGGTTTTGCGGGTGCAACAATCGCGAGGGATATGCAGACTAACTTTAATCACGTATTCCTCGCATTTTGGGTCTGCACATGAGTCACCTTGGCAGGGGTGTGACCCCCTAAACCACCCCTGGACACAAGATAGAGTTTCTACGTGACGTCACGGAGAAAGCACGGTGGTGTCTCGCCCACCACAAGCAGGCGGAGGTCCCGCGCGTGTCTGCCATGTTAATGTGCAGGTGTAGCCAGGTTCCTCCTAGCTAATCATTGTTGTAGACACATTTCTGTAACAATGCGTGCAGTCAATCCTTAAGTAGTTGTTGTAACAGTAAAATGTGTGTGTTAACTTTTACATAACATCCTATATACCAATAACTATAATTATATAATTTATATTGAAAGGATAGCTTTAAATTATTTTGATTTCTTATGCACTTAGATTCATGTTAAAATTCAAATGAAAAAACAAAAAATGTTTTTATTTCAATACTATAATAATTAATACTCGAAAAATAATAAAATTATTATAAGTACGTAGATTATTAGTTTAATTGAATAAATTATTTTATAGTGGCGATAGCGTAAAATAATATGCAACTAACAGGGGTGAAAAGTGTGTTGCTTCTTTATAAGACAGACTTTTACAGTATAATACAGGAAGGATTGACTCAAATGATATTAAATTTTAAAAATATTTAAGAGTACAATTTTTTAACCGGGCGTGTGAAATTTTATTTAATGGGTTTATCTAACAAGTATAAAGAAAGAAATATCAAATTACTGTGACGTGACATTTACATTTGTTAGAGAACACTCCTAAACCTATATATATCTTGATTCAAAATTGATTTTAAATTATGAAATTCATAGGAAACTTTGTACTTCCAGCTACTTTTGGGATTAATAGATTTTGTTAATTTAAGTTCTATTTAAGTTTATTAACTTCTAATTTCCTATCTCACAAATCATGCCCACATCTATTTCAAGATTATCATTATAACATTTGAATGTATGTCATTGCTCTTAAAGAAACGGTCCCTGCCGTAAATTGCTCATAAAATAATTAATTTTAATCATAAAAACCATTTCGAATTAACGAGCAACATGTTCTAATTTTTGAAAAATTTCATACGTAATTTATTTTTATGTTATTTATTTATATGAAAGCTTTATATGATTAAACAAAATAATGAGAATTTATATATTAAATTAAAGCTTTAGTAAATAAATAATAATCGATAATTACATTTTGTTTGTGGTCCTGCCTTTTTTCCTGAAGCATAAAAATTAATAAAATAAATGAGAAGTATTTATTTGTGCTTCATAATATATTTAATGAAAACCAAAAAATATTATTTAAACAAACCGTTATGAAATGTAATACAATTTTAAATAATAAATTTATAATAATAAATACATTAAATTATTATAAGTACTTTATTATAAATTATTATATAACAGTTGAATTGTAAATTGTATGCTTTCTAGCTTACTCTGCAGTATTTTTTACATCTTATTTAAAAGTGACATACGTAATATATATAATATATATACGAACAAAACACTTTTTGTGCTACGTTCATGTTTTACACGATGAAGTGCTTGTAGCTCGCACAGGTGGGAGAGTAAAGCTAGGTGGGTGGGTGGGGGGTATATACTCTCACTGCTGAGCCAGTAGGTGCAGTCAATGTGTTACCGTCGGCTCATACTTCTTCTTATTGTTTACCGTGCGAATCAGGAAAAACAAAGAACTACTCCATCCGGGCCGCGAGTGGTGGTAATGACCTACTCACAGGTATAATGGCGGACTGGTGGCGGCGGTGTGGCTTTAAGTCAGCAGCACACCTGGTCCATTTCTCTGGCACAGCATCTCAGCTGTTAGATGATCATAATAAGGTCACACATTATACTGGACACGCAACATTCAGTTAGTATCACTACCGGTCGCTTGTAAAAGCGCTTTCGATTAAAAAGAGTTTCTTGAACTGTTTATTTTTTTTTTATTTATGCTTATTTTAAAACACATCCCAGTATTATCAGACTGGTTGGTTAGTTAGTTGTCTATTTAAAAAGAAATTTAGAAGCAATCATAAACCAGTTACGATTTTTTTTAAGACAACCTACATTTTATATGTTCCTGTTTTATTCAGGGAAGATGAAGCTTTCTACAAGAGTACATAGATAAAGTACTCGTGTACATAATTTAAAAAGAATAATATATTCATGTCTCAAGGAAAAAAATATATAATATATTATGCAATTTTGACAAGTTTCTTCATCAACAATAAATTTTAATAATTGGTTTATTAATGCAAATCTTTAAATTTTATAGCCCAATTTATGTAATCTTATATTCATATACAAAATGCTTTTACAGCTTGAGGAGATGCCACACTTTTAAGACGCAAATTGAGAATAGCACGTGTCTATAATTACAGAAGAATGTAAACCAACTACTTGAAAGTTGAACGAACCGGACAAGTGGGATATTATACAGTACATGAATTTGTTATAATTATATTGATTGCTAAAATACACAAATATTATTTAATAATTATATAATTTATATAATTAAGCTCTTTTTCTTATACTTGTTTCAGCTCCTGGTGCTGCTTGCGTCGCTCGCGGCTGCCACCTTCGCTGCCTCTTCACCGCCCCCAAACCTACAGCCTCCACCCGCTCCCGTGTCAACAATTCAGCCCGTAGCAACATCACGTCTCGGCTTTGGAGGTGGAGAGAATCCATTTGAGAAGATCGCTCGCTGGTTTTTCCCTGGTGTAGACTCGTCACACTCTCCCGGGCGTGCGATATCTCGCGGTCCGTTTGTGCACGGTCCCCCAAGGCACCACCCGCCACCTCATCCTCCTCAGCACCATGGTGGACCTCACCATGGACCACCACATGGACATCAGAGACCAAAGTTCTCACATCCTCCTCCTCCTCAAATAAAGTGTAATCCTTGTAACAAAACTCCCTGGGTACCAATCCCGCATGGCCAATATCAGGACGGTGGAAATGTGTTTGCGGTGGTGAATGCCCCTCAGTTACATCAGGGATTGCCGGGTGGTGGTACTCAGCCCAATGTCCCGGTGTATCATCACTCCCCGTTACCTCAGGGATATCTCCCTACGTTTGATAACAAGCCTGCACATCAGCACGTGGATCAAGTGTACTCTCCCAGTGCAGGGGGTGTGTCCTCCTCGGCTTCGGGTACTGCTCCTGAGGTGGTCCCCAGCGTCCAGGTTGCAAGCTTTATCTCCTCCGTGGAGTACCCTATTGACGTTATACAGTCCCCAATAATTGACCTTGGAGGTTCCGGGGGTGATTACAAGTCATTGATTCAAAATGAGGTTCCAAGTAATCACAATGAGGTATCAGTTAATCAAAATAATCAAGTCCCAGATAATCATAACAAAGATGAAATACCTGAGAATCATCAACCAACATCATATGATGTGCCCTCAATTCCCTCGCAAATTAACACGGATAATGGTGCTCATAATGGTGGCGCATCAAGTGAAGGTGGTGCTTCTAGTTTTCAAAATGTGAACTTGCACGCGGGAAACTCAGTGCAGCAAGAATCTCAACACCTTTCTGAGGTTTCCATATCACCATCAGTGCAAACGTCCGTTGATCTGAGTCACGAATACAATAAGCATGCGGAGAATGTTCAGGTGGTGTATCCTAACCTGGAGGGCACGGTTTTACCTCCCATTCCCACGCAACAGCAGCCGCCATTAGAGCAGCCTCCTGCACCCTTCCAGATACCTCATTTCCAACAACCTCCCTCTGCGCACGCGCCGGCCCTGTTTCACGTGGGACCCACAGCTGGGTTCCCCGTGTCAGGTCCTCAGCGCCTTCCACCTTCTGGATTTGCGCACCCCTCTGGTCCTCAACAACAACCTCAAGTGTTCTTTAACGTTCCTAATATTCAAACGTTCCAACACCCTCCACGTGGCTTCACCTCACCGGGACAGATCAATATTCTGCGCCAAGCGCCTTCTGCCCCCGGTCTCTCTCCTCCCCCTCCTCCACCCTCAGGCTCTGGGCCTTCTGGACCTTACCATCCTTACAGGTTCGAGTTCGTTCCCCCCAGTGGAAACGGTCTGCAGAACCTAAACCAACAAATCCTTGGTACACATGGTACCGCTCCTCCTGTCTTAGATTTTACACCATGGACCCCTGCATCAGGGGTACCAACTGGTGTTCCTCCTACGGCTGCTGCAATTAATGTGGCACCCCTGACACAAACCGGTTCTCACGCAGGTAATGCTAATGTGAATATCAATAAAAGACCTAAGCAGATTCAGATCATTGTTCCGTACACAGTGTCCACGCAGAACAACCAGCTGGACATCGAGGCGTCCGGACTTCGTGATCAGTGGCATCACCGCGAGATCAACCACCAGATCCAGGAGTCGAGGAGGGTGAACGTGACCGCGCCGCCCGTCCCGGAGAACGAGGTCACCAGCAACGTGCACATCCTGGCCTCGGACCTTCGCGCGCTGCTCCGAGACGAGCAGCAGAGACTGTTGCAGCAGCAACAACAGCAGAAACTGCACGAAAATTTGCAAGAGCAGCAGCAGCAACAAATCCGGCAGCAGCATTTACAACAGCAACAAATACAGCAACAGCAGCAACTTCAACACCAACAACAAATTCAACAACAGCAACACATTCAAAATCAGCTACAACAACAAGAACAATATAAAATTCAACAACAGTTAAGCCAACAACAACAATTCCAACATCAGCAGCAGCAACAACAACAACAAAGTCCACAGCCGCAATATCAACACCAACAACAACATAATCAGTTACAACCAAATCCTAACTTGTTGAGACTTCAACATAATATTGATGAATGGACAGCCCAAGAATTCAGTAATTCGGATTATAATCAAAATATCGTCAATACTGAAGATAAACACAAATCTACAACTGCTGCTGGTACATTGGTACCATCTAAGAACATTCCTCAAGAATTCTTCCCTACCTCTCCATCACCTGTCACTACGACAACTCGTTCTCGGTTCTTTGACCATGAGCCTGCCGCAAGTATTAATCACAACATCCTGTCCAAGGTCACCGGAAACAAGGGTACCAAGGGTAAGACCGAGGTACCTGACGAGACGACTACCACGGAGGAGTTCACCACCGTGACGACTGACGAGCCACAGACCACTACTGTAGAGCCTCGCAGAACTACCTGGGAGCAAGCTCTGCTGGGGTACTCGCCCACCACCAATGAGAAGGTGTACGTGGTGACCCCAATGAGCACGCATCAATGGACTGAAGAAGCTGCAACAACCTCTCGGTACACCACCTCCCCCGCTCCATTAACCAGCAGCGAGAAAACCACCAAGGGATTCGTAATTCGAGGCCGTGGAGCCACAAAACAACAGGTATATTACAGTTCAATTATAACTTGATAAATACGTCTTCCTTTTTTACAGATGGTTAAAAGTTTTAATTAAAATTAAACTCAATATCTTCAATGTTAAATTTCTTGGAAATTTTGTCTCTGATGTAACATTCCTACTCTAATGTCATGTTTCTAACTTTCGTAATTAGTTAAAGTTATAACGAGTTAATAAAATAGCAAAAAAAGTAGCATTTCAGGTAGTACGGATAGCAACGAGTATTTAAATGTATTATATAAATATTTAAGATATTTGTTGGACTAGTTACTTTTTTCTAAATTAAAAATTATTTTTCTGACAATTTCATATTTCATTAATTCTTAATATTATCAATAATTTTAAAAATTTAACGTAATGTTTATACATTGGATATTATAAAAGCTAAGGTAATATTCATGATTAGAATATCAAGCAAGTTTGAAGTATAAACCGCTTGTCAGTCAAAATTATATATAGTGTATTATAATTCTTATTATTTATTAAAATGAAAACGTCCTATATTTTCGTCATGAAATAATGTGTGTATATATTTTTATAACGCTAATATGTAAATAATTATAATTCAATTCGTGGATTGTCAGATTACTTTCTTCTCTTTCCTTTCAAAACAAAACACATACCGATATCATTGACAATTAACACAAGTGCATGTTAGAAAAACACAAAACTTTCAAAACATCTTCATAATCAGTTCTCAGCCATTCAATTTCAGACTTTCAGATGTACGCTATAATATGAAGGTAAATTAAATAATTAATATCATTTCAAAATAATAATTAATTGCTAATTGCGTAGTAAGTAGAATAGTAATAAAATATCTTGTTACACTCAAAGGGAAGAAAGAGGGGAAGAAAAAATGAAAATTTATTTTTCCTTTAAAGTACTTTAATTTCTTTAACAAATAAAAAAATATTTAATCTTGACACACGTCATAAAATCCATAAAATCTTTCGATACTTCTTCAGTAATTATGTTTTACTAATGGGTAAAATTAGGAAACTTGAAAGATTAATTTTCTTTAAAAAAATATAAAAAGATTATCCCTTGCAACATTATAATTTCAGAACGAATACACGCAAGCACTGGTGCAGCCAAGAGCAATTCTGCTATCCATTAACAGTTTAAAATTATACCAGAAATACTCGTGGCTTACCCAGTAGCGTGTTAATTGGTTCTGCTCGGAGCAAATATTGACCGTATACTCATGTGTTAGGCTACTCCGCTCCCAACTACCTCAGTGGACGCGACAGCTTTCCGATCTCCTCGCTTCACCGTGCGTCCCACCCCGGCCCCGCGGGCCCTCGAGAGCAGCAAACCCGTGGCCCAGCAGTCCCGTGGCAATCGCTACTATACCGTCGCTACGCCCACTCCGTTCAACGCATCGCCATCCACAGGTTCGTACGCTGATCACAATAAAATTGTAATGCAATATTGCAAGTGTGTTTCAAGTTGTATTAAATTACTAATAAAACAACTGCATGCTTTTCAAATATTGTTGTTTTATTCTCCTCAACTTTTAAGTTGCAAGTCAGTTAAAACTTTTAAATTCATTTTAGAAGCACACTTGAAAAACGTGACATGACACTCAAAACGGATTTGTCTTTCTTTACAAAAGAAAGGCGTAACATAATGTTTTGTGTTTGAACTTTTTAGGTTTAAAAAACCAGACTTTATTTGTTAATGCGGTACCTTTGTATCAGTATATCCTATATTAAAATGTGAGTTAACACTAACTATATTTCTAAAAGAAAGTCAAGTAAATATTTGTGTACACAAAAATATATCACACATTACAAAATATTTTTTTAACGCTCTATAATTTACATGAAATATTAAATGAAGATCATGAACATATGTTTTACACTTACGGGTCCGCAGCAGCTCATAAGGACGTTATGTTTCAGAACGCACGATAGAAAAACGCTCCAGCACGGCTGGAGTCAGTGAGCAAGTCACTTCTGCGCCCAGCGTGGACTCCAACCGTCACTCCAAGGTAAGTCTGTGGACTGTGGACCAAGTCAAGCAGGAGACTTATTGGTGCTCTCGGTCTAATCGCCTGTCTCGTGACGTAACTTGTCCAGCACTACATATATTAATTGTCACAGTCAATACAGAAGCTGGGTTTATGGGAATAATTATTTTAAAGGGAGCAAATCAATATAAAGAAAGATACTAGCATTTCACTAACTACTGTTAGCGTCAGCCTAACTTAATGACGGTTATGTATATATATATATATATATTCCTGAGTGACTTCTTGATTCATTCCTGTCATCCTGTGTAAGTGTTCTTATAGTTAGGAAACGAATTATGTGTAGTACAAGAAAAACTAATGGACAGCATACTTTCTGTCGTCTTTTATATAAAAAAAACTTCACTGCATGCTGTATTAATAAAGAAGTATTATTTTATTGCTAACAAAATAAGTAAATATATGAAGTTGTAATTTTTAGTAGTCACATATTATATATAAAATATAAATAAAAAATGGACAGTGAAATTTACTATTCCAATTTTCCCTGCAGTAATAGAGCGATAAAATCAGTAAACACTTCTGATCATTATCATTGTGTTATTCACCTTTCAATATAAATTATGGTTGTTTATCTTATTGATAGTTTAACAATGCTTTATTGACTTCGCGAATTTTTTGTATTAAATTCGCTTTCACGAGGAAATGGCTAGCAATTGACCTTGCTACCTTAGACATTACCCTAGTTTCACGTCCTGCCAAAAGGGCGTTATTCTTACATTAGAAGAGTATTTGACAGGAAATATATTTTAAGAAGATGAATGTTTTCACTTCTAAGTTTTTCTTGCTGGCAATAACCCAATTTGTGATCATGCGTACTCTGAGCCGTCCGGCGTAAGTGTTGCAAATTTGATACAAAAAGTTACACATAAATTATCATTAGAGTCCTAGCGGAAATAGTAAATTATCTCAAATTACACAAAAAATTTGACATTTCTGTTCAAAAAGTTAAAAAACTAAAATATAAATATGATGACTTGAAAAATTCCATGTCTGTATAATTTTTTAGGGAATTTTAAGAAGATCAAACTGTAGCTCCTTATTCTTATTAAATCCCCCCCCCCCTGCTCCATTAAAAAAAATAGCGTTCAACCTGTCTTTTCTGATTGAACATTATTAGAATAATCCATTCTACTGGGAACTCATAATTCGTTAAAATGTAGCTTCATGCAGTTAATAATAACAAGATATATTATTAAAGAAATAATTAAATCAAAATTAGATAGATTAACCTAATTCTATATTTTGTTTTTATACAGCGTGTTTTTAGCAATTTTTTATCCCATGCATTAATATAAAATTATATATCAAACTGTAAATAATTAAATTCTTACGTAATATAGAAACTTTAGTCTAATTTTTGTTTCTAACACAAATTCCAACGTTAATTAACTTTGATATTTCAGGTGGTGACGGTAGTGACGTCATCTTCATCCAGTTCTGCGCCTGCGCACAACAAGAAGGCGACTCGTCTCACCGTTAAGCCCGCTAAGGTCCCCGAAAGTCCTCCTCAGGTTCCAGATGAGGAGGTCGCTGCAGCGGTCAGGGAGGTCTCGGCCATCGACTTGAAGCGCAAACCTTCGTGAGCATAGAGCCCTTCACAGGGACCGCTCAGTCAACACACGCAGGCCACAGCTGAGCGCTCAGTAAGCGATTCATTCGCAGTACCCGATAGTACAATAAAGTATTACTTGAGTGAATCGGATAGAAGCGCAGCTGTAATGAAAAAACGTAAAATTGACTCTTTTTGTAATGTTAACTAATTTTATTGTAGAAAACTATATTTTCTACAATAAATTCATAACAAAATAGTTGGAAAAAAATTAAATTAACACTGGTTAAATATGAAATAATTTGAATACTACTTTTTTGTAGTTAATGATCGTTTAACATGTAAATTTTGCATTAAAATTGCTTTTATTCAAGCCTACATTACTTACATTAGATTACGTTCATAAAGAAAATCAATTTTACGTTTTTTCTGTACGGCCATTATAAGAAATCAGTGTATTGAGTGGTAATTATAAGACTCGATTATCTGATGCCATAAGTGTGAGCCGCAGGTGTGTGTATGTGACGTCACAGGGGGACTAGCAGATGAGTGTCACGTGGGCGGGGCACAATCAGCTGATTGTGTCAATCACGGGGCGTGCGGGGATGCTTTTTTCACCGCAGTAGTATTTATGTTTCAACCCCCACTCCCAAGCTCTCCTTGTAATTTCCTAAGCCCCCCTCGCCGACCCGAAATTGTAAATTGTAAGACAAACTCATGCTAGTTTTCAAGAAGTATAAGCTCAAATTAATGTTAATATATTATATTTTATGTAGCCTAATTGTGGCAATTATTAGTATTATTTTTATTATCAAGTTTCGTGTTAGATAAAAAAAAAAGCACATAAGTTCAGTTTAAATTTTTTTTGGCCATATTTATTTTGGGTTTTGTATATTATTGATAAAAAAAATTGTGTCAGGTGATTTTATAAATTATAAAACAATGTTTCTTTATTATAAAATTTTATTTTTCAATTATTGTATGTATTTCCAAAATTATTTATTTTATTATAATTGTGCCACTAACTATAGACTGAAATATTATTATAAAATTATTTAATAATGAAAAAAAAAATGTATTATATATTTAGGTGCTGGCATTTTTAATGCACACTATATTATATATGAATAATTATAGATTTTTATATAAATAAAAATATTTTATAATATATCAGTTTCTTTTTCATGCATCTTCCCATGTATACAACTTCTAGTAGCGGCCAATATGCAATCTTCCCCTTTATTGCACAAGGAAATAATTAAAGCTCACAGTGAATTTAATATGCCTTATTCGCAAGACAGTACTCGCTACGTTCACATGACGATGTTTAATGCGTATCCGTTGACAACATTATCCGTCGTCAACGGATCCGTATTAAACACTATCTATGTATGTGTACGTAGTCAGTGTGCGACCTCAGTGAGGTCGAGCGTGGCGCAGTGCATTGACCGGTTCTCATTAGATCACCGAAGTCAGGCTACGTCAAGCGTGGTTAGTACTTGGATGGGTGACCGTTTCAAGTAAAAAATACGCTGCTCCCTCCCTGGGGTAAATTCGTCTCGCTTTCCACCCAGTGCAGTGATGCATTTGTGTGTGGTTCCCCAGGCTTTGGACATCGCTTTGGTCCATTGAGAAAAAATAGAGGTGTCCGTCCTGACTGAGGTTTTCCACGGTTCCCTCAGTCTCACCTCAGCAAATACTGGGACGCGTAACAGGCCGTGGCATCCGTTCCCTACCTTATCCCTACCCATTACCCCGCCGCGAGCTGTAAGCTCTTAGGGGTGTATCCTTGTAAAAAAAAAAAAAATCACCTTAATTTTATTTACTTGCGATATAAAGGTGAACATTACAGGCTTCATACTTCATCGAACCCCAAATGACAATTAAATGACATAATAGTTAACTGTAGAATTACCAAAGACTCTTTTGTCACACGCTATACCAAGGAGGTGGGGGGGGGGGAGGGGGGTTAAACGATCCACTATTTAAATCCCTATTTTAAACTTATTTTTCCTTAAATACATTGCTGGTTGGCTAACTATTAAGGATTGCAATTTTTTCAGGTTTTTTCAGTCATGCAGTATGTCACATTTTTTTCCACTTTAAAAGAACTGGTAGACATTCCGACCTCGACCCCACCCCCTAGTAATGCTAGCGTTAAACAGGAAGACCGGTTCAAAGCTCATAAGAGTTTGAACAGATTGTCAATCACGCATCCATGAAAACGTTAATCAATCACTAATATAGCAAAATACTTGGAATAACCAGGAAACTGAATTCTATACTTTTATTAACATTACGCAATCCAACAAGGCTAGAATAGAAATTAATTTTTAAAGTTATATGCAGGTTTTAAGTAGTGTTAAAATCTTTTTCGGCAAGAAAATTTTATAATTAAATTTTTTGTTTTTTTATTATTTACATTAATAATATGTTAATTAAATTGCCATGTAATTTTCTTAAGAAAATAAAAAGAGAGACAGTCCTAAATACATTTACATAAAGGCTGTGGTTAAATAGATAAACAACAACAACAAGTTGTTTAGCAGGTGGTTAAGAATTGACTACACACACACTGTAAGTGTCCCAGATTACGCGGCAGCAGCGGTGCGATATTCTTCTTCTTCTTCCCGTGTCCGTCCTCGCCGCCGTGTTAGTTAGTGGCTCATCGCTCTCGTTCTCACGCATTGCGTCTATACCTCCCGGACTTTCTCCGTTCGTAAGTCGACGATTAACTCACATAGATGACATCTGCTACCACTAAAATCTTGTTAGTGCCAAAACTAGGTTGTCGCTACGCTTCATACACTTTAATTATTTAAATTGGATTTAAATTTTTTTATATATAATTATAATATATAATTGGGTGTTGATTCGAAAAATCAGTAATTGATTTTTTGCTGAATTAAGTTTCTTAAAAAAATATATAAATGGCAAATAGTTAATGCTTGTAGATTTTAGTAATATAGTGAAAATCAATATTATTCAAAAATGTATTAGTATATGAAAGAAAGTTCAAATTTATTAATTTATGCAAATAATTTAAATGTTTTTTAAGCAAAATATGGGGGCTTAGGGCTTAATCCATATTACACAAATTTTAATAATTCTAATAATTCTGATAATTTTAATTTTTCAAGTGCATTTAGCTAGGCTTCTACCAGCAACCTACTTATTCTACTTCAATTATATATCAGTCAGTAGCGTAGAATATATAAAGAATAATAAAATGACAGTCGATTATTATTGAAGATGTGCCTTGTATATTATAAATATTCCGTATACGGAAAATTGTATGTAAAATTGAATCATGTATTACATGCAGGCATGTAAAAAAATTTGTAAAAACTAAGTCAAATTATATTCCCCATTATGCACATCCTCAATAATAATTTACTCTGTCATTTTATTTTTCTTTTGTATTTTATGCTTATACAGGGAGTGAGTCAGGGACATTTCATCTCCATACAAACAAATGGAGTTCAAAGATTTTTGTAGGAAACAGTGTATAGTGTAATAACTAATACTGGCTTGGCTTAAATACAAATTGCTGGAATAAATTAATAACAAGTATTGTTCAAGTATTTTATACATACGATGTTTTTAATGATCGGAAAAGGGATGAGAAATTCTGCATGATAAATTAATTAGGTTATTATTTCGCTTACATATTATAACATATAGGAAATTTCAAATAAAATTCAGTTCGTTGGAAAGCCTCGATTTCCGGTGTGACCAGACAGCGCAGCTCATCCAAGTGATGACGTCATCTGAGGGGAGGGATGGGGCGTCACTTGTTGCGGAGGCGCCGGGGGCAGCGAGAGGCGCCGGCAGTGCACCGACAACCACGCACCGTGCTACCAGAACCGCAGCACTTCGGCAATGGTGAGCTCACGTGACGTACACCTGACAGTAGAATAGTAAATTATAATTTTAATTTATTAATTAAAGAAAGATTGGAGCATAATGAACATAATGAACTTCTTTTATCACAACATAATGGTATCAGTATAAAGTACAATATGAAAATTTTACAACATTTTAGCCACAACATTTTTATTTTAAATTTTGTAAAATAATATTCACGATAAAGAGACAATTTAAATTATATCTGAATTCTTTATCCATTAAAATAAATTCACTTTTAATTAATTTCAAATTTTAAGTGGAATATAAAGTTTGTACAATACGTTCATTACATGTTACATTACATGTCCTTCAAGAGATGAATTGCTAATATCAGTAACTTGAACATTATACACAAATTCATTTGATATATTATAACCCTCTCTCCATTCCCTGATTCCACGCTCACATGCTAAAATTATATGTTATCACCAAAGCTAAGGCAGTGACAGTTGTTCTATGTGCAGACTCCACGGGGCGCTTGTGCTCTGCTGCTTCTGCTGCTGGGCGCAGGGGTCACGCTGGGGCGTCTTCCTCCCGAGAAGGCCAAGCCGACCCCGGAACCCCCAGGACCCCCAGACGTGGACCGCAAGGAGCTCGCAGGTACGATGGGCTGCAGTGTTTATGTCGCTGTTGCAGTCTGCAGGCATGTTGTCTGAATCGTAGATTTTTCTATGAAAATTCGAACCTGCAATGGCCCTTCTCTAGCGCTGAGTGGTGCGTAACAGGGTATTTTGTTTTTTAAAAAAATAGATGGGTAAAATTTCAGGCAAAATTTTAATATAATTTGAGCACAGAGCATAGAAATTTATCTGATTATTTTCAAATTTGTATGAAGGAAGAATTAAAAACAACTTATAAGTGATTTATACTGATTACCCTTTCTGCTACCATGCATTTCGTAATTAATTAATAATTAATAAATGATAATACTTTGACTCCAAAAAGAGAGGCGTGCATCTCAAAAACTGCAGCTTCAATAATAACTGCTTTAAAAATAGTTCTTGTATTAAAAAAAAAAAAAATGAAAAAATGAAAATAATTCTGACAACTTTTCACACTACAATGAATAAAGCGTAATGTAATATATAATAAGTTTAAAGTGTTTGAACCATTTGCAATTTTTTTGTTTTGTTTTGTTTTGTTTTGTTTCCAAACATTCAGTTTAACATCATCATGGCTATGTTATAATCCCGACTATATAATGTACACTCGTCGCCTCTGGAAAGTTCCGTTTGCAGCTTTGTAAATCACAATGCCTCGTAATAATAACACAAGGCTTGATGATTAACAAGGCTGTAATTAAGTGGAAGATTTTCCAAGGTGACGTGTGTACCTATAAAACAAACTTAGTTTAGACCTATTGATAGAAATACAACATAACTAATTGTAAGTAGAAATGAAATGTATAAAAACTAAATAAATAGATCAATTTTCAATTGTCGTAAGAGGTAGGGAAATCCTAGACGTAAGCAACCGGATTTACAACAGTGCATGTAAAGTTGCCTAAATTGCTAGGCGTTAATTATTTTTTACTTTACTGACCAAGAGAGTTATGAGTTCCTAAATTAAATATCAAGTTTTTATAACAGATCTATGCATCGTGTATATTTTCATAAATTAATTAGTTAAATTTCTTCTTTCTTTTGTAAACAAAAAAAGATTAATTATAATTATTTTATATAAATACGTCCCTGTAGTAGTAGTAACGTCAATAATATTCATCTTGTATTAAATGTAATATTTCATCACTTCATTTCTTCTCTTTATAGAAATGTTAAGTCATATTGAACGTACTCTCAATGTAAAAGGAAAGGTGAAAACGATCACCCGAACACTTACTTATGTCCCTTGCGGAGCTTCAATGTCAATATTTCCCGATATGCTTTACCGCAGAGAGGGAAAATTGAACCCTCTGACATTTTAGTTTTCTTTTTGAACTTTTCATATGTATAAATATAGCATCGACATGATCTAGAAAACACATAATGAGTTTTCCCAACAGTCAAGGAAATAAACGTCAATCTGTAATTTTTATGGTAGTTGATAAAATAAAATGTTTCAACTCAAGAATTTGTTATTGCTTAAGTTAATCACAAGTTACGTGAGTGCCTTGAAGTCTCTTGAGGAAACTTTACTATCAACTTCTTGTCTCCTCGCGTGTTTCAGACGTGATCCACAAACTCAACTCGGATGACTTCGCCGTCTACGAGCCGGGCTTTTTCAGACAGATTAGAGTGAGTAAAATAAAAAAAATAGTAGAAAGTTTATAGAAACTTTAACAAAAATCAATGTATAACATGAACATTGAACATAAATGAGCATGAGCATTGAACATAAATTTAATTATTTTGAGTTATATTATATAAATACTTCGGAAATTAATTAAATGAATTTATGTTACATACTGTATTATTATATATAAAATAAATACAAACAATTTAGTCACGAGATTTTATTACAGAACATAAAAAAGAAATCTTGTTACCATTAATATCAAAACTATACTGTGTATAATATTACACTGGATCTCTCTCTCTCTCTCTCTCTCTCTCTCTCTCTCTCTCTCTCTCTCTCTCTCTCTCTCTCTCTCTCTCTCTCTCTCTCTCTCTCTCTCTCTCTCTCTCTCTCTCTCTCTCTCTCTCTCTCTCTCTCGTATTTACAATCTAGATATCAACAGCATTAATTTGTAAAAGTAATAAAAAAAATCAGATATCAGTAAACATGTACAGTACATTGCTCATAATATTTTCTTTAATTTCACTAGATTTACATAGCCTCATAAATATTAGTTCATATATCATAAAATTTGATCTGCTACAAAGTCCCTGCATGGACATAATGTAGTGACTGACATAATATGTGGTAGAAGTACAGCCGGCGCCTGTGGCTCATCAACTGCTCGACGCGGCGCCGGCGTCTGTGTCACTGCTACAGCCGGCAGCTGCGTCAGTACTTCTGCTGCGACTGCGACGACGGGCCGTGCTTCCCCGGGTCTGCACTCGTCTCCACGCCAGATGGACCCATCCCCATGAGCAACCTCACCGTGGGTCAGCTCGTGCTTTCAGGTGAGTAAATAATACGAACTCTGGAATTAAGTACTACTTGGTACCCGTTTTGCTATTAAAATAATTTTATAAGAGTTCTGTATGTATGCTATAAAATGAACAATGCCATGTATATTATATATGCATACTCTATATATATACTTACAACATTAGATGTTATTATAATACACATCATTTGAAAATTAAAGTTGGAAAACCTATATATAACAAATTACGATCGACTGCATGACATTTGATAATAAACTCATTTATAAGATTAAAGGTCTCCTTTAATTAACTTTTTTTATTTAAAAAAAATTGTAATTCTGTGGTGAAAACTATTTTAAAGTTAAATTGACTCTTTTTAAAAAAATACGTATTCCTCGGATATATCTTTAAAGGTCACAGATACTTTTTCTTCAAGCAACATGATTTTTTATTCCCACTTTTAATGGAACAGTAAATCTGATTGGACACGTGTACAGGTGACAGCGCTGGTCACGTGGTACACAGTCACGTGCTGGGCTTCTTGGACAAGCGACCTGAGGAGGAGGCCGTGTACACCACCCTGAGCACGGACTCGGGAGGGCACGTCACTCTGTCCGGCAACCACCTGATCTTCGCGGCGGCTGCAAACGAGTCCGAGCCCGTCCCGTGTGCTACGTCCCTCGTCCGTCCGGGCCATCGCCTGCTCACCCTCATCAACCGCACCAGCCTCAGTCTCGAGGTCGTCGCTGACGTCACACACGCCATTCTCAAGGGTACTTGGCGGGCTTTTAGAATGTCGTTCAAATCTTACTGTAAATCCCAAGCTAGTATTTCTGTTATATGACAGAAACATAATATAATTATAATTATTTGTTTTCTTTGTGAATAAGCAAATTAATATGTATATAATATATATATTATTATATAAATATTATGTATTCTGGAATAATTTTATCCTCCTTATTGAACGTACAATCAATTTTACCATACGGATCTGATAAATAATAGTATACCAATTTTTAAAATTTCAAAACTTTTTAATATTTAAATAGTCACTGAAGTTGTGAAAACTCCATAATTACGTTAATTAAATTAACGTTACTATATCAGCTAATGTTTTCTCATTATATGCTATACGGGTCTTTCACCATACGTCACAAAAATATGACGTCACGTGAATGTAGGCAAAAAGCACCTATTTAACATGGTAGTAGCATACCAAAAACTATTTATTTTCTGCGATATGACAATCATGGTACATTTGACAATTATTTTATTTGATAGATTGAGATGTCAAGTAAATGGAAAAAAATACAATATTTGCCAATGATATCTGTGAAAAATACAATAAATCATTAAATAAAATGTAAATCGACTCCAAATTTCACGTCAATAATGACCATTTTACGACACTTATGCACTGATATTGACCCTAATATTCTTAAAAAAATTCAGTCAATCACCGGCCATTGCTTTCCCCGCGGACTTTTGAATACGAGGGGGAAACGGAACAACAAAAAGTAATGATAAAGAAACTAGGTAAAATAAAAAAAATGTATATGTTCAAGTTATGTATATTTATTTCTTACGTATATATTATTGTTAAAAAATATTAAAATATGTTAAATTAGGAGGAATAAATTAAGTGATTCCAGTTCCCTCTCTCAGTACCTACTGCTGAATGTAAACAACAACAAAGCCAAGCAAACGCTATATTCATGTCATTTTCGATAATCGTTACAGGGGCTTACGTTCCTCTAACAGAGCACGGCACGCTTCTGGTGGAAGGCGTGCTTGCCTCGTGTTACGCTTCGTTCCCTCACGCTCTGGCTCACTGGGCCCTGGCGCCTGCCCGCTTGGCGCCGGCGCTACTGCTCGACTCCGAGGAGTCCCAGCACGAGGCGGGCGTGCGACTCTTTCCTCGTCTGCTCAAGGCCGTGGGGCGTGCGTTGCTGCCTACCCTCGAGCCCGCCAGACCCGCCCAGGTGCTCAGGTTCGACCTACGACCTTACGAATGAACAAACACCTCCTCTGTACTCAAGCAAATAAACCTTCACTGTAAACGTTGAATCTATCCACGGTGTTTTATTTATTATTTACTGATCCTGTGACAATGGTCTCATGTCACATAGTTGACAAATCTGAAAATACAGCAGAGCCTAATTTCTAATTTTAATTATTAAATTAATAAGTTTTTCATCATTGCCAATAAAATTATTTCATGAACCCCGAACCTTCTTTTGCACCTGCAAAACAAAGGATAAAATAGAAATTCATAATAATTTTTATATTTTTGAAAAAACTTCATTCGATCATTGAGTATAGTTTATATTTAATAATATTGAATACATGAAAAAGATTGTAAATTAGTAGGAACTATGATCTATACGTAACATTAGATTGGTCTTGATTGGTAGTCTAGGAACAACTATTGGTCGAAAGGTCCTCGTTGACGATCAGATCGAGTCCTTCATCAGGGCCAGCTGGATGAGCGGCATCACGGACAGCGAAGAGAGGTCGGCCAGCACCGCCTGCAACAAGGCTCATTTTAATACCGTGCAGTGAGCAAGTAGCGACCATAGTGGCAGCTATATGTAATTTCTCGTTAGAAATCAATGAAACTTTTGGCGTTTTGAAGACTTTTTGTATTACAAAAACGTGCATTAAGAACAATACTCAAATTTAAGAAAAGAGATTCATGTGTTTCATTTTTTAAAAATAATAATATGTTGACTTTACCATCATTATATATTTTGAAATGTGCATTGTTTAAAAGGAATAATTCTGATTTATATGTTCAAAATAATAATCATCATTCATATCATACAAGAAACAAAAATAAAGTTGCAATAGATGTTCACAATTCTGGATTTATGGAAAATAGTTCTATGTATCAAACAGCCAAAATTTATGATTTTTTACCAAATAGTCTTACAAATATAGCTAATCCCAATTCTTTTAAAAACATGTTGAAGAAAATTTTAATTAATAAGGAGTATTATTCAGTTAAATCTTTTTTTAGTAGTAAATTACCAGAAAATATTGTATTGAGTTAGTTTATTTGGCATGAAAATTGTTAAACGATTAATAATTTATTAGATAGTTTGTGTATTTGTCATGTCCTTGTATATAATTATGTGTTTATTTAATATTAGTTTTATATTTTATAATAAGTGTTGACTTGATCAATGTTTGTCTCTGTACAAGCCAAATGATTTAAAATAAAAAAAAAAAAAAAAAAAAAAAAAAGATAAACAATTCAAATATTTTTTTAAATGTAATGGGAACGTAAATGCTGCCAAAATAGCACTATAGAAGCATCATTAATTAATATAATTACTATTATTATTAATTAGTAATAAAATGTAAATCAAATTGATTTAAAAATAATGCACCTTTGATTCACCTATCTTACTAACTACAAATGATGTACATACATCCATTCATTTAATTAATAATTCAACATATACATAGCATCATATAGTATACACCTGTATCACCATTGAATATATTATAATAAATTATTAAATTTGAGACATAATATATATGCAGTTTCTATACAAGAACTATATATTATACTGGCCAGTATATAGTCGTTGGTTTCTATACAGTGTCCCAGGCTTTCAACAGAGCAAGATGGTAATCCAGGTATACCTCAACGTTCTGCAAGGTGTCCACGTCCATGATGTTGTCCTTCCTGAAGCTGAGCACGGCGACTGCGAGCAGTGGCAGCACCTCCAGGGAGTCGTAGGCGAGCACCAGGTCCCACAGGTAGAGCAGCTGCTCAGGTGGCAGGTGTCCGCTGAACCCACGCATCAGCCACTTGAACACCACGCGCACCCTGCGGGCCACAGGAGCTATGAGTGCGGTGTGGTGGTACGTATATAAATAATAACAACGCAGGAATATTGAATACATCACGAGTTAACGGTGAGAAAGTCTTATCAGTTCTGCTGCAGTAAAATTTAATTTTTGTACAAGCTTTGCTTTTTTAGAATGCAATATAGCAGGTAATTCAAAGAGTCAAAGATTGATTTTTGAATAATTTCCAGAGTTTACCGTTATCCCTTTCCTAAGATTCTTATGAATCATGAAACATACACATCTCGAAACAGTATCTATAACTCACGGCTGGATGTTGGCTCGTTTGAAATGAAACCAGAGCTGGGGTTCGTGGCGCTGCAGCAGCCGCTCGAACAGCAAACACAGCGCCAGGATTCCTTGCTCGTGCGAGGACACCTCGTGCAGGTGGAACCAGTAACGCATGTAGAACGCCCGGAACGTGAAGTAAAGCGCCACGGGGTCGTCGTACATATAGCAGAATGGCGTCGCTGCAGCATGTCAAACTTTAGTGTCATGATGTCAAAGTAGTCTGGGGATGAAGGAATTAATTTCACAATTTTCAATATACACATATTGGATAACCTACATAAACAATTTTGGTTGCAGAAATGAATAGAGGGCACTAAATTATGCTACTCTAAATTTTTCAGATTTTTTTTTGAGACCCGGAACTATTTTAAATAATTATTGAAAGTTCTATAAGTTAAGTTGGCACCCCTGAATCCTTTATAAAAAGGATAGGACCGAGACGCCTATTGACGCCTCCAGGGGGCGTGTCCGCACTTTCAATAATTATTTAAAAATAGTTCTGGGTTTCAAAAAAAAAAAAAAAAAAACTGAAAAAATTCAGAGTAGCATAATTTGGTACCCTCTATTCATTTCTGCAATAAAAAAATTTCATGTAAGTTGTCCATTTATGCTTAATTTTTTTTTCTGGTAACTTGTTTTTATGAACGTCTGAATGTCTACCAGTAAAAATTTCCTCCTGTCACGTAATTTTTACAAATGTTTTAAACATTTTGCAAATTATAATTGTCTGGTGATTTTTCATTCTCTTTTATCAAATATAAGACGAATTGAGTGAGAACTCTGACTTGAATAAACGTAATCTGATTAGTCCGTCACTCACCGTACATAGTGAAGCCATGGAAGGGGATGATGCCACTGGGTGGGAAAACGACGATGTTCTCCAGCGCGGGGGTCCGACCCTTGAGCAGTGCCGTCACGGGGTTGCTCGAGCTATGGTTGAAGATGGACAGCACCTCCACGTCGCGCGTGAAACACAGCATCACCTGCCACACCGTCAATCATTGAGTTGACACCATGCCACCAGAGAGATAACGCGTACATCATTATTAATTATTATAATTAATAATATTGAAAAATAATGGGGGACATTCACAAAGCACTTTAACCCCAACTTTAGCCCCAAGTTTTATCCCTGGTACTAAACATGGTGCTAAACTAGGAGCTAGACATAGTTAGCCCCTAGTTTAGCACCATGTTTAGTACCAGGGATAAAACTTGGGGCTAAAGTTGGGGTTAAAGTGCTTTGTGAATGCCCCCCAATATTTTTCAAAAATGCTATATAAGAAGATGTCTTCTCCTATACGATTCTTGCATGGTTCCCTAACGTATCTAAGCAACATCAACACTTTAGAGAATTTTCATGGAACTAAGATTAATTTTTAGTCAGATCACATGTATCATTTGTGTAAAGATCTACTTTAAAATAGTTACAATTGTTGTAATATATGAAATTGTTGTAGTTTATTTTCTTGCCTGGTAAAGGACGTCTTCAAATACAAAATATTGGTCATCATTTGAAGCCGTGAGTTGCACGTCCTATAAATACAAAATAAATTATATTCAGTCTGATTGCCTGACGTTGAGCCTGACCTTGATGACGAGCTTATCCACGATCATGTCGTACTGCAGCACAAACTGCTTGAGTTCCTCGAAGTGCTCCAAATGCTGAACCACAAAATCAAATTAACGAACATAATAAATTAATTAATGTAAATGACTCACCTGTTCTCGAACCTCAGAGCCGAGGACTTGGGCCCAAATTTTACCTCTAAGACTCCGAGGACATCCTTTTTTAAGAAACTCTTGAGCTACAGGTGCGTGGCTGCCAGCCAGCACTGTAATTTAAAAAAAAAAAACTAATGATCTTTCTTAACTTCTTGTACTTCTAATTCTAATTGAGATTGAGCCTATTTGTAAAACTTTCTTCTGATATTACAACATGAATATGGTATATTAAAGTAGACAATGTAATGCAAGGCGTCCGAAACACTATGAAACAAAAATAGCAAAACTTTGCATCCAGACAGAGTTCAAGATGTTTACTTTCACTTTGCACTATCTAAGCTTTTTATCAAATTTGTTTTCTTACGTACGTTTATAATAAAAAATAAACTGAAGAACACCAAGGCTTATACAGACTTTACGTGATCGAGCCCTCACCCTTTTCTCCCAGCGCGATCCGCTCCGCCTCGAGGCTGGTGAAACCGTGGGTGGATGCCGGCATGGTGGGGTTCACCCCTAGCAGTGCCTCCCCGCGAGCCATCTCCTGGTACACACTCTTCTGCAACACACCCTTGATACGTCACGTGAATGATTCTCGATTAAGGAAATACAAATATACTAGAGTCTAGGAACCAAACAGACTATAATATACCATTGTAAGCAAAGGTCAATTTCTTATCTCACTTTGCTGTAGCACGAGACAAGTTGGAAAAAAAAAAGAAGGTTCATGGCATTGATTGTCACATTTCAGAATTATTTTATGGTTGGTTATAATGTTTTAATCACCGTAGTGGCAAAAAATCCAAACATGAAAATGCAATGTAATGTTTATAGCTATGTATTTGAAAATGTTTAATGATTCAAAATTGTTTAAAGGAAAATAAAATAAATATATTTATTTCCTTGCTTGATATTACAGTGCTATAGAACAAATGACTTGCATAACACCAAAAAATCACCACCATGCAGAAAACATTTTTTTTAAATTACTTTCGAGATATCAACATTTCAACCACCAGTAAAATGATTATATTTAAAAGTGTCTTGCTTGTTAAATAGTGGATTTTTTTATATGCTTCATCAATTTACAGAGCAAAAATTAACTTACCAGATCATTTAGAGACTTGACTTTCAAAGGAATCTGACTAAAGTCCCAGCAGCCCTCGCCGCTAAAAAAAAAACAGACGTTATTCTGGGGTCATGACGTCATAGGGGTCACTTACTCGAGGCTGCGGTAGTTGGGGCTTCTGATCCAAAGAAGAACATCCAGAAAGTCCTTCGGGGCATAAACTGGGCGATACTGACTCAGATCTGGAATGAGAATTATTCTATAACTATAAAGTAACTTTTAATTTATTTGTAAAAAGTTAGTATTAGTAGAAAATTTCTCAAATATATCCTTTTGAATAACATTATATACTATTTACCTAAAAAATTTACACAGATAAATTCATGATTCTATGTGAATAAAATTAGGTCAAATATGAAATTTTAAACTCTTTGCCTTGAAAATTTTACCATTTCGCCTTTAGGTTAGGCAACTTGTTCAGCACCAAAGTGGAGTAATTTAAGGTCGCTACTTTCATACAAAAACATACGAGATTGATCCGTCTGCATGCAAACTTCTCCGTATTTATGCTTCACAAACTAGGGGAGAAAGAGGGGAGAAGACCCTGTTTTTACTTTGTACTTGTACTTTATGAATTTGAATTAAAATCTAAAAGCTATCACTTCAGATCAGTATACCGACGTCGTAGGTGCTGAGTTCACCCCACTTCTCACTGAGCTCGTCCTTGTCGGAGGCGAGACGACAGCGTGACAGCACCTGAGTTAGCTCCGCGCACATTGACGTCAGTGACTTATGGATGCGCTTCTCCCACTGCAGCTGCACCGACACAACACAAATCATCGTGAGGGGGACTTTTACCATATGATAGCAAAGAGGCAAGAAATAATACAATGGATACTTAAATTAATTATGAAAAATTGAGTTTGCATTTGATAACTGATAACTTACTTGAGCCTTTCTAAGGTAAGCTACGGGCTCCTTGGCGGGCAGTCCCCCCGTGCCGCTGGTTTTTGCGTGGCTGTGGTGTGAGCGCAGCCAATGGAACACCGTGTTGCGCAGCTCTGTCTCGAGCCCCGAGTGCTTCATGGCGGCCAGCACTGACGGACGAAAACCGCTCTTCTTTACCCCCGATGATGAAACTAGCTTCTGCAGAAAACAAAGAGTGTTTTGATGTCTTTCTTTATAAATTAGAACCGTATATTCAGAGTTAATGTCAAAAGGTAAACAAAAAAAATTGATATCTCCCAATAATGGCACAGGTTTTTGTGGACCCATGCTATTTATATGGACCGAGAGCTTACCTTATAAGAACACGGTCAGAGTACCTAGCTACTAAAAATTCTATGGTCTAAAAAATTGAAAAATGAAACAAATAATTTTGGTTTATACATTTAAATTTGAGCAATATTATATTGTTAACGCATCAGCACATTATATAATTATTTTTTTCACAGTTGATTTTTTAATTTCCAAATTTTGCCTATTTTTCCAGATGAATTTAATCTATGAGTACACTATTAGCAACATGTATCATTAACAATGTTTAATTACCAGATAATTTCAAATATATAATTTTAATAAAATACTAAAAATGAATATTATTTTGGATATAAATATTTCATTTTCCATGCGTAAAACAATTTTCATACACTTTCAATCACGTTACATCACATCAATTTATAAAAAAACACTCAAATAAATCAATAAATTTTCTCTAAAAATAAAAGTATCGTGTCTACAAAAAATATAAACAAATCAAGCACATTACAACAATCGATTATACCTTGACTTACCTGAACGTCGTTATAAAAACCCTTGTACATGGGCATGGTGCGAATTTCCTCCGACAGAGTTTGTGCCGTGAAATGTATGCTCTTATCTTTTAGGTCTTCCATTCTCGAGAAAAGAAAAAGTACCCTGCAATGCAGAATTTAGACAGTTAGCCCGTAAATTAAATTCGTTAACGTTAAACCAGCATGTTGTTTACACCGCACTGCTAATGTAGTTATAGCAACGAGTCAACGACCGCCCACAGCTGATGAAAGCTTAAATTAATCAATAAATTAAAATATTGCTAAGACTGTAAGATGACTCAAATGACTCAATGATTACTAATTTATTATTATCAAGAATCCGTCAGTATCTAATTAATGCAAAATTTTACTTATAGAAATTCAGCGTGCGAGATGACATAATTAATAATAATTATATATACATAACTCACTAAATTACTAAAAAAAATACAGAGGTGACATGGTAATAAATTAGGTGATACTACTAAACAGTGTTTTTAAAAATTTGATATTGGATTATCGGATTAAAATGATTAAATTTAAAAGTTTAAAATTATTTTGTATTTTTAAAATAATATGATTTTCTAGTTCTTCATTCATCCACAATGGCGCTTAAAGCCAGCAATTTGATTCTCGACGTTCATCAGCATGTGGCGTCGTGATTCGGTGATTTTATGAACTAAGATTTGTTAGCAGAGAAATTTTCAAAAATAAGTTGAAGACAGCTCAAAATAAGAAGAAAAAGCAAAAAAACAACAAAAAACAAAACAGTAATTAAAAAAAGTTGTAAAAAGCAGTCGTCTGCAAAAATTATAATTTATACAGTATGTATTTTTTTTTTTGTAGATTATGTTATTGAATTTCAAACAAAAAAATGCAACAATTTAAATTTCTTCACCATCACGCTTCAACGTGCAATAATTATGCCTGCAAAATTGAGTTTAATTAATTCCAACATTACCTACCATCTATTATCTACATTATCAAACAGCGCAAAATATTTTTACTATAAAAAAAATAAACAATTTAAATGCTTGTTATAAAAAAGTTTTTTTCTCTGGTAAACTTGTGAGGTCTGTAATTTATTATTGACTTAATTAAAGAAAATTTAATCGAGGAAGGAAGTAAGTCATAAAAAGAAGCAATTGCAATGACCTCTATTAAAATAATTGATATTGGTCAGTAAGTTCATTAATATAAACAAAATGTATTTGTTTTATAATGTTAATTAATAAGTATTTAAATGAATTACTTCAATTAAGAGTATAAATAAAATAATATATTGTTTTAATTAAAAATAATATAATTTATTTTAATTATAATGACAATATATGACATTAATTAAGTATTTAAATTTGATATATACGTATTAAATGTGTAAATCTAAAAGATTATAATCAAGGAAGTTGTTTCAGTTTTTTTCTTCTTCTCTGTTACATAAAAACTGTAGCGTCACATAAATAATTCTCTGCTGCACAATCTGCGAGTCTTATTTTTGCACAAGTGAGATAATTACAAAACATAAAACTTGGTGGGGCAGATTGCTATTTTTCAAGTACTTATTATTACGTTTATGACTCTCAGTACGCTAATTACGTACCACAGCGTTGCATTAAAGTACTCATTAAATATTTATGTCTCTCTTTATATAATATATTTTTGCTGCACGAGTATAAAATTTTCAAAATCATATACGTATATATATCATTCAAAATACAATTTTCTTAGAATCATTATAATAATTATCTGTTGTATGACCTTTATTATATAATATCTCATTATTAGTCATACAATCCTTAGGATAATAAAAGAAATTTAAATGTTGGTTTAAAATAATGACTTACACGAGCTATATTAGTGAATTAAGTTGTATATAGGTTCATACAGCAACCAATTAAACGTGCACTTTTGAATTTTTAATTGAACATGTTGAGATGGATACTTTTGATTTGCATAATAATGATATAATATCGATGTTCCTTTACAGCTTTCATGCAGTAAAGTTTGATTGAAAAGTATAGTGTAATTTGAAATGTAAAATATTATTGGAAATGGTTATACATAATGCGTAATTATAGCTATATTTTTATTAGCCCATAAATGTACACTATAATGTGCATAAATAATACATAAGGTCAAAGACATGCATGATATAATATATATAAATATATGCCAGTTGATATTCCTTTTATTATTTTTAGCATTTATGAAAGTTATAAATTTGACTGCAATTACATTTATATTTGCAGCCATACCATGACTGGCTGCAGCAGAGAGAAAGAGACAGAGAGGAGTAAAAAAAATACTTGTTATATAATCATCACATACACTATACAGAAATCAGAATTCTAAACTTAATACTTTATATTATAGGCTCTACATTTTACAGCATGGAATATTAGTTACTACAGTTAATTAAAAGTATTTTTAATTAATAAAAACATCCTGCACAAATTCATGTAAATTGACTATATTATTTCGATATTTTAAAAAGAAGAATTTCTTATATTAACCATTCAGAATCAAAAAGAAATTAATCAGTTTCAATTTCAAGAATCACACATTGTAGTGTAAAAAAGTATCAAAAGTGAGATGAATTTTTCAGATATTTTGTTCAATAAAGTTAATATTAATTACACTTGATCAGATTTACTGTCATTTGCTAACTTTTAACACATTTTTATGCTACTAAGCTGCTTGCATTTAAAAAAGTTTTTTTTTATAGATTTTGTTTAATCAATTGAATTTTAATTACAATTAACATAATCTTAATCAGTTCATAAAGACTTTTTTTGAATATTGTTTATAGCAAAAGTTGTTACAATTAATTAAATCGTAATAACATATGACTGTGATAATCAATCTTAAATAATTTTATTATTCCTCCGTTTTGTTACCAGTCACTTGCTTTTATTATTTACTAGCCTGTTTTTGTACCCTTGTTTTATAAATTATTTTTGAATTACTAATAAATACAATTATAATTCAGAAATTTGCTCCAAGATATAAACTATTATAAAATAATTCGCTTACTGAAGGAGCTAAATATTTGAGTATTTTTCTTTCTATACTTTAAAAAAATTCGTTCATAAAAATGCAAAACACGTATTTTTAGTAAAAATTAACAACTTATTACATTTATCAAAAAACATAATTCCTAGACAAGTAAAGCTGTACATAAGATTTAATTGATTTGCCCCGAATTCCGATACAAGTTTTTTTTTCTCCCTATCTCCACACCCCACCCTCCTTACATCATCAGCTGCCCTTATCCCCCTGGAGGGGGGTACCTGAGAGTTCCCCCCCCCCTCTCCCTCGTCTGGCGGGCGCGAGTTGTGACGTCACTTGCAGGTGGGCCTCGTGTTTGAGCGGGCTGGTCGCTTGCGCCCGAGGAGCACAAAGAGCAAGCAGCCCTTCCTCCATCGGAATATTTATAAAAAATAAAAATAAATACAGATAGAATTTGAAGAAGATGATGGGGAGGGAAAAAAAATTGATGATGATAATAAAGAGTTGTGTATCTTAAGAGCAAAAAATTTATAAATAGGATGACATTTTATATATATAAGGGTTGATATAAAAAAATGATAAGGATAAATTTACTTCAAGAAAAAAGTCTCATCTTTTGATGTTTTTAATAAATATATAATTACTACGTGTCATGTATATATATTATTATCTGGTTGTTAAGTACTTAATTATTAGTATAAAAGTAGTTTTTAATGAAATTTGATATTAAAAAATTAACAGTTTCCCTTGTCATTTTTAAATATTTTAGTTAGGTTGAATTACAAGCTTTGGCAATTTCTTAGTAAAAAAAAAATGTATGTAAAGGGTATTTTCAAATTAATATACACCTTTGGCTACTTCTGTGTAGTAAAAACTATACAAACATTATCAGTAATGTAATTAAAAATCTGGTACAGTACGAGTGAATTTGTGTCCTCGTATATAATAATGCTCCGATTGAAAGATATATTATCTCCTCGCAGTAATCGAATGAAATTGCCAGCAAAAGTAAACAAAACCCTTCATCTATATACTTGAGAAGGAAATCGGTCTGGTTTTGACAAGTTCTTATCAGAGGTTACTGCATCTGTCCGACAAGAATCAAACATTTTCCTGTTGTTGCTCACTTAAAGTCTGAAACAAGAAGGCTTTTTGTCGTACTTATAGACAGACTGAAGTACCGCCAGGTAAGAGGTGAGAGAGTGCAATAGAAAGAGAATTAAGTAGAGTGAGAAACACAGGAGAGAAAGAGAGTGAGTAGCGGGATTTAGAGAGGGAAAGAAAGGTAAAAATGAGAGAGAGAACAAGAAGGGGGCGGTGGCGACCAAGGCTGCAGCCGTCGTCTCGCGGGGCGGCGCGCTGGCGGTGAGAAGCGCAGGTGATTCTGCGGAAACATCTGCCTTAGGAGGACGCGTGCCGGCGCGCCAGCTCCTACACTCCTCCGGCACGCCCCGGGCACACTTACGTAGTCACTTACCGGTACCTAGAGTCTCAGTACCGGTAGGATTGACGTCACAGCTGTCACGTTCTCTGTTACTACTACCACTTAATTATACAAAGAAATATCACGTAGCTTGGAAATTTTACCATATAAGGAAACTAAAAATTGCTACTATTTATAACATTGATAAAAATGAAACACCATAAACTTTTATTTTCATTATTATAGTATTTTTATCAGTAATAATATATATTTGGTAATTTTACGGCAATTATATATCCATATTTAAAGACTATTTATATTTAGTTTGATCAAAATGTTTAGGAATTTTATATATAAAAAAAAACATATTCATCTAATTCACACCCTAAGGGAACTCTCATATTACTATTAATACCGAAGCGGTAAGAAGCCGGTATGTAATTATTGATGCGAACTAGTCGATATATTTAGGACCACATACGCAGACAAAAAGTATTAGCAGCACCGTGTCGACGGACTACATTGAAATTGCCACCTATTTGTGTCCTCTAGGAACATTTTTTTGCTACATATAGCCATGATTTTCATGTTATTATAATAAAAATAGCCTTGAGATGAGGGAGGAAAATTATTATTGAACTTGATATGCAGATTATACTGACAGAGATGCTCTGACAGAAGCTTTGTTTCCATGCAGATATATTAAGATAAGGTTTCGGGAAAATATTGTACTCTCTGATTAAACAATGCAAATTTTTAATCATGTAGATCAGTAAATATTCCTTTTCGTATATTATTAATATTCTTTGATGAAGTATACTTTTACAAATATGTTATGAAAAGTTAAAAAAATAAATCTTCATAAATTATATAAAAAGTGAAGTGCTTGAATTCGTAATACAACAAAGATATAATATTATAGATTATTTTTAATGTAGAGTATTACAAAAATTCAGAATCAATTCAATGGTTCTACCATAATATTTTTATGGAGGCAGGTTTTGAGAGAACCTCTAGAGGTATAGGGGCCTCAAGTTCAGGCGGGAACCGGAAGTGTTGCAGGAGGTGGCAAGGAGGTACAGGTGCTTGCCAGGTAAGATGACGCTGCCTCATGCAGCCGGCCGTCTTTGTTTATCTCACCGATGGTAATGTTATGTATGGCGGCCACGCGCGAGTCACGTAATGGTAGCCGCCACAAGTCACAAAATTTTAATATAAACAAACATCGCTACTTTATTATAAAAACGCCTCATTAACTTAAAAGGTATAAGTTTTTTCAAAGTTTTTTTTATTACTTTTATATCTATATAAAAATAATAATATATAAACAAAATGACAATAATAAATTCTAATTATTTTCATGTTAATTTTAATAAAATTTTCTATTACTTCTTAGACATCTGCACTTGTAATTTCACGATATCATTATATTATTTTAAAATTGTACGTATACTTGTTAAGCTCAATTTGAATATTATTTAAAATAATATATTATAATATTATACTGTTTTTTGACAAACACGTCAATTTAGCAAAAATAATAAGTGTTTTTACTTCAAAATTAAATTGATGTTTATTGACGTTTCTTAAAATTTTAAAATGATTGTAATCTTCTAATTGGTTCTCTCGATATTATTAGAAAATTATGCCATCTCTGTCAAATTTTCTCCTTAGTCTCGTATCTATTTGCTGGATCTTAGATGCGGTTTGTGGCCTCGGGACGGACTTGCACGCGAGTTTTGAAGATCGGGAACACCGGACATGCCTGGCAATCATCTGCAAGAGAGCCTCACCACACACCGCGCACCAAACCTGACCTCTACCCTTTTAACTGGACCCTACAATTACTACGGTCACTAATATTTCCCGCACACAGCAGGAAACATATCATTTATTTTGCAAAGGTCATGAAATACATAATATTTAAATTAAATTGGATGAAAAGGGTTTCTATATATCTCTTTTTAATGAAATGATATGCATTTTGATATAATCACTACCAATAGGTAATTTGAACCTATTATTTTTTTCAAATGATATGATATAAAAAAAAGTTTATAAAGTTGCATGGGATCATCTATGTTGGTGGTCAAATGTGATTTTTTTTTATATATATTTAATTCGAATGCAAGAAAAAAAATATAATATTAATAAGAAAAAAAAAAAACAAAAAACAAAAAACAGTTGAATGCTTAATAACATATAAATGGCCTAATTTAAAAGTTTTGAATTATTATTGATCTGTTTGTTATGGAAGCTGGAGGGAACAATGGAAATATTTACGATTAAAGAATATGTAAAATAGATTAAATAAATAACAGATGAAATAAATACTGAATTGATCTTTTGAGTATATATAAAAAAATGGGTTATGAAAATTATGATATAAAAAAAATCTTTATTAAATTTATAACTATGATTTGCTGTGACCAATTTTAAACAATAGTAAAGTTGCTTCAAAAAAAACTTGCAAGTTATTAGCTAACATTGTATTAAATATCCCATGATTTATTCTATATACTATAACTTGTTTTGCATAAAATAGAAGCGGCAGAACTTGTACAAAGTGATGATACATAATTTTATTGTTAATTTTTATGCAGCATTGTTTACAGTTACAAAATATAATATATATCTATGACATTTATTGTAAAGAAATTAAATCAGGTTTCATGACGTTTTAAAAATATAATCACAAATCAGTGAAATCACAATAAAAAATAATAATTACCATATTATTGATATATAATAAATTAATAATTTATGTTTTGCATGTCATCCCCTCCCTTATATAATGTTAAGTGTTTGTATATACGTATAAAATATGGGGATAATAAAAAAATATATAGCTTTGTAATTTTTTAACCCTTCAATTATTAGCAGAGAAAAGTTTAGTAATATAATAAACATTGCACACGAAAAAATTAATTCTTTAGTATATATATTATAAAATAATAATTGTTTATTTCAAGATTAAAGAATACATTAATATGGCAGGGAGAACATCTAAATAATAACAATAACCCAGTTTGTTGACTGAAAAAGGCAAATACCCATACCAATGTGATCAGGCATAATTTTAATTTTTGAAATTTAATATTTTGGCTAACATCTTCCAAATTTATTTCATTTCCCAACAAAATTGCATGCATTTAAGGATTTAGATTTAAAATGTTGAATCCGTCTTGTCTCCGACTGAGACAGTCTCGATGCTGCAGTGTTCTGAAGTGTCTGTCCCGCGTTGACGCCGCGGAAGGTGAAGGCAGGTAATCAGCGGCGGCCGGCCGGACGGCGCACGTCCTGTGCAGCGAGTCGAGCGCGCGCCACCAGCCGTCTCGTCAACAAGTGCGACGAGCCGAGACGTTGCGTGGGAACCGAGACGTCCGTGACCCTTCCGCGACCTTGGTGCAGGGCACCAGTGACGTCATCAACACAGGTAGTGACGTCACCACCGGATCTAGTCAGGTGCTGTTATTATAAATCTACATTGTAATAACATAAATTGCTTACTTGCGGAAGAGATAAATTTTTTTGCACTATCTTTTCTATAAATTCTTTTGTTTTATTTTTATCTTAAAATTAATTACGTTAAAGTTAGTAGGAGATTCAAGAAGGTGAAAACTCCTAAGGTTTGAAGATTTTGCAGAAAGTCATTCAAATAATATCTTTATATATGTTTGAAAATTTGATTCATTTTATTATAGAAAAGCAGAGCTGTTTTGTAAAAACAAGATACGTAAAGAGTGCAATGCTGGCATTTGTATAATAAATTATGATCATTATTGCAACTGACTGAATAACAGTTTTCTTTTTCTTATCAAAAAAGAAGAAGAAATATTAAACATGATATGTGCGGTATATATTTAAAAAAAAAAAAAAAACTTATTGGTATTAATCTTAATCTTATATAGTATATATTTAAATATATTATTATTATAACATAAATAAAAACAAGTACTACTACATATATGTAATGTAAAAATATACTTACTTGATACTTTATCGCATTATGCTGTGTAAAACGAAGTTAACTTCAAGTATCACTTACTTATATTTTCTGTAATACAATTTGTTAGTACCATATAAAACATAAGTGAATCATTTTGTATATAATATATATATACGGTATAGCGGCGCCTCGAAGCAAGTATAAGCAGGTTAGCTGCTGTACTTGCGATATGAGTTGTGATTATGCCACATTTCCAGGTGTGAAGGTACATGGCAAGGGCGTGGGCGATGTTATACTGTACTTTCTACTTGCTGCAGCAATCTCGCACCACATCATATACAACCACCTTTGCTAGCTACACTTATCACATTCCCAACGATCATCATCGCGGGAGGAGGCCTTTTGTACTGTGGCTTTATACTAAAAGTCACTTTACAAGACTATGACGTTATCATATTACAATATCTGTACTTTGCATGGTGATAATTCAATGTAGAATTTGACTTTAATTCAAGACATTAAATTTATAAAAATTATAATAATAATTCTAATAGATTTTCAATTATAATGATGGCATGTGATATTTGTTACGTTTACAATTCATGACGTCATCTTGGGTTTTGATTATTGTTGACTTTACTTCAGATGAAATAGATACTTTACCTTTATAGTATATAATATTGTATGAGAAAAGACATACTGCTACCTCTTTTTATGTGGTCATTAAAAAAATGCTTTTATTATTATTTTTTTTTACAAAGGTATTTTCTGCTGGATAAGCTGACGCATTCTATTCTCACGCAGTTTTGTGATGCTGTCCGTTTGATTTGGAACATAAAGAACAGGAATCTTCTTTTTCTTTACTGTGGAATATAGTTTCATAAAACTTTGTTATGCGTTTATTTTTTTAAAGGATTATTTTAGAGATTTGTTATATATGTCAGATGAGGTGATATTTAATCTGCTTAGCAAATATACCGACTATAAATAAACCAACTTGGCATTGTAATATAACACGAATGTTTATTATTTTGATAATGTGGAAATTAAATGAATAAAATTTCCTTAGTCATTTTAAGATGGTTTGGTGAGAGTAAAAATATTTTATAGTTTGTATAAAAAAGACTGAATCTTTAATTTATGAGAATATAATGAAGCATTAATGTGTTTATATTATCCATGTATACAGATTTTTATTCTGACATATTTCAAATTAAATTTGGTAATTCATTTCTTTGAAATAATTTTATTGCGATTAAAGAGATGTAATTTTTGACAAATAAAATAATAAAATATGTGAAACAACATAGTATTGTATTATAATACAGAACTATCCATCTGTAAATAAAGCATTAGTTTCACCAAATAAGAAATAAAATAATAATCTTTCAAAGAAGATTAATTAAGTGTCTCTCTTAAATAATTGTTCGTTTGCAGCCTTGTTACTCTCCACACCTTTGCGGTTATGCAACCATGCAGTTCTATCCACACATCAGTTTACCAAAAGTTGCATTTCTAAGACGTTATATTTTTATATACCTGCAGTATTAAATTATATTCATGTGGTGTAGCTTGTTGCCTAACCACAAGGGGTGGAGACTACAAGGTTAAATTTTATTTGTTATAATATAAATTAGGTATGAACAAGGTTGATATCAGTGCATAGGAATTTTTACATCTGACTCCAATTTATGTGAATTTTGTAGTGTGTGCTTCTTAATATGCATCGTAAAAAATTGTCCTAAACCAATGAAGTGTGTATTCAATTTACGCGAAAACTTTTTTTTTTTTAATTATTGTTACACATATTCGAAACAACTTGTGGAACGATTCAAGGTGACATAATACCATAAAAGTGATACACAATATAAAAATGATGCACCATTCAAGTGACACATTGCACGGTTACATGACCACGTAAACAATCTGAGATTTCTAAAAATAAATCAGTGATGGTCAGCTAGATAGTAATTACGCGGATCAGTTGTATTATCAGTAAAAAAAGATCGGGATAAAAACCACATCTGAAGATGACATTGAGGTATAAATAACCATGTTGTGTGTGTGTTATGGAGGTCGGTGATGCATGCATGTCGGGTGCACTGGAGCACCACAAACTTCGATCTTGCTGGTCTCCGCTACTGATGCCTCCTATATTTATAACATAGTACAACGAACTCATATAATTTTTTCTGTATATATTATATAAAAAAAATAACTAGATTTAAGAAGAAGCACTGATACATGTCGAAAACGAGTCTAAAACTATAATAAAATTGTATTACTTTTTTTTTTTTTTTTAATTCTGTCTAACGTGTAAGTCTTCTTCAGACATTATAAATACGAAAGAGCACGAACTCGTTTGAAAAAAAAAAAAAAAGAAGAGATAATTACAGGAGTTAGGCCTATGTATTACGTGTACCCGTATGTGTATATGTATAAGGATAACACAATTATAAATTAACTTATTTACTAATTAGTATTTTTTTTAATTACTTTTATCTTTTAAAAAATGAACCATAAATTATAAAATAAGAATTATTAAAAAGAAAACATAAATATTTTTAGTTAATAATATAGTAAATTTGATTAAAACGTTATTTAGATATAGTTTAAAACTAATTTATCAATAAATATCTCTATCAATGAATTATTTTTCATTTCTTTTATCCATGCCGCAATAAAAAATTATTGATTCTGAATTTTGTGAGAAACTAAAAAATTGGAAACATCTATTTAAGTGCAGTTCAAATTGCCACCTCTCTTTGATGCTAATGATAGAGAGGTTTCATTTTCATCATCATCATCATAAGAAGATCTGAATATTTCTAACAAATCAATGATGTTCTATGTTAATACTTTCTTTTGTAAATTTGCCGCGTAAGTCATAAAATTTTATAACTAGAATTTAAAGGACGACCACCTTGAATTTTACATATCCAAGGCATATATTATATATTAAATAATCTTGACTTTTACAATTTAGTATAACATTTAGAAATTTGTGAATTGATTAACTGTTGTCATCAATATTACTATGCGATTATATATTATATATAATACTGTATAATATATTATAATATAGCTTAATGACTAACTTAATTAAATAGGACGAAATATATGATTTTCATATATAAATATAATATAATATATTATATTGTGACAAAAAGTATGCATATATTGCATATTACATATATTTATATATTATAACAGCATGCAGTAATAAATAATGATTGAATAAATATAATAAATGTTGCATCTTTCATTGTAAATTTGAATTTGAAATATCTTGCATTTAAAGAATAAAAAAGAAATCGATATGCATCCCATAAGAAATTTTCTCTTACATGCAAGATAAGGTACAAACATTTTTTTATTAAAATTCCATTTATAAAGTATATACGCTACATAAATTACTTTCTCCAACTGCAATAGCTTTAACAATTAATTAATAATTTCATCACCACTCTATATATTTAAATGAGTAAGTTAAAAATAAAATATAATAACGTGCAATATAATTTTCATAAAATAATTCAATCTAACAAATACTTATGTATATACATATATGTATAAAAAAAAAGCTATCAAAAAGTTGTGAGAATAAAAGCTCGAGTTGTTTTCTCACGCGCGCGTGTTGAGTAGAAGCTCGCAGCTTCCATCATCATCATCATCGCTGGTCCGGTGGGGTGTCCTTCACAGCTGACCTTGCTTGGCCTCGCGGGAGCCCCCCGCCCCCGGACCCGCCTCACTGACAAGGAGCTACACCGGTGGGGGCCTCCTCCTCCACATCAATTAATCCGTCTCTCGCATCACTTGTGAGTAGGCACCGCTAATTAGCTGTTGTTGTTGCTGCTGCTATCTATAATATAGCAAGACGCCCGCCCCCATGCAATTTCACACTCCATCAGAAGATAAACTCTTCTCTACATATGAGGCTTTCAACATCAAATTTATTATTAGGTCTTCAAAGTATACAAATTTGTTTATAATATTTTATTAAAAGGTGTGGTTTGTAATATATTATTATTTTATTATGATGGACACGGTACAAGTAACTTTTTTGATGTTATAATAAATTTACTTTATCCTCAAGTAGCTAGTGTAATTGCGAAATATTCTATCTTTTGAAATAAGCATTTTTTTTAATAAATTATAAGCATTTAACTTTTGTTTATAAGTTCGATGGTTATAATTATACAAATATTGCATGCAGATTTTTTTTTTATAAATATTCTATTGCCATCAACATAATAAGCGTTACGATTTTACAAATTTACAATTTTTATATTGCTCATAAATATTCTAATTTGAATGCCATGATTTGAAAAAATAAAATAAAAAAATAAAAGATTAGACAAGATTTTTAAAACATGCATCGAAACAGTTTCAGTTCCAGCTGCATTCAAATGAAATGCAGTTATAATTTATGTGAACAAGATAATATTATCAAAATTTGAATGTTTCTAAGCTATAATGTAAAATAATGCCATCCATTTAATCTTGAAGATCCTTTTAAAAAAATCTTGTTTAATTTAAGAACTACGAAATCAGAAGACAGAACAAGAATAATTTATTCAAAGTTGCTCATTATAAAATCAATGTAAACTCTACCGCCTTTGTTGTTATTTTATTTAAATTGAAATAAAAAAATTAAATTTAAATGTAATCATTCTCTGAAAACAATAGTTGAATTTTCTAAATTTGGTAATCAAGAAGAATTTTTAATGTCCAATTAGAAATTGTTAGATCCATATAAGTGCCTACTATATAATGTAAAGAAGTATAATATATTTTAACTATAATATATAAGATTGAAGTGTAAAGATGAGAATAAGAGTTTGCATAATGGACCAGCTTAGAATATACATACGTGTTTGTTGTTAGCCAGGTGATAGAGATAATGCTCGGTTTAGATCGGTAGTTTCCGCAAAGCGACGATGGCACGCGACGAGAAGTGTGGCGCAACCCTGAGGGCGCGCGCGGTTTCTACGCATGCGCATAATTTCTCTACCTTGAGCAAAGAACCTACCTGTTGAGTAGCCGGTCTCCTGTTGCTAGCTTCTATATAATATACTAGATTATATATTTTTTTATATGTAATATTCTGTTGCTACCATTAACCGTATTTCAAGGCTACACCTTGATTTTTATATATTATACTCTACTATACATACCTAAACTGCCAACTAAATCACGATTTTTGCTATACTTTAATATAACATATTATAGACTGTGCTTGCTGTTTTATTTATAAATACTCTGACAAGTTAAATTTTTGTAAGTTCTCTTTACTGGAGGCGATCGCGTGAGAATTATTTTTAAGACTTGAGGCAAATTGCTTCGGGTTCAAATCAAAGTACGTCTTTTTTTTTTCTTTTTGAAGAGCAAAAATGTAGTTCACTCACGGAAATACCCAACCAACATATATAAAGTACCATTATAATTATCCTATCTTATATAACAAACTCTCACAGCGGCTTTTCTTGTGTCAAAAGATTTTTTTATGTAATTAATTTTTTATTATCATACAATTCGAGTGCTCTATTAATTTCTATTTCGCTATATGGAACCCCTACGAAGTCATGATATTTTATATTCATGTTTTTATATATATATATATCGTGATATAAATTATATCTTTGCCAACATGGAGACATTATCATGTCTGTGGGTGGTATACCTACATCAAATTTTTCCTCATAATCATAAATTTTGTTGACCATTTTTTTTTAAAGTTATAAATGATAAAAAACACTAACAAATTATAACTAAATTTAAACTTTTACGCAATTGAGGAAACCACAGGAAGTTCTGTTTTTATAAAAATATATAAAAATAAACATAATTTTAGTCTAGTTATAAAATATAATTATATTTTTCTTTTCTTTATATTGTATAAGTTGAACCGCTAATAGGTGCAATAACGTTTGTATTTCTGCACCAAAAAACAAGCAAAAAACAACAAAAAAAAAAGCCTGGGGGTGTTGTTGATACTTATTGCTGTGATTTTCTCACCACAAAAAGGCATTGATCGCTCCACATGACATGGCACGAGCCGTTCGCTGTTGCTTCTTTGTTTTCTTGGAAATAAAGCCCGGAGCCATCAAGTTCGGTAGTGTACTTGGGAGCTGCAGAGCGTAAACCGTGAAACATGCAAGATATCGCTCCATCAGGTGCCACGCGCGCCACCTCGAGTCACCCAGGCGTCCCTCAGGTTTGTCACACTAGAGCACCCTTAGCAGTGACCTCTGTGGACCACGGAGGTCACTCAACCGGACAGTCTGACCTTGCCAATGAAGACCTGCAGGAATCAAAGTAAAACTATCAGTTATTTAAAATAAGTCTCAACCATGCAAGTTTGTTTGATGAAGACAAAGCATACAATACATGCAGCTTTAAAAATGAATAACACATTATTGAACAAGTCAAAATTATAACTTTCAAGGGTCATTGCAATAATAAAACGATTGCAACTCCGTGTGCATTTATTTGCGATTATTCCTAAAAAAGATTATAATTTAATTACTTTTGTCATAATCATATTTGAATGGACAGAGAGTATAATATAGCTTTATTTATGTCAGTATGAAAATTACTGAATATTTTATTGTTTTCTTGTTACAGCATAATATACAACAATTCAAATTCTATAATATTCTGCACATTTTTTTTTAAGTTGTAAAATAGTTTGTATATTATAAGAAACAGAACCTGATGCATTAATGCACGTGGATATTCCAAAACAAGTATAAATTGTATTTTATAGAAATAAATATAATTATTAAATATATATATTTTTTGCATATTCCTTCAAGATGCATGCACAGATTATTATTACGTATTCTTGAATATACTTGCTATTTTTTAAGAAAGACAATAAAACACACAGGTTTTCAAAATATTAACATATTATAATCCTCGTGCTTTAAAATCCAGCTACTTGGAAATCAAAATGAAATAAAATCAATTATGCTGCTTTTCTTTGAATTCACCTTCGAGGTATAAAACTATAAAAGTTGTGGGTTTAAGTGTTTTGTGGCGTCTAATTCTTGTAGTAAAAAGATGCAACACAGGAAACTTATGTTAACATAAATAAAATAAAAGGAAGTAGTATCAATAAATATATAATACATAAATTTATTCATAAGTGACACTAAAAAAATAATTAACCTTCTTTAAAGAAGTAATTTCCCCTTTTTTTAATAATAAAATCATTACATTTTTTTATACTAACAAAAGAGTGTACTTAAATCACATTTGACATGACAATAAAAAGTTTTTAAATAATATTTATTACAGAACATGTTTATATAAAAATATATATCTTTTATATTAAAGTAATTAGTATTACATTATATAATATAAAGTATAGTATTTCTTTTGACATGAATCTTTTAGTGTCCAAGTTTGATTATTTTTTGTTGTTGTTTTTTCATTGTCGGTTCGTGTGAAAATGTCAAGTAAGTTGATTACATCTGCTCTAAAGAGTGACACATAAAAGAGAGGGGGGTATGACTCGAATTCATTGAGAAAATTAAGTACGCCAAGTACGTGGAGGAATGCAGTGCTTGGTCAAGACAGCTGCTACTGATGTTATATAGTCACTACATATTTATAGTGAATACATGCCCAAGGCTTTTGTAATTAAACAGGTAGGCTAATATGCAATAATTTTGTTCAGTCAAAAAATTTAATCATCAACACATTCAGATAATAACAAAAAAAAATATAATAATAATAATAATGCCTTGAAGGTGTAAATTTTAAAATGTTCTATATTATAAGGTGATAATGTAGTCTTGAATATACATTTATTACTTTTTTTTCTATAGAACGTTTCTTTTAAAAGTTAATTTAGAAGTAATTGTTAAAATTATTCATATAATTGTCTACTATTAGGTACGTTAAGGAAAAAATGAAATGGAAAGAAAATTGGTCAACTTAAATCAAAATTATAGCTGAAAAGTAATTTATCATATTTAATTACCGTGTAAAAATATTTTATGTAAAAAAATTGAGCACTCACTTTTGACTTCTTATGCTTGTCAAAGTTTGAAAATATTCTTAGTAATATTATTTACTTTATGTTTTGAAAACATGGTTATTATTCAAAACATATATGTATATTAAAAGTAATCGATTATTCCATAAAAATTAATTGAAAAATCAACCCATTATGTTTTATGAGTACTGTGTACATCTACTAAAAAGTATCAAATTTCTCCTTCGCCAAGCAGACACAGCTAATCACTTTGACTAACATTACTCTGTTGCCTAACATTACCTGATAAAAAAAAGGCTAAATTAACATAAAACAATGGCAAATGTTAGTGGCGTCTATAATTATACAGATTTATTATGGTTATATAATATATGACAATGTATATAAAATAATGTATATTATGTGTTGAAAAATATAATCGGGACAGGGTAAATGAACGGGAAATCCATGCTATATATTTTCCAAGGCGTTAAAAAAGTTGCATACATTTAGGGGCATGGCTTCGACTGCTCAGAAAGCTTCTAATTTTTTTCTAGAGATGTCTCTGAATTTTTAACACCTGCGTGGCTATAGGCATGTGCACGCGGCGACATTTAATATCAACTCGGTCCGCTAGCAGCAATAAAACTTGAGAAAGATGGTATCATAACTTGAGCACGAGAACCGAAATGGGATGGAAGTATGTACATATTATAATATAGAAGAAGACGTTCTTTGGATCTTTATCTCTTCATATCACCTTGCAGCTTTAATTAACAACTCTCTTTTTTATATCAATTTTTTGCAACTAAATATTCAGTTTTTAATAAAATATTTATTTATCAAAAGAATATTTATTTACATACATGTGATTTACCACACTATAATATAAAATGTAATAAAATAGAAAAAAAATTAAATACAGTATTTCTCACTGATGGACGAGATTGATTAAGAAAGCGGTGTCTTTGAAATCACTCAATTAACCTTGCATGTGAATTATATGTAGAAGAAATTTTTATTGTGTTACTATTTTTTTCTTATTAATAAACCATATAAACAATTTATTTTTGAATATATATATAATATATTATATATATATAGGTGTATATATTATATTATTATATTATAAAAACTCTAAATTTATTGTGTTATTATAATTAAAATATAAAAAGTTATTTTATACGTCTATTTTATAATCTAAAGATAAAGATAACATCTTGATAATTTTTCATAAAACCAGTAGCTATTTTTAATTACTTATTTTGTTAGAAATCTATTATATTATATGCTACTATAATATTTTTCTCTGTTTTATAAGGTTATAATATATATTTTTTTGTGAATTAGCAGCAATAGCCCTAATGTGGATGCAGGCAGCTCACGAGATGCTATAAATATAATGCACACTCACGGCTGTGAGCCTAATGCAAAAGGTGTGGCCACATATCGAATGACTCGAAACTACGATAATAGAATGATAAAATATCTAGACTATAAAATTATAATTATGTTGTTTTGAAGCATTCAATTAATTACATCACATGTGTACCTTGACTACCTTGAGATAGTTTTATACAGAATGTATTTTATGGCTCATTTTATTTTCTGTGACCTCTCCTTAATTAATAAATTATCGATTTTATTTTTTTTCATGGCATCTCTTTATAAGTATGTAGAGATACAGGAATTTTAAATATTATAAATGGTAAATAAGAAATACCAGCGAAAACATCAAAATATTTCCAAGTATTAAATATATGAACATGCATATATATTATATCAAAAAAAGTGAAATATCTCCACATGATAATAGAACGTGCTTCAGCGTCACCAAATTGAGGGACTGCTCCGATAGTTCAAATGTACAAAAAGTTCTGAAAACTCTCATAATATTGCGGTTGAGGAAACTGTCGGTGACTGCCCTAGTTGTACGTCAGTGGCGTCAGTGCGGTGTGGAAGGCGCGCGCCCACGCGGACTCCCGTGGTGGTGGCTGGAGAGTCGCTCGAGCGCGCCGCCACGCACGAGCGGAGATCCCCGTGATTGAATTTCCTCGCGCTCCGAGGAGACTGCACCCGCGCAACGCCGTCATAATCTGATGGACAGATCAGGTTTCAAAAATATTCGATCCAATTAATTATTGTATTAAGTAGTCTAGACTATATCTCATTATAATATTATTTATGAGACCATTGATGCATAACAACTGATATTTTTAATAATTTTCTGATTACAGTTATTAATCAATTCCTTAGCAGATAGGTATCAGAGCGTACACGCATAATTATTACGTACAAGTTAAAATGATGTATTTATAGACTCAACCCTTAATGAAATATTTTTCGGCATTTTATGCAAAGTTTTTTTTTTTTAGATGTTTAGTGTAACCAATAATTATTTTAAAATATTAATTGAGATTATTTTCATTAATTTCTGAGCCTCTCTAAATCTGAAACAAACTGACAATTCTGAGCGTCAAAGGGAGGTTTAAACATACTATTATATTGTATAGGTATAATATACATATCTGCGGTGATATATACGTATCAGCTTAGAGGTACACAGTAGAATTATATATGTTAAATATATATAGACCTGGTCAATTTTCTTGTGCAGTTGTTCGCAACTCATAAGTGTAGAGCGCTCCATCTCGTGTCCTCAGAGTCAATATAGGACGTATTTCAAGACGGTTCTGCATTTCTCAGAGGTTTTTAGCTATTAAAGGCATACAAGCCTCAAAATACAGATTAGACAGTCACCAAGTGGGTTTAGAGTATATAATCAACATTCGCATCATTTTTTTCCACGCGTGATGCATCCGTGCGAAGTCGCAGTTCAAAAAGTAAGAAATTTAGTCCTTGATGACGTCACAACTCCATGCTAATCGGTGCTAGCTGTGAGTTGTGACGTCAGCAAGGACTTTCTTTAAAGCGCGACTTCGCAGGTAAAAATAATACGAATGTTGCTTATAAACTTGAGCAACACTTAATGTCTGTCTAATTTGCAATTTGAGGCCTGTATACCTTTAAAGTCACTTTGCTGAGGGGGACGCCTGCAGCTCTCCAGTCGTCTTCCGAGATGCCTGCAGTCTGCACACTGTATAAAGTATAAGCTGGGCTCACAAGCGGGCACGACCATCTATGAGTACAGGTGTGGAAGGAAAGGATAAAAGTTTGGTTAGGACAAGGAATTCAAAGGTTTTTGAACTGAAACAGATTAAATTTTATAATGACAAATCTAATCTTGCTAGCCATCCAGCTGCCTGCAGCCGCCAGTCTGATAAAACGTAAATTAGTTCGGTAGACGCGACGCTCTGACTGGGCTGGAATTAATTTCATTTCAGCTGAGTCGTTAGCCTTGATGATTAATCAATGCAGTAGCATTCGTATGCAACCATCTCTTTAAGAAATGGAAGTGACAGACGCTTTGATGGATCAAGATTAAGTTTGATCATCGAGATTTGAAATGAATGTTATCATGTAATCTGGAAGAGGGAGGGGGGACATTGATAAAAAAATATTGAATTTAAAAATATAATAGAAGAATTTATAAATGGGAATTTCATATTATTTTGTTATTTTATTTTATTTTTTTTTTTTCAATGAAAGTGTCAACCTCTCTGTCTGTCAACCAAAATAAAAATGTTTCACTTATTATGATACTTGCATGGTTGAAAAATTCAAGGAAAATAAGGAGTATATCTTAATTTTCTTTGATTAAATTTTAATTAAATTGCAATTACAGGTGGTGGTATAAAATACAATAATTATACATTAAAAGATTCGAGATGCTACTTAATAAATCTTAATATATATATATATATATATATATATATATATATATATATATATATATATATATATATATATATATATATATATATATTTAATTTATGATCCTTTAATATATAAATTATTATACAACATACTCAATACGCAAAAATTTCAAAATGTGATTTTGAAAGTTATTACGATTTTGCAACTTTTTTTTTTTTTTTTTTTTTTTTTACGTTCACTCGTAATGTTATATAAAATTTAATGAAAAATATTATTGGAGAAGTTTTAGACATGAGGCACTTTAATGAAGCACTTTTTTACGTGACCAAATGCAAATTAAGCAGCAATTTTATTACATATAGGTTGTATATAACATTCCAGTTAAAGTACATTTATGTAATAAAATTAAACTTCTTAATAGCTAATATTACCAATTACTCTTAAGTAATTCATTCATTTAGCCTAAAAATGATAAACTGGTAATATAAAAATGTAAAATATCCAACTTGGACATTCTTATAGTCAAAACATTAAAATAATTCATTTATTATGCCACAAATCAAACTAAAATACATTTAAAGTAATAAATTTTAAAACTATTATTCTCTTTAAATATTATATATTATACAAAAATCATCACCATTTATTACATAAATATAAAGGCTTAAAATTTTTAACAAGTTTAAATTTTTTGCTTTATAAAAAATAATTATACTTAAAAATTTAAAATAAAAATATATGCCAGCGGGAGAAGTATCATCAGACAAAATTGTCATCATAAAAATATTAGTTCGTTAGAAGACAAGTTTTTATATTATAAAAAAATTACGATAGGATAACAGTCAGTCATTTTTATAAAGGGTGTGTACTAGTATATATTTTTTTTAACTCATACATAATAATCTGGAGTTTTTAGTGTTCTGAGAGCTAGTTAGTCGTTGAAAAGAAGGTTTTTTGGTGTTTTTGCTTGCAGGGCGGGGCAGGCGAGCACGTGCTGGCTGGACAAGGTAAGTTCTACTGACACTGCCGATCACCTGCTGCTCACCACCTAACGCCACAGATATTGGACCCGATTATACTACAGACCACTCGCGAGTTTAAATTAACTAATAATTCATTCAACTGACTTCTTATATACACACAAAAATCACGCCATCCTTAAATGATAATTTTTTTTAATATAGTATTATATCTGCATAATTGATGCATTTTTTTAGTATAATATGTTTTATGTGATAGATTTTGATATTAAATCATAAGTTGTTTATAATATATTATCTTTTAATAGATAATTTTAATAAATTAAAATTTATATTAATAATGATTTATGTAAAATATATATATATATTAATTTGAAAATATAGTTCACTGAGGATATATATATATATATATATATATATATATATATATATTAAAATGTCAAACAAATTTAATATGCATTTAATAATTTCTTGTTTTGCAAGTTGAGCACTGTAAAATGTCAGATTTTTATTTAAAAAAACAAAAACAAGTTTTAAAGTTATCCGAGAAAATAATGTTTTTCAGATAAGAAAACTGGATATTTAGGTTAACTTCATTCTTGTTATTAAAAACACAATTATATTTTATATTTGTTTAAAAAAACAAACAAACAACATACAAAAGAAGATACACATTATATTGCAGCATTATGTATAGAATATGACAACAAAACATTTGAATATATAAAATTAGTATTCAGAAAACAACAACTATAAATATATATATAACAGAATAACGAAATAGATGTATGTAATATGATATATAACAATAAACTGTTAGCTTTAAAGAATACAACTCATCATCCGTAACATACCTAAGGTACTGTACTGTACAACGGAATTACATCAAGTTTTTTTTTCTAAATTTTTTTTGTTACTTTTACTCTCTTTTCATGGGCACACAGTGTCTCTCTCTCTCTCTCTCTCTCTCTCTCTCTCTCTTATATATATAATGTATAGAGTATATGGAAGACACGCGTAAACACAACGGTATGACAACCATGCATGCATCAAGGTTACACTCTTACGTCACTTGATCGGAACAAGAAAAAGGTATATAATATTATATAATATAATATAGGAATCCATTTACAAAAGTATCATATGAACAACTCTTTAGAAAAGCGTTCTTCTTTTTTTTTTTTCTTGATCCGTTACTTTTCATATTATTATATAAGGGTGAGTGCCATCTCAAATTTCAAAATGTAACATAAAAAAAAAATAAATAAATAAAAAAAAATAGACGACGTCACATCTTATATGTACAGACTTCATAATTATTATGAAAAGAGTAGGCGTAGACTGTGGAAGCAATTGAAGATCAAAAAGTATATGTACTTACTTCCGGACATCAATAACACACATCGCACGCGTATAAAATACCCCCCTTAGCTTTTTTCTTTCTATACAGCTAGCAATTTGAAAGCCCCCGCAAGCTATATAGCATGGCATGCACATACAGGGCTTGCCGACTCTTTATTTTATATAAAGCTAGAAGGTAAAATACTAATTTTTTTTTCTCTCTTTTGCTCAGTCACTCTCGCGTATAATATTCATAATGCAAATGCTGTATAAGTCTGAGTGACTTACAAACGGACCTACTGGTATATAGTTCACTCTCTGTTTATTATATATATGCAGATATTCTTATAAATTATAAAGGCCACGTGTCTCACATCAAGTATATTTTTTTTTATATCTTATTAAATACAAGTATAAAATCTTCTGTCTATTATTTCTTTTCAAGTTTTATTATTAATGTCATGAAAAGTCGTAATAAGTATTGTATAAATTATTTTATAATTAATTCATATTTTATAATATAATAGAAATTGAATTATTTGTTTAGTAACATTATATTTAATGAATTGAGTATTAATTCTATCGTAAAATTTTTATGTCTTTTTTTATATTTGATCAGGTGATATATTCTAATAAAAATAAAAGCACTATTTTTTTTCTGCATGAGTAATTAAATGTTTATTACATTCAAAAATTAAAATATAATACTTACTTGGTAGTTATGGATAAGAATTTCTATTATACAAAATTTTATTGCTTATTTTAAATAGTAAAGATTATTGTTTAGTAATGCTATAAAAATATTCCTATATAATAAATAAGTCAACATATCAAAAGGAAAATCATAGATAAGTATTATAAGCAGTGTTTTAGATGCAGCTATATTATATTATCTAGATTTATATTTTTTTTTTTACGAACGATCATAAAATTCATTCCTTTGATTCTCTGATGGTGAGTCGAATTAAAAAGAAGCTTAACAGAGATGCTCAGAATACTTGCATGATTTTACGCATCACTTATTACATATAATTATTACACAAGCGTTTTTCGTACTTTCTCACGCCTTAAAATTTGATGATAAATATTATATGGCTCTCCTATAAATATACTCTAACATCTCTATTGCTAACTTTAAGCATATTTGATAAATAAGTGAAAAAAATACACACATCAAAATACAAGGTCGCTGACAAGAGCTATAACGTAAATAACGTAATTATAACGTAACACTCCCCCTCCCCCGGCGCCCGAAAAGAAAAACATAAATATATATTTTACCCCCCCCCCCCAAATTCTCAAACTGTAAGTATATATTTTTTAAATTATAATTTTATCATCATGTGCAAGTCTTACAATCAATCAGTTTCAATAACTTCAGACCTACCATATTTACATTTACTTACTTATCGTATACTTATAGCCAACCATACACTATAATATATAATATATATTTCACTTGAACGCCAGCCCACCTCAATATTTCATCTTGCATGTATGGTAAACCAAAGATGCTAAATTACTTCATCCCTGACTGACAAGATGACCCTCCTTTCCCCCTACCTTCTAAAAAAAAACCCCCTCAAGCAATGCCATGTAATGAACGACTTTAGAGAAATTAGCAAAACATATCGCATTAAAAAATAAAAATCTTACTAATTTCTTTTTTCATATTATACACTTCATATTTTATTAGAACATTTAAGACTAGTACTTATAGTTAATATTTTTTGCTAAATGTAATATAATATTCATTTCTAGTCATAAATAATTGAGACCTTGAGATAAATACATTTTTTTTTTATTGAAAAGTTCATTTACCTTTAAAAAAAAAAACTAAAACTAAAAAAAAAGCGAAAGTATAAGAGCCTAAATACAAGATGTTCCTTTTAGAACCATATAAAGAATTCTGGTTTAAAAAATAAATAATAGTAAATGAATAATAATATGATAAAGGGTGTTATTCATTGCTGTTATATGTTGATAAAGAAAAGAGAAAGAGAGAGGAATAAATTTAAAGTTGATTAGAGGTTACGTCTGCTTGCTTGCGCATGAATCGGTGTCATCAACGTAATCAAGTGGAGGCATCAACGGTGGACGCAACTTGCAAACACTTCTACAGTTTAGTTAATTTAACAACCTTTTTATAAACAGCCAAGATTGACTGTATTTTTGATACTTCAAATCTAAAGCTCTGAATACTGGAGAATATTAAAAATAACCGACTATAAAGTCTCGAAATTCGAGTAAACATTTGCAATTTTGATCAGTACGGGAGGGAATGTTAATTAATTTGACTGTATTTAAGAAGAAGGAGAGTTATAGTTGATCTGACTGCCCCTTACGTGCATCAAGCTGCGAGCAATACATTCCACCTGAAAACTCGTTTGAATGGTCGTTATAGAGAGCATGGTAACGCCAATGAAGATGGCACGTGCGGCAAGACCCTAGGCTTCCACTATATATACGTGATATTTATGTAAATTAAGATAGAATTGTGGTTTTCAAAAAATATCAAATTTGCTTGTTTTTATTGCAAATAACATGATACAGAGAATTTTGTTCAATTGTAAATAATTTAATTATTGAGGATGTTTTATACAAATTTATATATAATGTTAGGTTATATTTTTAAGTCTTGAATATAAATAAATATCTTGCTAATCTTGATCACGATATACTTTTTATTTAAAGTTGCTTTAAGTGCCAAGTTTGCTTTATCAAATAATGCTACCAAATTTAAGGCTCAAGGCTTTATATTATTTATATATAATGTAATTCGAACTAACCGAATAATTAACTTAAAACCATGATATATGCACGTGATAAACTTTATATAAAGGTAAAATTTTAAGTACCATTAACAAGTTCGATTTTTTTTAAACAATTTATTTTATTTATTAGTAAAAAAAAAATGTAATTTTTTTATTTGAGTAAATTAAAAACACATGCTTTTAAAAATTAAAAGCTATATTTTGTCAGCATTTTATAAGGACAATACACAGTATTCAATATTTACAAATATATAATATGTAGCCTATAATCATTTATATATAATAGAGTTGAGTGCATTATTTATATAAAAACGTAAAAGAATTGTGCTGTGGACTGTGTCAATATTTCTTTACTTTTAAATCAACTTCACTTAACTCCTGCTCACTGGAAGATTCTGATCTTGTTAATATTTTTTTGTAAGTAAAGTTTCATTTTGATTAGCAAAAATTTGGTTCAGTGAAGCATAAACTTTATCAAGTAAATTGTGATTGCTGTAGCTCCTAAGGTAGCCATATATTTTTTATTTCTTAATATATATAATATATATATATATATAAAGCTATTTTTGTCTCAGATAATAATGCCCTTGGCAAATATAAAATATATATAAAAGTAAGAGTGATTACGTATAAAGAAAAAGTTTTACAACAGATTTGGAGTTGTAGAAGAAGGATTTTATAAAGCAAAAACTATCATTATTCTTAATTCATTTGTCGGTTAAGATAGTAATCTATGATGTCGTGTACACAATTATAAAAGTGCGACGAATGGAGAGGCGATGTACCCGCGAATCAAAAGGTTTGCAGCCGGTAAGATGTCTAACCCTACCACCGCATTCACTCTTCTTCGTCTTCTTTTGGGGGCAGGTGGACCAATTCACCTGCAACTCTTTCCCCCTCTTTTGCTTCATTAGCTAGGCCTAGCACCTTGCTTCTAGAGCCTGATCCAGCCGCCCTGGCCCGGCGCATCAACCTTATTTTTATTAATGAGCATTAATATATATACAAAGAATAAAAAATTATCGAGAAAAGTAATTAATACAGAAAGATTGTTATTGAATTTCAAAACGAAAGGTTTTGTATTTTTGCACTTTAAATTTAAAAAAAAAAAAAAAAAAAAAAAAAAAAATGAAATAAATAAATTTTAACAAGTTTTATTCCTTTTTTCTATTGGTATAGAATTAAAAGGGATGATTTACACCTGTATCCGCCCCTGATTTACACCGTTATATATATTTTATATCAATGTTAATATTATGCTCTATATTTTTCACGTGCCATTGCAGCTGCAAAATTTTTATTTAACGTAAAATAACATCCTGTATATTAAAGTGAATCAGCATAAAATATCTTAAATTATGTTATAAAAAAATATATAATAATATCATGTAAGCCTACAGTAATTATATATATATATATTTTTTTACAAAATTAAATGTATAAAAAAATTAAATCATGAATAAAATTAATATACTCTTTCAATATAATGTAGCTGTCAATGAGAATGGACATGTTATATTTAGTATATCATATTTTCTATTGATGTCATTTATATTTTTGTTATAATATATATCAAAGACAATAATAAATTATATTATATGGTCAGATAAATTATGGTATATTGTAATGAAATTTATGTCATTTTTTATATTATAATATCATGAGTATGTGTTAAATTATACGATGAGTTTGCTAGATTTGATATGCCAAGCCCAATTAGGGCGGCGGTTCACTTACATCTACCTTGAGATGGTGTGCTGGTGATCATTATTGCAAGGCCTTTGGGTTACTGTCAACGTCGGAAATACACATGTACAACTGCAGCTTCAAAAGAACATTAAAAAAGGAATGTATATCTGACTTTGATAGTATATGTATCATCTCTCTCTCTCTCTCTCTCTCTCTCTCTCTCTCTCTCTCTCTCTCTCTCTCTCTCTCTCTCTCTCTCTCGCTTTCACTCTCTCTCATACTCTCATATATGGACTCTCATTATTATTTCTGCATTTTCTTAATGAGCATGGCATGCAGACCATATATTATTAGTATTATTACAAATATTTACAAATAATATAATAATATAATATACGAAGTACTAAACAATCAAAATATAAACTGTGGCAGCTCATATATATTTATATATCATTAATATACATGATATATGTGTGTATATTATATTAATGTATACATTTTCATTATAATAATATTAACTTTTTTTGCATTAAATTTTCCGTACATATTAATGTATAATTATACAATGAAAATAATTACAATGTTGCGTTTAAGTATTTTATACTTCAGATATAATATATATGGTTTGTTTATAAACGATATAAAAATTTAATGTTTATATTTTATTATTAAACAAGTTTCTATTTTTAAAGCAAGATATTTGTTTTTATTATATGTTTTTTTTAAAAAAAAAAAAGTATATAGAAGTCAAACCTTTGTCTAATAATTTTATTCAGAATGGAATTTATAACACATAAAATTTTTAAACCATTATATTTCATTATATTTTTTATTACATTGAAAGAAATGAGAACTGTATAGTATAGAGTAATTAAAATTTAATGTTAATTATAATTATTAACGTAAAAATAAGATATTCATTGATGATGATATTTTTTTATTATTATTATAGACGATATAATATTATACGTTTGGTTAACTTTTCTTAATTTTATTCATATTAATAAAATTTCATTGATACACCAAGAAAAACTAACAATCATTGTATCTTTATTTTTTTGTATTAATATTATGTTAATAATAAACACAACAGGAGTTAAAAACTGTCAGTCTCCATCACTTCAATCTCATAAGCAATTAACTTAATTGTCAAATATAAAACAAAATTAATTGGATTTTTTTACAAGAATATTTAAAAATCACCTGTAAAAAAAATGAGGTGAAGATCGATATTAAGAAAAAGCAATAATTCAAATTATAATGACTTTCTTAAAATATTTCTTAAATAATAATCAACAAATTCTTTTAAAAAATTTATTTTTTATTATATTATTGAGAAGCATGTATAATATTATGTGAAGTGCATGCATACGTGCTTTTTTAATATTTAAAAGGATGTGGTCCATTACCGAAATGAGAAGGTCACGGCTGCTACTCAAGTCATATGATTCACATCCAGCTATTCTCTCCATGCAAGGCTCCCACGCGATGCGATCTGCATGTGTTTAATGCCAGCAACAGCAGCAGTTTTATATATAGTAGTATAACATAAAGGCATGCACACTATACAGCAGGACTGTATACAATCATCCTTGACCCTCAAGAAGAGTATAAAAAGGAACCATGCTCTGCTGCTTTTTTCCTCTCTCATATATATATAGTATATATTATTATATATATAATGTAAGATACTCTCTCATCGCCACTTATTTAAAAAAAAAATAATAATACAAAAAGCCTGAGGCCAATTTGGCACCACGCCGGACGAGTATATATATAATATATATGGTCGGCACTCGCTAGCAATTATAAATAATTTTAATTTTATAGATTTTTGTGGTTTTAAGTTTTTTTTTTATTTTAATAAAATTCTTTTTAAAAAATGAAATTCTTTTATTTTTTAAATTATAACTACTAGATAACTATATTATTAATATTCATTTAAACTGTAATAATAATTTTTAACTATTATCCATCATTATTTGTCTACAAATATGTAATTAAATATTAATAATTTAATTTGTAGTTGGTATTTTGTATTCTTTCTAATTTTTGTTTCTAAGAAAATTAAATTATATAAAATATACGACATTAAATGAATGGTAATTGTTATTTTTTATTTGACATTTCAATTTTAATTTAAAACCTGGTATGTTAATAATTTTTTTTATATATACCATAATAAAATATATAATATAAAATATAATATATATATTTATATAATAAAAATTAATCTATTACCAGAAACCAATTATAATTGATAAGTCTGCGCACGTGACGTTTCAACAGGTTAATGATATATAGTTGTTGTTCATTGCAAAAAAAGTATTAACTGATTGAAATTCTCGTAGAAAATTTGCTTCATGCCATGTCCATCAATTGACGTATCATATTTTAATAGCTCATGCTTTTAATGTACCTGCTTTTTATGTACAGTATTTGAATATATAATTAATCTGGTAACAAACCATTTTCTTTATTTTATAATATACGCAATTTTATATAAGTAAACTATATAATAACCATTTATATTATAATATATATCATAGAAAACAAATTTTACATTATATTTTACTATCAACGTACAATAAATCAAATTACTCAAATTAATTAACTTGTATGGTGCTCATTTTAAGTAATTGAATATTAAATGGCAAGTTTTTTTTTAATTGTTGTTTTTATTTTTATGCATGTTAGTGTACAAAATGCATTCAGCACCGTTTTACAACAATATATATTAGAATTCAACATAACAAAAGTATATTAAATTATTTACTATTAAAAATCTCAATTTACAAATCCTATATGAACCTAAAAGGACACATTGCTTTGTAGTTATAATAAATTTTATATAATGAACCAAGACATAACAAATTTATATAAAATATACATTATAGTTTTTTAGAAAGATATATATAAAGAAAAAAAAATATTAATTTGAAATTGGAAATTTTGGCCATGTCGTGAAAATGACAATAATTAAATATTTCAAAATCCACATGATTTAATGTATTAAATAATATTGTACAGCGCTGCATAAATTATAAATTTTCACAAAACGGGTTTAAGTAACGTATCAAAACGCCGCAATTGAAAAATGAAAATTTCAAAATCTGTGCTGCTTATACAACACTTTGAACATAGAAGTAACGCAAGTTGCCTATCTCATTATTTCTTTTACGATCGGGCAGGTTCAGGTGGGGAGTGATGGTGCTCAGATTTTTGAAGCTGCTCCTTTTCAGTAGCCCCCAACAACATGGCAAGACTGCAGGGTGTCTGTGTGTTATGTCTCGCTGCTGCTCCCACCACTGCGTGCCGGATCACTCCCTCAACACCGTCACCATAACTTCCTAATTCTTTTTACTGCCATATTTCCTAGTAAAAAAAAATATGAAAACAAGATAAATTTACATTTTATTTTTATTTTTATAGTTTTCTAACTAGAGAAAACATGTGAAAAAATTATAAAAATTCATGTAAAAATTAATTTAATATTAAATTTAATTTAATTTTACGATTACCACTTGCTGTGTTCATGTCATATTAAATTAAAAAAAAAGTTTTGACAACAGACGAGATGAAAGAATGAAATCTATCAAGGCCGTCTCTCTCTCTCTCTCTCTCTCTCTCTCTCTCTCTCTCTTTTTCTATAAAGGCATATAACACATAATATTATATAGTTGATGCTGAAATTGTGGGTGGGAGTCATTCTCCCACTCCTCGTCATGATATAATAAATAAACTTTGCAGTAGCGCGGCGTTTCATGCTAAGAAAATTAGTTACTCACTCCTCCTACTCTCTCGCCGTCATTCCTCGTAAATAATAGCCACTTGTATAATGTACTACATGATATTATTATATATATTTTTTTTTTACTCTCTCATATTATACGGCCAGTTTCCTGTTGTTAGAGAGCCAAGAATAAGCGACTCAGTGAGCAACATCACCAACTATTTATTTCTCTAGCAAATATCGCGTCCTAGCTCGCGTGTTCTACTGTGTTTAAAGTTAGTATGCGTGACTTTTTCACGCTTCCTGAACACATGATTTACCTGGATATACCTACATTTATATACAGTGTAAATTTTGACAATCTTATCCTTCAAAATATTTTTTTTTTAATTTTTTTAACTTTTTTGTTTTGATCTTTATAATGTCAACATAAATTTTTAGAAACTAAAAAAAAAATAAAAATAGTCGTGAAGAGATATAGTACATGTTGGAGCTATCTGGTTTCTTAGTTTTGCTTATATTATATACGAGGTGGCGGTTATGGTAAAAAAGTAAAGGATTATACAATAAACATTGTGGTTTTAAAGAGAGGCGTGAGAGAGAAAAGTGGCTTGGCTGCTGTGGGGAGATTTGACTCGCGTCAAAGTCAAGAGTCTATCTGCGAGGCTGAGTGCTGCAGCGAGCGACAGTTGGCCATCGTCAGTCAGCCCCCCTCCAGCAATCAAAATTGTACATTATCGGTATGGGGCTGCTGTGACATTGCTCTACTTGTGATACATTAATATTATATTGACTTCGTGAATAAAATAAAAATATTATGAAAACTGTATGTTTCTTATTTTGTACAGATATTTGAGGGACATAAAATATATACAGTACCTCCTAAACTGAATAGTGATAGAAAAAACAAATATTAGGACAATATCGAATGAATTTCCACCCTTCCCCTGCTTCTTTTTACCCTAATAAATAAACAATTCTATATGCTTCTCATTTATATCATTTAATGACTAATTTAAGTCCTATTTCTATTAAATTATGATTTTTTTTATTAAACCACCCTAAAATTTGATTGGTTTCTCTGTATCTGTATCAGGGTTGCTGTTCTGAAATTGGGTCTGGTGGGGAGGTTTCTGTCTGTGCCCTGGGCTGGCTGGTGCCGGGTCGCCAGATGCCGCCTCACCCTCCTGCTCTCCCTCCCTGGCTGGCTGGCTGTACTGCACTCACAAGCAGGCAAGCAGCGAGCGGCGGAGCGGGTGGAGGAAACAGCAGCAGCAGCAGCAGCAGCAGTCAGCTCGTAGCCACGCTTCATGCACGCGCTATTCTTCCCCTACCTTCCCCTCTCCTCCCTCCCCGCTCAGGGGGCCTATGAGTGACAGGCTCACAATACAACGCTAGCAGCCCTTATACTTCTAAAAACATTTTCAGGCCAGTCTGCCTGGCGACCCCGTACCGTCGAGTTTACTTCTCTCCACTGTGCTTGTGTTTGTGTGTGTGTGAACTCTCTAAAAATTGTACTATATACGGGACTACCTCAATATTTTTTTTACTACAAACGTTTGTTTTATATGTTGTATTAATTTTAATTATAATGATATAATATTAATTTTATATAAAACAATTATTATGGCTTCAATTGTGTCTTATTCTAATGTGCATCAATTATCTACTAGTGATAAAATGAGTGCAAATATTGATATAAAGAAAAAGTTATCACCAACACCTTTGAAAATGTTATTACATCAACAACAAGCATCACCAGATTCAACAAACAACAATAATAATATTAATAACAATAATAATAATATTCCTCAAGTATCTACAATGATTACGACTCCTACTACATTTACGACCGTCCAACATGCAGCAACAGTACCTCGAGGACGTGGACGTAAAACCACACCTTCTTACGTCCAAGTTATACCTGGACAACCTGTAGCTGTAGCAAGACGTAACGCACGTGAACGTAATCGTGTGAAACAAGTAAATAATGGATTTTCAACATTAAGACAACATATTCCATTTTCTGCTCGTAATAAAAAAATGAGTAAAGTTGAAACATTACGTTGTGCTGTTGAATATATTAGAAGTTTACAACGAATGCTGGATGAGAACGGTGGTTATGATGGCGGTAGACTTGAGGGAGACATGAATCTTGACCTATCCCACAACGTATCATCATCATCTCCAGTATCAACCCTCGAGAGCGGAGAAGAAGACCACAGTCTCATGAGTATGGGCACTTCAGATGTGATGTATGAGACACAAACAGACACGGTTCCATCAAGTAGCACGCTTCTGGTCGACGATTATGCCACTTCAGAATATGCCTCTCAACTTCGAGCTGGAGTAATTTTACAATCTTCAGGAATCACAACAAACTCAAGACTTCAATATAATAATACTACAGATAACAATGTAGTATTTGATGATTCTCCTTTACCAGCTCATCCTAATTCTCTTATACGTCATGGATCATCTTTATCACCTGGTTATAGTGATCGTTCTTCTGTCAATAATTCTCCAGCTACAGAAGTGACAACTACTGGATTTATGGGTGTATTTGCTGCAGCTGCTGCAGGATTAGATAAAAATGCTACTGCTGGATTAATGATGGATTTAACTCGGTCTGGTAGTTCGTTACAACAAGCTTTGATATTCAAGAAGGAGAGACGAGATGAAGAGGATGATGAGAGATGCAGCAGGATGCTGGACATGGAGAGTGCTAACACGAGCGAGGTGATGGAGGCGCTATCGTGGTGGGAGTTGGACCAAGCGCGCAGAATCCAGCAGCAGCAGCAGCAGCAAGCGTCATCTTGATTGTGTCCAGGTAAGGCAGTCTCACTAATTAGCCACTTTGTCAGGTACTTTGCACCCAACCCCCCACTGTGTAACTATTTACAAAGATTTTCACTTCATATTTATTTACCTTTTGTCATATAAAAGAAATAATAATACTAGGATTTTAGGAAAGAATTTCTGGAATTTCTCATCTTTTGAACATTTTATTTTTCTATTTGTGATCGTTATTATTTGTATTCTATAAAAAAAAAATGTTTGTTTTAATATATTTTTAATTAAAATTAAGATAGCGTGTTCTTAATTTATTTACTTTTTATATTCGCTGACATTTTAATTTGCAGTGTTTTCATTGTTATTTTTATATTTTTTAATGTATGAAACATTTTATAAAACATTATACCGTTCCGTCCTTATTAAAACTATTAAAAGAAGTTCCCTACTGTTTGATAGGTAGTTTTGTCATTAATAAATGTTAAAAAAGAAAATATTAATAATCATAAATGCATGCAACCACCAATTAGTTGGCACATCATTATAAGGGTTTCAAATGAATAAAGCACGCAACTAATACGTAGAAGAAAAGAATAAGTTTAAAGCAAATACATAAGACGATTTATATAAACTTTTTTTTTTTTAAAAAGGACGGTTAATAAAACACAAATAACAAATCGTTTTGAGACTATTGGTTAGAATGAAAGATATTTGTTAAACTGGACAGATGTTGTAAGTATTCTGCTTAATAATAATTAAGGTAGATAAAAAAAATAAGGTGAGAGAAAAAGTTCTTTGTTAAAGAGATGGCAAAAAAAATTAGTTTATTTTTTTGTGTTGGTAACTGATGTCTGGCTACTGCTACTTGAAGCAAGATTATTAATCAGACCATATGAGCACAAACAAAAAAAAAACATTTATATTTACAGCATACAAGATTCCATATTAATTTTATTCGTCTCTGCATGAATATGTGTGCGTAATTATCTTTAAAAGTCATGTTTGCAATTTATATATACTGACAAAAATATCATTGCTGAATATCATATAATATATAGATAGTTCTTCTGTTATAATTGATTGTTCTTTGCAACAAAAGTCTGGAGTTTTCTGTGGGCGCGAGAATTAAGTGCTCGCAAGTAGACCATTACTGAAGGGACGGGGGCTCAATGATACGCGGGGCATCTCTCGCCTACCACTCATCCCGACAACTTGAGAGTACAGCCGAGTTAAAAATTCATGCGACACTTCTCTCGCTGGCAAATAATTTTTGCTGGAAACACTACAATATCGCGAATGATAATTGCTCAATGTTATTGGATGATTATTAAGTAGCTGCAGTATTGTGGGGTTGGGTCATTGGAAAGCTCTTGAACGTTTAATCTTTAATTTCGTCTTAAAAAAAAAAATATAAAAAATAAATAAATAAATAAATAAATAAATAAATAAATAAATAAATAAATAAATAAATAAATAAATAAATAAATAAATAAATAAATAAATAAATAAATAAATAAATAAATAAATAAATAAATATATAAAATATATAAATAAAAAAACTCGCAATATAGCTTTTGTCACACGAGTGAGATAAAATAGAAAATTATAAAATTTCATTCGTCATGTGAAATTTAGCTGCTGATCAATTCGTGAGTTTACATAATTCAAAATTTGTTTTGTTGCTTTTTGATTGCATAAGCTACTATAAATAATACAAAGAATACAAACACATCAATGAATCACAAACTCGTTGGAAGTATAATGCATGATTGTACTCTTTTTTTTATATAATTGTTACAAATTTTACCATGCAGCATTTTATTTTTTTTATTATAGCATAATACGTGTTATTACCAGTGTTATCACCATAACATGCCTATCACAAAACAAGAATTTTGAATATTTTTCTGTGAATTATATATACTATATATTATTATATAATATTTTTATGTATATATATTATACTTTTAATTAAATAATAAAATAAATACTAAATTAAAATAATATTGCTGCATTATATTAGTTAAAATATATTAAAAATTATACGAAACTGTATTTTTAACATCTGTATAGTAATTAATATACTATATTATAATATATATTTAGAACATTAAAATATAATGTGTTTAAAATTAATTGTTTTGAATGTTGCGTGCGGGTCCTTCTTTTAAGTTATATGGACCAGCATTAGCTATATATATGCGTGTTAGAGAGCAGGTATATGATGATGGAGGCTGCGGGAGCCCTGATCTCAGTCTATCACCCAAATGACCTCGAATTGTGACACCTAGGTGTGCATGCTTACTGCTGGACCATACAGTAGTGGCTAGCTGATGCGGGTGACCAAATTGACCTCGGGGGCCAAACTGACCAGTCTAGACAGACTATACACACACGAACACATGATATGGGCTCAAATTTTTATTAACGTGCGTTTAAATTGAATCCCGGACCAAATACCCCCGGACGAAATACCCCCGGACCAAATATCCCCGCCCGGACCGGACGAAATACCCCCGGACGAAATACTCCCGGACAAAATACCCCCGGACGAAATACTCCCGGACGAAATACCCCCGGACGAAATACCCCCTTGTAAGTGGAGAGGGGCGGGCGACCAACACGGGAGGGGAAGTCGACTTTATTTATAAAGTCTGTTTTTATGTCGTTTGTCTGACGTCACGCGCGTCGTATTAAAGAAGGAAGTTATAGTAATGCCATTTTTCACAACAAATATATATCACATATAAAATTCAAAGTATATTTATAGTTAGTACCGTATCAAGATCTCAAATTGCGTCTTTAATTTAATTATACCAAAACATACTCAAAATTGTGCCGCAAACAAACGATTTTTGTATATGCTATGCTTACTTTGATTGTGCGGCAATTGTCACAGCGTTTTGCAGCAAGATTTTGAAGTTGATTAAACGATTTTAGGTTTTTAAACCTAGATGTGCCACTAGCGATTTGAGCAAAGCCCGAAATTAACAAATACTTCGGGCTTTGCTTATTTAAATTTGAACATTTCTAGAAGTGCTCAAATCGAAAAAAGCAATCCCCGACGAGGAGTTTTATATCGGGCTTTGCTCATTTAAATTTGATCATTTCTAGAAGTGCTCAAATCGGTAAAAGCGAACCCCGACGAGAAGTTTTATTTCGGGGTTTGCTCATTTAAATTTGCTCGTTCTAAAAGTGCCCAACTCGAAAAAAGCAACCCCGACAATAATTTTTATTTTGGGCTTTGCTCACAGTTTTGATCATTGCTAGAAGTGCTCAGAGCAAAATAAAAATAATAATTGGAAATTGTGCCGTATTATAGCAATAAATAATAAAATAATGTAAATTTAATAAAATTTTAATTATATCACTTTTTTAATTTATTGATAAAAATACAAATTTAACATTAGTTATAGCGTGTATAGTATTTGTTTTATTAAAATATTTCTTTCTGTATTATTCAAGTCATATTGAAAAAATACAATTTTTTCACACTGACAATGAGAGACACTTTTAATTTTTTTATTATTATCATTTTTTTATAATTAAAGGGTATGATTACAATTATACTCTAGCAATGAATTTCAGGTTGCAGATGAACAATTTCTAAGTTCAGACGACGTACCACACATGACAAAGAAAAGAGTGTCTCAGATCAGCAGCAGCATTAGCAAATTCAAAGCCAGGTTTTGTGTTTTGCAACTGCAAGAAAGGTTGTCAATTTTTGTTTTTTTTACTTCATAAATAGTTTATACATTAATGTCCAGCCAAAATTATTAACATAATCTTAGCGGCCGGTTCATAAAATACATAGTAATTAAATTTCAAGCTAAAACAATTTATTCAAGCATATTTAATCAATTAATATTAAGGAAAAAAAAAAGGCAATAACAAAATAATTTAATTAAAGAATTTAACAAAAATGGCAAGATTCTATGGCAAGAATTACTTTTTTTGCAAACAAAAGTTTTAATTTAATTTCACATTATTATTAAAATTGTCGCTTTAAAATTTATATAACACAAACAAAATGTTCCAATTAAATTATATTATTACTTTTTATGAGACTAAATATTATTATCCAAATTAAAAATACAAGTATTCAATTTAAAATATGTTGTGCAAATTAAGAAAAAATTTAGATGAAATTTAAAATGCCATGATAGTAATCCCTGCAAAAATAAGTCAAGTTCAGATAATAATACGATCAGGTAATAATCAAGTTTAATAATATTTATTATTTATTTATTTATTTATTTATTTATTTATTTATTTATTTATTTATTTATTTATTTATTTATCTATCTATTTATTTATTTATTTATTTATTTATTTATTTATTTATTTATTGATTTATTGATTTATTGATTTATTTATTTATTTATTTATTTATTTATTTATTTATTATTTATTTTAAATTAGTAGGTTTGATACTATCTTGAGGAGCTCTTTGCTTCTTACCAAGTTCTGTAAATTAAGTTAAAATGAATTTATAATATATCAGCTGTAAAAATTTATTTAAATTAACTAACAATTATATAATATAAAAAGTGTGACAAAATCGTATTTTTCAGTATGACTTGAATAAAACAGAAATAAATATTTTAATAAAAAAATAATATACACGCTATATATATAATGCTAAATTTGTATTTTTGTTACTCAATTAAAAAAGTGATGTAATTAAAATATTATTAAATTCACAATATTTTATTGTTTTAATTATTTATTACAAATTATTACTATAATACGGCACAATTTCCAATTATTTTTTTTCACTTTGCTTTGAGCACTTCTAGGAATGATCAAAACAGTGAGGAAAGCCCAAAATAAAGCTTCTCGACAGGGTTTGTATTTTTCGAGTTGAGCACTTCTAGAAATGATCAAATTTAAATGAGCAAACCCCGAAATGAAACTCTACGTCGGGGTTTGCCTTTTTTCGATTTGAGCACTTCTAGAAATGTTCAAATTTATATGAGCAAAGCCCAAAATATTTGTTAATTTCGGGCTTTGCTCAAATCGCTAGGGGCACACACCTACAGATGTACGCATTGAATTCGGGCTTTGGTGCCAACATATATATATATATATAAATAGAAAAGGAAGGAATAAATAAGGAAATAAATAGAACAACAAGAAAATTAAGTTTCTTCAGGAAGGGTACACATGCTCTACGTTAAGTGTTCACGGCACCTATAGCACCGGGGAACCATGAAAACAATAAAAAATATTGCATTTTTAGACCTATACCGATCGAATCAGAATTAAAAAATTACACTAAAAAAATTTACTTATTTTTTTTTTAAGTTAAAAAATTATATTATAGGGATGATTTTGAAAATTTTTAGTTAAAAAAAAAATCTAAAAAAAAAATGCAATAAACACTAATAATTAACATGCATAAAATGTATCGTATCAAAATTTATTACACATTAATTTTAATTCGATATGAATGATATGATAAATTAATGCATAACGTATTGGCCTAACGTTACTAATATAACTTCCTTCTTTAATACGACGCGCGTGACGTCAGACAAAAGACAGAAAAACCGACTTTATAAATAAAGTCAACTTCCCCTTCCACGTCGGTCACCCGCCCCTCTCCACTTACAAGGGGGTATTTCGTCCGGGGGTATTTCGTCCGGGAGTATTTCGTCCGGGGATATTTCGTCCGGGGGTATTTCGTCCGGGGGTATTTCGTCCGGTCCGGGCGGGGATATTTGGTCCGGGGGTATTTCGTCCGGGGGTATTTGGTCCGCTTACCTTTAAATTTACCACGAAAATTCTAATTTATATGTTACAAACAAGTTTTAACCCCGCATATATTTAAATTTTTTATATTTTAATATATTATATAGTTCTAATAGTCAATGTCTGTGCTGACCATTTACAGAAAATACCATATTAGGGAGGTTGACAGCATCTATTAGTGAGTTGTCATTCTGATAAACATCTAGGAATGTATATTGCAGATTGATTTTTGTTAATGTTAAAGAAACTAGATTTCTTGATATTTTAATCATTCTTCAAACCAAAGACTTAAATTCCTGCAGCAAGTGACAATTAATATAGTTTAAAAAATCAGCTTGTAGCCTGAAAAAAAAATGTGTCGATTGCAAAAATATAATCAAGCAGGCAATCAATTTCTTTTTACACAGTAAAATTTAAAGTTAAATCCGCAATTTGCAAAATTTACTCATTTATGCATTATTATTTTCTCAATATATTTTAATTTGCATTTTTTTTTTTTTTTTTTTTTAATTTGAATTTTTAAATCCATACAATAATCTATAATCACATTTATACCTATTATAATTTCTTACCATACATAATATAGATAAGTACATCCAATTATAATAAGTTTAATCATCAAGGTAATATGTAAAGGTATATACGTCCTTGATAGCTCTAATCAAGAGGGCGGACGGTATATAAAAATATGTATAAGCGTGTTTGAGATCACGACGGTGGCGGCTAACATATGAAAAGAAGAAGGAGGCCCGTTAGGTCTGATTGTGTCGTTGCGTGTGAATTCAGACCAGCAGTAGCGTTGTGTGCCAGTAGACGTTACGTACTCCCTCCTTATGGTGTAGGAACTCCCGGAGGCAAAGACCGGCTTTTCTTTTCTTCTCTCTTGGTTGCTACCATATGACCTTGAGACTGTTAGGGGAGTTGGCTCCAATAGCACCATCATCATCATCATAATATAGCCAGCCATGAGGACGAACGAATCATCAGTATATAAGAAAAGATTCCGCACTATACGCCAGCATAACTAACAACCTTACCTATTCAATCTAAGACGAAAAAAAAAAAAAAAAGAAAAATCTCCTTTGCGAATGAACGGTTCTCTGAGACGTTTTTCTTATGTGTTATATAAAAAGGAGAACTAGGGGGGTATATATGTATAGAATATGAGAGACTTTTTAGGGGAGGATAAGATGATGGAAAGAGAGATATAGAAAAAAAAATCTTGATGTGCCGTTTAAAAAAAAAAGACCATATGGGAATTATAAGGGTGGGTGGATGGTGGGTGTTATTTTTTTTATATTACGTCAAGTCGCGTTTCATCCCTCCCTGAGGTATATAGTGGTTTTGGATCACGTTGGTGTCCCCTGCAGGTTGACGAGACATAGTGCACAAGAAACTATTTTCTTGTGTCCTCTCAGGTGACTTGATACTTGAATAGAATCCCAAGGTTTTGCTTGCCTAGTACGCAACTAAGCGCGAGTCTTAAGCGTGCCCTGTAACCCTCCTTATTCTTACATTTCCAGACCGACTAACGCAGTCTAACGCTTTATATTATATATTTTTATTAAAAGGGAGGATGGGATCATATAGGCGAAAATTCTATTCACAAAAATGTTTCAATATGCTACCAACTGTACAGGTTGTATAAATGTACACAACTGATCAAAATATCTGTGTAACATGAATTTTGGATTGAGGTTGAAGCAATATTATTATACTAGTTATTTAATATTTATATATAATAATATATATTTTTTTTTTAAGAAGAAAAAGCTTAGGTGTGATTCACGTTAAAGTTATACAGAAGCATACCCAGGTTTCTCACTATTATAACCACGGTTAGCACCAACCTGACTCAATGACAGCATATAAAGGCGGTTGAGGGTAAGGTAACACCAATAAGCTGTGTTTTTTTTGTCCCATTTGATTAACAAGTAAATCTTAGCATGCTCACAATAATTCTAAAAAAATTGGAGAGACAGATTTTAGTACTTAAAAGACATAGAAAAAATTTCAAGACAATTATTCAATCCGATTTTTTTTTTAATTATTATTATTTTTAATTTTCAGCATAGGGCTTTCCCATTGAGAGCCAAACTAAAAACTTAATTTAAAAAAAATCGGCTTGAATAATTGTCTGGAAATTTTTTCTATTGCTTTTAGGTACTAAAATCTGTCTCTCAAATTTTTTTTTCACAATTTTTGTGAATTTGCTAAGATTTACGTGTTAATCAAATGGGACTAAAAAATCAGCTGATTCACGTTACCTGACCCTTAATGAGAAACCTCTATGTTTAGAAATATCTTACTTCGTGAATTATGCCCTTTGATAATATACTGTATCTTATACATATATGGAGACTTTAATGCCTGCAGCGATTTGATTAATTAGTTGGCACATACAATTTCACTGTAAGATAATTAAGAAAGATATAAATTGAACCATATACTAATTGATGGACTTAATTGTATATTAAAATTATTTTAATTGTGCAATACATTAACAATGTTAGAAAAAAAAATCATGTTTCAAATCTTTGACTTTTATTATATAGATTAATATTTCTTAATTTTGTTATATTAAAATATCTTAATTCATTGAAAACTCTAATGTCTTTCTTTGCTTGTATTTTTTCATATACCTTGCCATAATTAAAGACACAAACACAATGGAGCTCATAGATTTATTATGATTTATATATTATCCTAGACACTTGAATTAATTTAGGAAAATAGAATTAGCAATTAAGACGAAAAAGATTTATGTAACTATCAACACTTTTTTTTAGTCTATAAAATTATTGTCTATCAAATAAGCAAGCGGTGTTTCATGAAAGGAAAATTGTTATCATGCATGGGCTTGGCTAAAAAGCCACATAAGGGGAACGAATCGAACAGTATTTTCATTTGAACAAAAATGAATATACCTTTTTTAAAAAAATAGTACATAACTAATTTTTTTCTAAACATAAATTTTATTTTTACCTTATGACACCTTTGTACGAAAATAACACACATTTTGATACGCAAAAAAAAAAAAATATATGCATTTTAAGAAAATTTGTGTGTAATTGTAATTGTTGATAATCGCGCGGTGAAAAGTGTATAAATCTTTTACGGTCCAGTTCATTTTCTTTAGGTAAAAATCTTTTCATAAAATATATTATAAAAAGGTGTACATATAAATTAAAAAAAAATACAACAAATTCAATTCTTTACATATGTATATAGAAATAAGAAAGTTTTTTTAATTTGATTAATGTGACATTTTTCTAATACTAAATTATATTATACAATTGGTTTCTTTTATTTATTAATGTTATATAGTAACATGTATGTGAAATATTATAACCATAGAAAATCTATAGTATGAATTAAAATATACGTACTGTACATATTACAGTATATGTATATAATATATACAATATAAACGTATAAATACACATATACAAGTCACATTTTTAGTATAAGACGAGGGTTAACTTTCTTTTACCTAACATGTATGTACACGTTAAGGGATGAAACCAGTAATTTATTTAAGCACAAAAAAAGAGGGTAGGTAAGTTCTTCTTTTCTGTAAGACCTTATAGCCTCTAACATTAACATAATTTACCAAAAGGAAAGTCTAGCTATGTCACGACGGGGATGTATTATTATTGTGTCGTGTGCTTGTGATGGCATTCTGTCTCAAGTAAAAGAAAAGAACTCCTTATCCCGTTCTATATATGTATTTTTTTTATTATATTCCTGAATATACTCACATAAATATACAACCCCCTTAACTAGACACTAACCCTGAAGTACAAACAATTAAATAAAAAAAAATAAGCTGTTATTATTGTTATTATAATATAAATTTAAACATTAACGATCATTTTAACGATCTATCTTACAACTGTATTAACTTTTTAATATTTAAAATATGAAAATATTTAATAACATATAACTTGACCACATTATATATATAAAAAATAATAAAGCATGGTATATATAATAATATTTTTTACAGCATTTTTGGTACTATTCAATTTTTATATAAATGTAAAAATTAAAAAAAAAAATGTTTTACATTTCAATTGTAAACTTATACTAGAATTTTTATAAAAAGATATCAGTAGAAATCAAAATTATACAGCTTGGACATTTTATTTATATTATACAATAGATTTATAGTAGTATAGTGTCCAGTATAGCGGATCGCAAAGGGTCTGTATGTTCCGTTTTTCTATTGTAGAAGGCTTACGGTTCTCTTTCATAAATCTGTGAAGTCCACACACCGGTGGATGTCCAAGAGAGAGAGAGGGAAGGAAAAAAATTCGACAAGGAAACGAAATCATTTTTTTTTTTCTTCTTTATATAATATATTTTCGATCCCCTCTTCCGATCAGTAACAGCATTTTGATGAAAATTCTTTACCTTTTTCTATTAGAAAAATCTAAAATTTTCGTTCTTCTTTTTTTTTTTCAATAGATAGAATATTGAATAAGGGGGGAAGGTCAAAGTTCTTCTTATATAAAGGACATACTGTAGTAGGTATATGGGTGCATATAGCAGCAAAAAAAAAAGTGCTAGGTATGAAAGTTGGGTCTGTATTGTTGAAATTGTCACATGAATAGCCTTGGTCCCGCCGGGATGTTGCGTGCTTACATATATAGGGGATGCTATAATATTGCTGCATGGACTGATGCTATAGAGATGATGCTATAACATCGTGGGGAATAAATCATCTCACATCGCTCTAGTTGTGCTCTTAGATCTTTTATATATTCACAACGTCACGCTAAAAATAAAATTTATATTAAAAAAAAAGAGAGGAAATATAACAAGTAACAGGAAAATATTCTTCCTATTTTTAAGAAAATATTTTTAATTCGTTCCACCTTAAATAAAAAAGACGGTTTTCCAATAAATTTTTACATTTCTAACGGAATGTTTTAGTTTTTATTCCATGGATAATTTTTAATGTAGTATAATGTTGCTAAAGATGTGTGTTATAATTTTATGTTCTTTTTGTTACAGATTTCTTTATCCTGGTGACGTCACGCGTCTGCGATCTCAGCTTTTGGAGTTCGATCTTCGGTGACCTGCACAAAACTGCCATGGTGTACACACATATATTTATTATTATTATTATGAACGCTTCATAATACAGTGCCTATTTAAATTACCTGTACACTCGAGTACATAAAAAATTGACTAATGTAAATAATTTGATGATATTCTTATTATAGATTTAATTTTCTTTCGTGATTGAGTGAACACTCAGGAATTTAAAATGTAAATTCAAAAATGTGCCTATTGTCTTGTTCTTTTCTATACGGTGTACATTCCGATTTAAAATATTTTTACCGTCCAAAAGTAAATTGTTATTTAAATATCATTCCTAATTAATTGTTCTAAATTTTAGTACAACTTTTACATTTGAATTTTTTTCAATGATACTCTGTTATTAATACGATAAATTTAAATAGTTAAATTTTGGTGCTTATTCTTATTGCCTATTAAATATTTTGGAGTGCATGTCCGCTATCAATTAATTATTATGTTGTAACAATTATTTTTATTGCAACAGCTATTTGAAGTGCCTTGATTATTACTGATCTCGATTTAAATTAATTCAAGATATAGTTAACATTTATTTTTGTATTTTTAATTATTATACATAAACTTGTATGTTATAATTATTGATTTGTAATTATTAAATACTAATGCTTGCTTTGAGCTTTTGAATTCTGCTATACGATTTTTACTATTTATAAATTATTTTTGCTTTAGGTAGGTGCTATAAAATACCGCAGTGTTGTACCAATGTAAATGTTTTTAATGTTAATTATGTTTGTAAATTACTGTAAAAATAATAATTAGATGCTCAGTACTTAACATATTTTATATATAATATTTTTATACATTTATACTTTTTTATATTAAATTTACTAACATTAAATTTGATAACAGAAAAATATTGATTTTAGTTTTTAATAATAACAAAAATAGAACAACCCTTACTTACTTAGAGAGAAAATACATATTTTTACTGAACTGAATTATAAATCAATTTAAGGAGGTATACTTGCTTGTATGCTAAAAATTTAATGGTGTATGTTTTACAATTTAAATAATTTTGAAACATATGAGCTAAAAAAATACATACAAGTTTATTATAGATAGGAAAATAATATATTTAATAAGCATAATTATACTGGTTATTTTCGTTTTGTTTACAATGAAAGCAAACAGTAGGATTGATTTAATAAGCAGTATTTTGTTTTATTATTTTAATAGAAACATGAGATTTATTTTAGTTAAATATTATATACTTTTATAATTAGGCTTCAAAGTAGATGAAAAACAGATTATAATAAAATAAAATATGTATTACAAAATCTGAGACTCAGAGAAATAATTAGACTACAGTTTTAAAAAGAAAAGCAGAGATATTTCTCATAACACATGTAGACAGCCTGGTAGGGTTCTCTAACAAGAACAAAAAAATGTCTCTGCTGCACCACCCCCTTGAGTGGGGTTGCCAGGAAATGAAGATCGCGGCGACGGCAGAGGTTTCCACATTCGCGGCGACGCCCGGGGGATGACATGGAAAATTCGTTGCTCGGCATGTGGCTGCAGCAGGAACAGGAAGTACCACCGGCGAGCAAGTGCCAAGATCTCAGCGGCCGGCAGCAGCAGGCGGGCATATGGCTTCTTCAGAGTCCACCACCTAGAGTACAGTCACAGATAAAGTTTTAGCAGGATTTCTGTAGAGCTAATTCTTGTGAAAAGTATAAAAAGATGAGAAATGTAATTATATATATTGCAGAAAATGATTGAAGCATAATTATTTTCTTGAAAAACTAATTAAAACAATTTATTTGGAATATTATAACATTTAAACTCACAACAATAGTAAAGATGATATATTGTTTCAATATTCGAATATTCCAATTAATATATTATAATATTTATAATTAAAGTTTCTTATATTTTCAGTTTGGTTGCTTATGGGTTATAAAAATATTAAAAATCAATGTGAGTGATTCTCAAAACAACATAATATGTAAGTTTCTCAACAACTATTGCCATTGTAAAAAAAATTACACTAACCACATTTATTGTAATGAAATGAAACTTTATTGATAGCTTTAGATTACAACAAAAGTATTTGAATTACATTCAGATAATACAAAATTACATACTAATTTTACATAAAAATTATTAAAATAAAATAGAAGATTATTCTAACAGTTCTTACATATTATTAAAATTCAATTTATATTGGATTAGTTACCCTGAAAATGAATACAATATGTAGTCTACATACTCTGAAAATTTGTAAGGAATCAAAACATTAATTAGTTATGCACTGAGATATATGCATAAATATATATCTCATCAAATACTTGTTTGTTAATTTTAAATAATAATTTATAAATATGGACATCTTTCTATCTGGGATAACTCCTTTCTGAATCGCTCCTTTTATAGCTTATTATAGCATTATATATAGCTCGAGTTAAAATAATCAGTGCAACATATATATTTTATTTTTATTTATTTTTTATTATTTTTTTTAAGTAGCAAAAAATATTCAAGCATTCAAGTCTCCAAAAAATTCTGATGCTTAAATTAAAATTTACAATTTCATTTTATAATTTTATAATTATGCATATAAATAATTTATAGAATATAATTATATATAATATTACTATAGTATTTAATATATAATGCACAGGTAGTTATATACTTTATTCCTTACACTTTATTATATACCAGTATATATGAGGTAAATTGATTTTTTCTTTATTTTTTTCTTATTTTTGATAATTTGCATCATGCAAATATTCTGAATAAAAAATATAAAAAAAACAGTAATGATAACAGCAAATAACAACCTCAACAAAATAATTAAAAAACTTGTATAAAGTTGTATGCCAGGGAAAGGTACGTTAATTCATGAAGTTAAAAAATATATTGTTTTTCAATATTCCATGCAACTACCCCAAGGCATTTCCGTTGTATGGATGCATAATATAAATTAATCGGTTCCAATTTTGTTGTTTCCTTTGACAAACCACTTCCGTTGATCGTAACGTCAGTTTTTTTTTTTCAAAGGATCTAATTTGCCATGCAATATTTATACTATTGACAATGACTTTACTAAGTCAGTGGTCCACGCGCCACCGTGGGGGCGGTCTCACGTGCACGGAAGTAACACTGCAGGAGGAGGTTGTCAGTGTCGTAAACTTGGCTTGATTATTCACAACTCTTGCAGCACACCACCGGTAATTGCAGAGTCGCGCGTGCCAGTGTGTCATGGGCTCCCCAGCCCCCCAGCCTCCTGTAATCTAGATTACTAGATTATTTAAATATTTCATCGTATATATACGGGAGGAGAGATTGTTTCCTGTATAAGTTGAAAAATAATGAGGGATACCAGAAAAAAAAACTTGATTTAAAATGTAAGATAATTATATTGCTATCAATTTCATTCATGAATATAAATCAGAAATAAAATTATTTATTATTAATCAAGATATTTTAAGTTATTCTCATACATAGTAATAAAACTCCATGAAGTATAATAATTATATTATTTTTACACTATATTATATATTAGTGTTCAATTTGTATACGTACATATATAGGTTAAAACAATCATATAGTTGATCGTTCAAACATTTTCTTATCATTTTTATACTATATGAATTTTTAGAACTAGTTGAGTAGTTGCAATAAAAAATCGTATACATAAAAACACATGCATGCATGAAGGACACTTAAATTCAAGTTTGAGCATGCGTGTGAAATTATATATAACATAATAAGTCATGTATTTAATATTCTCGTCAATAATTTACAAATAGGAAAAGAAGACAGTAATTACTTTTATATGATGTGTTTAAAAAGAAATTGCAATAATTATAGCATTAGTAATATATTATTTAAAGAATTTAGGAATCACATTGAATACACTTCAATTAAAACATAATTATGAAACATTTCTCCCCCTACCTGAGTAGCGTGGGAGAGCGTGCACGTGGTCCGGGGACGCTTGACCGGATCGTACTGGCGGGTACAATTACCACCCTGATGGGGCTGAGCGACCTCCAGCAGCGTTCATTATTTTCCGGTTGGCCACTCCCTCCTCTTCATTACGCGTTGATCCAACGACACTTCAACGTAAATTTAAACTTGAGGAGTAATTAAATTAAGTAATTCATGTGTATCCAGCACTTTTCAAATTGAATAAGTAGTAAGTACTTAATTTATATTCTCACATGCTTGTTTTAAGTGACAACAAGAAATTACCTTGATGAAGATGTGTGAAGTTTCTTCTCCTTTTTTTTTTTTTTTTTTTTGGTCATTCACCTTTTACGTTTTTGCATAATATATTCTGAAGTAAAAATATCATTAAAGTGAGTTCTCATGCATGTATGTACTTGCAGTTGTTACATGTTCAGTAATTTTATTCATGTGGTTCTACTCAATGCCTTTATATAGTGGACATGACAAAAAATAAAAACTTAATTTATAAAAAACATTCTCAATGCAATATCAAATGTACAATTTTTTTTTGTTGTAACTTGCAATTTGTTTTTAATTCATGTACCAATTAATTTTATCTTATCTTACATGGAAATAATCTTTTACAGTTGCAATAAAAACTACTTAAGATGCATTTTTTTATATATCTTTATGTATACAAGCAATCAGATATTCAATAAAAACTATTTAAAATGTATTTATAAACTCAATAAAAATCACTTATTATGAATCTACATTTAAATAAAATGTTATTCAAAATAATAACATTTGCATACTCGCGCTGAGTGAAAGAAGACAAAAAAATAAATATAATTAGGTCTCTCTCTATAAATATAAATAATAATTCCTCTGGTTTCTAGTTCATCCAGTTCATCAATTAAATTTTTAAAATATATTAATTATGTAAAAATATTGCATGCAAACAATACATGTACTGTAAAATATGTTGTACATTATGAAACCTATCTATATACAGTATTATAGTCCATATCAAGTAAAATATGCTATAGTCTAAAAAACATTTTAATTTTTTTATGTATAAAAACGTAATCTTTTGCAAGTGAGGGAAATGTAGTAATAATATACAGCATACTCAAGCTACATCAAAACAAATCATAGCATCAAAATAAAGTTGGTTTGCATCATTATCATTAGCAACCATTACCCCTGTATCTTATGCAACCTGCTTTGTTTTGGCGTTGAAAAAGTTGTCTAATCTCAGGGAGAAATAACATGACAAGGTATGCACTTTATTTCGGCGTCAGTGTCCAAGAAAAATGTGCTTTGATTTATTCAATGAATTATTATTAAAATATAATAATAAAATTATAACCCTCCAGCTATATGTAATTTGATTTCATACTTTATGATTAAATTTGCATGCCTATAGAACATTAATTCGCTACTTGTGTTTTTTATTATACTCGTATTATTAAAATACAATTTTATATTCAGCTATAACACATGAGATAGATAGAGAGAGAGAGAGAGAGAGAGAGAGAGAGAGAGAGAGAGAGAGAGAGAGAGAGAGAGAGAGAGAGAGAGAGAGAGAGAGAGGATGAATGAATGAAGAAATATAATTATAACATACAGCACTGAGCGTATTTCGCTATTACAAAATAAACTAATTGCGGAAGCTGTAACACAAGAAGTAATATATTATGATTGTCACCATGTATACGTATGACAGGTAATGAAGGTGTGATGTACGGAAGGAAATGCTCGCGGCGGCCCCGCATAGCACGAAGTGACCGGGCAATAACGACGAGTCACGCGCCACCCCCGCATGCGTGCAGGCTCTGGTTCTCGAGCTGATGCAGCTGGAGGGTCGTTTCCGCCGTGCAATAACACCATATCGAACCGTGATCGCAGGGAGCGGCGTGAGAACCTGCCGCACCAACGAGAGCTGTACCACAAGTGGCTGCTGTAGCCAAGTGCACCGTCAGTGGCGTGAGAACAAACATGTACACTTTGGGGCACTAGGAAGTTTTGGGGATGTTGTCTATTAAAAAAGTGGTGAAATTAAGAAAAAAAAACTCTCATTTCTCCCAAAATTTTAAAATTTTATTTCTTTTTTTTTTTCAGGCTGCCGTTTTAACAGCAAGTACAGACCCGGGCAGGCTATACATATACCCTGAGCCCGGGGTAACAACGTTCGAGATGCATGCATTTAATTCTGCAATAATTGAATGATATATATATTTTATTCCTTAGCAATAATATAATTACAATCCATTGCATTGCACGTTATCAAGACTCAAGACAATGATAATTTTTCAAGCTCTATACCATCGCTATAACAATATCAACGTTTTCTTTGTGTAGTCTGCGTAAATGCGTAATTATTATCCACGCATATCCTGTTCATTACTAAACATGCGTGATAGATCAAAAATGCTTATTATAACGTTGAATTGATGAAGGCAAGCAAAATCATAGAGAATATATTTAATATGTTCAATGTATTTCTCTATTGGTAAAATGTTTTAAGCTTTATACATTATTTGTTATAAGTATAATAATTAATGTGTTTTAAAAATCTTTTCCTTAGTACTAAATTTTGAAAAAAAAAAAAAAAAAAAAAAAAATAGACATAGAAAAATGTTAAGACCAAATAATTTATATTTTTGATGGAAAATTAATCTGACACTTCTCAAATTTATTTATATAATAATCCATTAAGTATATCATCATCATAGCTTCTTATTGTTAGTTTCAAATTTTCTATTTTAATCCATTTATACTTTATCATGATTCAACTGATTCAACTATATACCTATAGTGATAAATTTGGAGGAAATGTCTAAAAAATTTGTATTTTAAATTTATAAACCATATTATATGACAAGTTGTCAAAAAAAAGATAATAAAAAATAAAATATTAAATCTTGATGTTGAAATGTTTCACCAAAATGCATTGAGTTGTTAACATTAACCGTTGAACCTGTAACATGAATTTTTTTGCATCAATGATTTTATTTAACTGAAAAAAATCTTTATATAAAGTGCATATGGTGACATAAGGTTACTTGTAAAATTAGATTAAATTTTAATTAAATTAACGTCTATATATACCGTATCAATGTCATATATGTTAATAAATTTGTTGTCATAATCTTTGAGGCGAGTCTCCTTGTTTCATAAGTCACCTGTCAGGTAAAGTAAAATTCACCATGCATGAACATAAAATTCTCATAGTTTAAGTATATTACGTCATATATTTTCATTATTTTCTGTATGAAAGTGAAACTATATTAGACATATGCTGTATCACGACGGTTCTACGGAGCATATCACAGTGTATTATAGTATTATCTGCATGATCGTGACATTGTGCCCATATGCCACCACCTGTCAAATGCACTGGCCACTTTATATATTATAGTTCTCACAGTCTTACAGTATATTGCAATCTGTGGTGCTGCTAGTTTCCTGCTTATGTATTAAACCTGTGGTGGAAGGTGCTATAACAGAAATATATAAAAAAGGGGTATAATTTTCGTTATTAACCATATTGTTGTCACGAAATATATACTGTGGGAAATTCCGTTAATACTCACTTTTTGATACTTAATATGGTTTTTAAAACAACAGAAACCAAAATTATTTTATTGTTTTTGATGAAATTATATTAGATTAGATGTAATATGATTTGTTTCCGTTGGTGATGTTTTATTTATTTATATATCAACGTATTGCAATAAAAATGTGTTTTATTAAATGCTGCATACCATGTAGTGATTAAACAAATTAATGGGCGTGATTCACGAAGGAAGTTATCCAGGTTTCTCACTATAATAGCAACGTTTAGTGTCATTGAATTAAAAGCTGCATGGTGCTAAACGTAGAGAGAAACGTGGATAAAGGATAACTCTTTCGAATATCGCCCCCGCTATTTTGGAAGTAAATAATTTGTTTGCATGAGCAACGTAAAGCAAATATATTTGTGCCTGTGTATAATATGAATGGTTTACCAATTATGTAAGAAAAAAAAATGTTGGATAATTTGCATGTTTTAAAAAATAATTATTTAAATAAATACTTTATATGGAATATTGTTTTATATTATATATATTTAGGAAAGTTATAATGTTACACTACGTGGCTGATTTTTGTTATTATAATTATATGCTTTTGTGCTTTTGTTTTGTTATTATGTATGTATGACTTGCTCTATATATGCCATACATGTCTATGCATGGTCAAAGGAGCTGAAAAAAAAATGTATTAAATATACACAATAAGAGACAAATTATCATAAAAGATTAGGAGATGGACAAATAAATGTGCTTTTGGTATAAAAATTCTCTATACAATGTTTAAAATGAATGCTTAGTTGTATAATATCAAACCTTCTTACTTGAATTCAATCAAGTATATATTTTTTTTGTATATAAGTAAAATTCTCGCTTTCATTGTTGCCTGAATATATTCAGCAAAGACCAAGTTTGCATTAGAAACTTCTCATGCATGTATTACGCAGTATGATTAGAACTTTCCAACGTTGCACCCCTTTTACAGTATTTTTTATTATTATTGTGCTATTCAAATTGCTGATATTTTTCCAACAATATTAAAATCACTATTTGTTAATCAAATAGAAAAAAGATGTTAAGTAGAAGTGTTAAATATAAATAAGGTAGAGAGAGTTCATAATTTTTTTTTTAGATTTTAATTATGCAATTTTATTTACAATAAGCCATGCATACTAATCAAGAATAAGAATATCCATAAGAATGTTACTATATAATTTAACACATAGAATTTATCAATTGTAATTATAATTTTGTATTCAAACATACAATAATACAATGTTATATACAATAAAAGTTTTTGTTATCTACGTATAATATAAAGTCTTTTTTTTCTATAGAACTATAATAGAAGTATAAATTTTAAGCCACGTGCAAAAGTAAACTGAAGGTTCATTTTATAGAATAACACAAAACATCACACAACAGTTACACACGCGTCGTATGTAGGGGGAGTTTTTGGCGGGGGTTATGAGGTAGCCTCGCATTACATTGCTGCCCCGTTATAAGCATGCACAGAAGGTATATATATAGAGGAATTAAATGGGCGTCACCTTAATATATGAGAACTTGTGCAGCAGCGGTAACACTCTCCCTTTCGCCCCCTCCTGCACAAACCGCCCTGCAAGAGGGAACAGATGGTGAGCTCTCATGAGTGCACCCTCTTCTAGTACTAGATGGTGCTGACCGATACCAACTGTGCTATACCACTACCTTGGTATCAAGGTATTACGTGAGGGAGGATTTGAACCGGTGTAAAAAAAGTGAGATAATCATGATAAGTAGTTCAACATTATAAAGGATGGAGAATAGTATAAAGTGGTAAAGCACCCCCTTCAAAAAGATAAACATAAGGCATTTCGTTCTAACGGTAAACCATAGCAGATTTTATTTTAAAGTAAAATTAAAATTTTATTTGGTTTAATTTTAATTTTCTTTGCAAAATTTATAAAATATTGGTAATATAATATAAATAATTTGTGTTTCAAATTTTATTAATGCATGAAAAATAATTATAAGAACCATAAAAAAGTTAAAACTATAACATATTAAAATATACATATTATATTTAAAAAAAATACAAATTTGAAGCTAGCACCACAAGGTAACAAAAACCTGTATTATTATATTTAAAAAAAAAAGTCTATAGAATTCGACTTTTATATAAAACATATGGACAGGTAAGAATAATAATAGTTCAAAAAAAAAAATTAAAGGTGGTAAGGGGGGCCTATCAAAGTATATAGTGCTATCATACACCCCCCTTTTATAATAAATATTTTTTTTCCTCTAATATTTTCACCCCGGGTGTGGGAATTACTGCACTTGCTTTTGGCAGTTATTATAACGACTCTTATTATTTTTTTGTCATGATGATGATGATAATAATATGAAGATGAGACTTGGCGACCGGTTTTTTTCATTGAGCTCCTCAAGTGCTCTCTGTCTGTCTGATGGCCCGCGTGTCTGCATGCATATACCCCACATATGAGATGAGACCTCTGATTATTCCAATCTCTATCCAACAAGCTCCTTCACTATATATGTACTAGAGAACTCCTTCAATATAAATATATACAATACTTTGGTGAACCACAAACAAGATTAAGTCTTTGTATCTGCTTCATTTTTAAGAGGATTTAAACATTCAACACAATAAGAACCTTAGATAGAATAGCATGCAGCTACTGCAGCAGCATCTATATATACTCTATATTATGTATTGTTATTATTATATAGCTTATTTCAGGTGCTTATATTATATGTCTCAATGTTTTGTATATAATATTCAACGAACGTGCGTTTTTTTTTTTTTTTATATATATATATTTTTACTACTCTTGCAAAATGTTTGATTTAAAATACCAAAGTTTTCAGTTCAAGAAACTGAATAATCGCTCTCGATAAGATATAATTTATAAATGCATCATTTGACAGTCTTCTATAGTAAGTTTTTTTTTTTTTAAATGTGGCTTATTTTTTGGTAAAGTTGTTTAGTTTTTTATCGAGCAAGCTTATCTGATTTTCAGATGAATCTATATTATATAAATATACTGTACAAGTAATTGACGTATTGTATTATAAGCAAATGTAAAAAAATAAAAATGAAAATAATAAAAAAAAATTTGGGAGACTTGAACGGTAGAAGAAAAATTATTAAGAGTGAAAATAAAAATTACAACAAAGCAATCATATTTCATATTATAATATATTGCTGAAGTGTTAATAGCTTACAGTAATCGTATAAAAAAAAATCAACTGCTGTATGCATATTTTTCCATTTAATATACAGGACCAAGTATAATACAAAACGTATATTAATAAATTATATATTTTTAAACATTTAAATACTCGTGGAGATGTATAGTGGGACAAAATAATCGATTGTAAATAATGAGCATCATATACTGTATAATTATACATGCAGATATTGTCCCAGCACTTGTATATGTTGACTAAATCTGATGTACTATATTATATAATCTGTTTGCTTAAATACTATAATAATAAGAACTAACATAAATTTTAAAAGGACAAATCAGAAGCAAATATAATTTGAAAGTGAGAAAAATTAGAATAAATATTATTGGTTGAAAAAAAAAAGTAACATTTTTGTCATTATTATTTTCTGAGTTAGATGTATCAAAAAGTTTTGATCACAAAAAGAAGGTTTAATTTGTGACCTGTTTGGTCCCGGCTATCTCACATCACGACTGTCAGCTTTTCTTGTTCTCACCCTGTCACGTAAAGTTGGCCCCAGCTGTGGTGAATCATAATCTCCTGCTAGATGATTCAGGGAAATTTTAAACTAGAATAGAAAATTCCCACGCGTCAATTATAATTAAATGTTTCATATATAATGGCTAAGAAAAGAGGGTGGGTATTATAACTGAATGATGAATAGATATTCAATCACCACCAATCATATTACATGTAAGTGGGTGGTGTGAACAGTTATTATATACCACCCTTAAGATATTATATTAAAAGCCTGCCTTTATCAATTAGCACCCTCTTTAAACTGACAAGCAAGACAAATGAAGAACGAAATATGACATTTAACAATACACCTATATCTTATATAATATCATATTATACATTTTTGCTTTTTTTAAACGGTGACTTTCAATATATTAAACATGTACCGTTATAAATTTCTTTGCAATAGTCAATAAGTGTTAAAATTGTATAGAAATATGATAGCAAAAGCATTAATTATAACCGTAACAGCTATTGTATAATACATGGACAATGTAAGAATTGTGGTAGAATAAGAGAAGTGTGAACAGAACGTATGTAACTCGTCAGATAATTAAGGAAACATGATAACAATTGGTCCAATTATTATCCTTTATAGTTTATACTTAAAGTTTCTACACCATTAGATAAGGTTTTAGAAAACTTTTTCAATTCAAAATAGTTATAAATTTTAAAATGTAAAGCAATAAACATCAATCACTGATAGCCCTCAAGCTTAATTATATATAGTAGAATAATTATACATTGGAAAAATGCCAGCTGGTAATAAATTAAATTTTTATTTCTTTAGATTTTAATCAAAATTTAATTTTTATACAAATTTGGGCAATTTTGTGTATTTTTTAAATAATATTTTCTTTTTTTGGCATATTTATACCATTAATATAAAACGACAACATTAAACAGTCCTAATAGCTGCAAAATGCATGTATTTTTTTATAATATGATAAATATTATACTGTTTTATAGGTTCTTAACTATATTACAGTTTCAATATAATATACATTGATTTCATCACTTCCAATTAGTTTTGAGAATAACAAAACAAAAAAACTCGAATTTCAATCTTTTCATTTTTAAGTTAAGTGTCTGACTCGTAGTTATTTCAGATCTTTATAATTTTTATAGTCAAAGGATTTTTAAATGTATTTTAACGAGAAACTTTCAGTTATTGTTAATAAGAGCTTATCAAGTATTAACAAAAACATATTATATTGTGATAAATATTTCATAGAACCATAAAAATATAGGTATAATAAATCAATCAAACATAATGCATTTGCTTCATTGTTAATTATTAATTTTGATCTGAATAAGGGAATATCTGGAAGGCATATTTTCAGCTAATACTGAGAGATCAGGGTCCATTAGCAGAATTTTCAAGGTACGTTAATTATGCATAATTCTAAGACAATAGGATATCGGGGAGATCTCCCTCGATTTGAAAAACTAATATAAAGATATACGAGACCTTAGTTCAGCAGAAATCGGTAATATGTTGCCATGGAGATCCCAACACAGTCGCATTATTGACAATGATATCTGTGCTGGGTTTCTGAACTATTTTATTGGAATACCATTGGGTTATAAGAGTCTGAGGTACCGTAGAGCCTCTAGGCAACATCAGACAAATTAGAAAATAATGCATGAGGCCTATAGCTTGATATATATTGATATTTTTTAAGTGCCCCCAGTGATTATATACATTTATGACACATTTAATCTTTCAAGCATTAGAAATTTTTATATCATATGAGTGACGTTAATGATATTTAAATTTGCCGCGTTGCAGTGACTCCACAGATGCAAAGCTGCACCGTCATCATCTTATACTCGAGGCGGGTGGGCGGGCGGACAATGTTTAATTTGGTGTCGGCACGCTGCACGAGCAAAGGTGGCACTCAAAAAAAAGAGAAGTCAAAAAGCCGCACGCGCGCTATAGCTCTTCACTCTTTTGAGAACCGCTTAGTCGCAGATTAGCTTTGTGCTAACATAATGGCAAAGATATTACTTTGCTATTTTCTATGCAAAAACATCTTGATTGAAAATACTATTTTATATGTACGGTACAGAGGTTTATTTTTTGTATAATGATATAATCAAAGCAGTGGTGTAGTCGAGGGGATACGCGGGGATACGCCGCACCCCTAAAGATTAATTTTGAAGTTTAACGTACCACCAAAGAAATAAAGGTGTCACGCGGGGATACGCATACAAAATATATATTTTATGTTCAACCACACCATATTTACCACAAGTCTTATTGAAAAGGATAGAAAATTTAACTCTTTTTTTTTTAAAGCTTTTTTCAATATGATTGACGTTTCCGCATGATTTTATCTTACAGCCATCAAAATAGCTGATGAGACTGGAAATACCAAGCTTTTGCATCATTTCCTCGGAAATTCTTAATTTATACTTGCTAAAAGGTTCTTAGAAAAATATAATACAAATAAGTAAAAAAGGTCTTGCACTCTTGCAAGTCACAACAACAGTACTAATGACACCAAATTTTATTTAAAAATCTGGTTTCAACTGAATATTCTAGAATTTTAAAATGCCATTCCCTCCCCTAAATTTTTGTGTGGGAGGGGAAAGAAGGGGGTAAAGAGCAAAGTACAGAAAACAGCAGTGGCTGAGTCACTAAAATTTTGTTTGAGGCATGTCAGTTGGTCAGTTCTAGTATTGCTCGAGTAGGTCAACTCGCAAGTACTGGTGACACAGTCCAAGTGTTTATCGCAATATTTCCGTGACATTATATAAGTTATAATATATTTTTCGTTACTAAAATTATACAACTAGAACAGATAAATATTTATTAAATATTAAAGTAAAAGCATTTGAGAAATTATTTATCAAAGAAATGTAGTTTTATTATACATAATATTATACTTATAAATGATTAAATTTGAATTACAAAAATGAAGCGACAAACTTCCATAATTAATTTTTTTAACATACTATTGAAAACTAACTGCAGTGACAATGTGAGTGATAACGCAGTGAAATCAGTGGAAACAACCAACGAGTGTTTAGTGGGCCTAGTGGGATTACCTGCTGATCCAAAGGTAATTTTTTTCATTCTTTTTAAACATTGCCTTAACTTTAAACATGTACTGTATATCATAGGAGAATGCTTCTATCTGCAACTATATAAATTATTGTTATATACTACATGAAAAACTCAATAATATTTCTCATTTTTTTTCGATTATGTAAATATTAAAGAAGCTGTATAAAAGGAGCGAACGGAAGTTCAATTTATTAAATAAATCATTATACAAGTATTTTCTTGCAATATTGTCATACATTATTTTATTTCGTTGTTTTATAAATTTACAGGTCTTAATAGAGCACAGAAATTATTTTAAAAAGTAAATTTTGGGCAAATGTGCCGTGCAAAAATATAAATATTTGCCCATACAAATATGCATTAAATTGCATATACTATATAAGAATTTACCCTTATTATATAATATATACGCATATATAATTATTAATTATATATCCATTTAAAAGAAAGGAATGAAGAAATTTGAAACGTAGCTTTTGGAGGGGGAAGGGGAGGGGGAGGGAGGATAAAAAATTTAGCGTACCCCGAAAGAAAATTTTAGGACTACACCACTGAATCAAAGTGTGTTGTTGAAAAATTGAAAGGTATATATAACAATTTCAAAACGTATAATATTTAACCGTGGGTGGTAAATAAAGTAAATAAACTATACATAATAGAAACAATTTTTTGCAACTTTTAATTTAAATAAGTCATTATAATATATATGGCCTCGTCACAGAAAGTGAATTTATTAATTTAAATTATGACCATCACCATGATGTATTAATTCGAATTAAAGATCAGTTGTCATGTTGATCTTATAATAAGGTATATTTTGTATAATATTATAATATGCATTTTAAAACTGAAGCCTATATATCACAACTATATAGTATTATAGAACAAAATATGGTTATAGTATTGTTGCAACTTCAAGATCAATGATACATTAAAAAAATTGGTAGAAAAAGAGACTCGTGCCGCTCGTGGTTAGTGTACTGCATCCATGCATGAAATTAAAAAAAAAAAAAAAAAAAAAAAACGAGACTTAAAAGATGGTTTCTTGATTGAAGTTTCTGTAATTTAGAACTCTAATTTATTATTTTTGAACGATAAAGAGCTTTCAATTCAATGATATATTAAATTTAATATATGTATATGTGAAAATTAAAAAAAAAAGTAATAATAAATGATGAAAATGTCAATGTACTCAAAAGACTGAATGCTTTTCATGGAAACATTAATGTACGAACAACATTAGTATAATGCTAAATTAGTATCACCAATATATAATACTATATCCGTTGAATAACATAATGTATATATATACTGTAGTATAATCATTCTGTGTACATAAATATTATATATTGTGTGTGTATAATAAGTAATTTGAATTGATATACAAGCAATACATACTATGCATAAAGAATTGGATATCAAATTTAATTATTATCAAATTAATGAAATATCTGATTAGTTTTAATACTACCCGTAATTGAAAAAAAAAAAAAAAAAAATCAAATTCAGTAACTAAATAGAGCATAAAATGTTACGCTACTCTGATTTTTTCGTTTTTTTTTTTAAATTTTTTAGTTAGGAATTATTTTTTATGGATTTTCGGAAGTGTATAAAGACACCAGCATCAAAACAACATCAAACAAAATGTGACTTCTGTTAAAATGTATTTATACCAGTTGCAGTTTTTTATTTTTTGTCGAATTCACTGTCAGAGATTAAAAAAATGATTGAATTGAAACTAGTCTACTTAATGTATACTAATAATGTGTAATAAGATGTAATAATAATAAAAAGTAATGCATGTCAATGGTCTATATTGCTATAATATTGCTTTGATGTGTATATTTATTGATTTATAATCATAGACCATGCATACGAGACCACCGGTCTTTATATGGTGAGTTCCTATTAAATTTTAGTGAGAAAATTGTAGTTGTTCTTTAATGGTGATGTAAGTACTCAGTTCATGTGATTTTAATGAGAGGACTCTGGAAAATTCTGCCAGAACTAGATTTTTACCATATTAAGAGTTGTAGAAGGATTGTATATTATAATATGATCTATAAGTAGTCATCAATGTCGTCATAACAGCATACTATATTTATATATTAAATAAAGAAGAATTTCACCGAACATCGCCAAAGGTAAATGTCCGATACAGCTAAATAATTTAAGGGTAAGGTAACACGTTTAATGTTAAAAATATTTCCACACATGAAAATTATAAAACATATCTTAAAATGTCCTCCTCTAATACATCCCCTATCCCTATATCAGTAGCTAAAATATCAGGTATACAAATTCTATCTATTTTTTTGAGTTCTAAAATTTAAAATTTACTAATTTAACATGCATGGAAGTTCCATTTATCAATGTTAAATTAGTCAACTTTAAAAGTTCATAATTCGAAAACTAGATCGAATTTGTATACCTGATATATTAGCTATATACTGATAAGGCTGATAGGGGATGTAGAGGAGAAAATTTTAAGATACATTTCATAATTTTCATGTATGAAAATATTTTTAACATTGGGCGTCTTACCCCACGAAAAAAATTATCTGTAGATATAATATTATTTATAATACGTTATTTTAAAATAAGTAATATAAAAAATAATTATATAATTTCAATTATATATTATCACTGGTTAAATAAAATGATTCTTTATTCAAGATTGATTTTATTGAAAGTCATTAATAGATAACGATATTATATAAATAAATTTAACACATACAATAGAAAGAGGTGTATATATTATTGATTGTAAATATTATATATGATGATGGTGTGTACATTACGTTAGAACACGATGTAACAGCGTGTTCGACGTGCCACGTCATGTTTGAGACTGCTGGGATAACAAATCGGAAGTACATGACGGTGCAATTACCACCACGACACACGCAACAACTAACAATAAGGTGGTGGTACTCGCGCACGTTCTCACCAAATATAGTCATGAAGCGTGACAAAAAAAAATATATATAAAATTGCAAGTGATGAAAAATCATCTAATGATCTTTTCAAAATAACCAGTTCAACTTGTATACCTATTTTAGTATCATTATATTAGATTGTGTATAATATACGAGCGTTAAAAATTACGAACAAAAATTTGGTATAGTTATCAAAAGATTATTACAATATACAATTTTTAATATACGGTAATAAAAATTAAAGTTATAGTTTAAAATTTATAGCAAAGAGATAATAAAATATTATGTAACTAACTAACATGTAACATGATACTATGTATAAACTGTCAAATAAAATGTGCTAGCTTTATATTCATTGCATATTTTTTTTAAATAATTCAAATTTGAAAATATGGTAAATTTTAATTTCAAAATTACAATTAATTTATTTCACATTGAATGTTATTAAACTAATACATTTTTTTTTATCATGTGTAGAATATAAAAACAACAGATAGAAATTCAAGGATTCTGCGAGAGCTAATTTATTTTTATAAGCCTTTATTGTTGCTAACAGTGCTAAAATGAGCGTGGACGCAGTCTAGTCAAGTGGCTGCTGTTGTACTGTTGTGGCTAATTACTTCTGAAAGCTCGCGCCCTCGCCGGGGGTTGCAAGAAGGTCAACTGGAGACTAATTCGACCTCGCGATCTCGCTTAGCCAATTAAAACGTTGCCACCACTCATATCTCAGACGACAGCACTAACACCACTCTCAATTTCATTGCACGCAGCAACATGTTGTAGTAAACAATGACACTTTTCATAAAGATCCGTTATTTGTAATTTAATCATGAATAAATTTTAAAAATTAAATGTAAAGTGAATGTAAAACTTTACATTTTTTTTTTTTAAATTTCGTTGTACCATCTATTTGTTCTGACGGTACAACTAGATGGTGATTCTGGTGGTGGTCCGTTAACTTACTGTATTATAGACACCCACTGAGACGAAGAATATATTATTATTAGGAAAACTACCACTTGCAGCAGCATCACTTGTTAAATTTAATAGCTTTTTTCAATGGATAAACAAACGGTAAATAAAAAATAACAATACATACAAAATGCAGCCCCATCAGATTTTTTGTTATTTAAAAGAATGTGGGATAAAATAAAATACTTATTAATATGGGTCAAATATTCAAGTAACATGCACAATGCAGTTTTATTATCATATAATTTTGTAAATTTAGCAGCATACTAACTATATTCTACAATCATATAGGTCTGTTTTTGAAACATGCATGAATAATGTATTAATTTTATTATATTTCGGAACTGCACTGTTCGATTCCAATATATTTATGTGACTATTTTTTATAAAATCAATCTGTGAAATGCAAAAAAAGGTATACACTATTTAAAGTTTATTTTAAACAGACCTTAAATTATTAATGACAATAATGATTGTTTAGTGCTTTTTCGCCATCTGATAAAAGTATTTAAGTAAAAATATCTATTATTTAAGTTACATCCATATATAATGTAAAATGCGCATTATATAGAAAATATTTTCTACGATAAGAGTTCGAGACTAATGAACGCGCGTTTTTTAATTGGTTGACACTAAAATCTTAAAGACAACATGTCTCGGTTTCTAAAATGAACTAACTCTCAAGAAGAAATTAAATTTAGGTTAGTTGGCACTCTCCCCGATGATGTCACCACTGACCAGCGTTATATTGACATCATATCAGTAGACGGAGATCTTTATGGTCTCAAATAAACGCACTTTCCTTAATTTTTCCCAGTGTACAGTGTACACTAATATCACTATAATAAACCCCACTGACGATGACACTTTTACACGTGTCTCGGCGGCTGAATGCAAGGAGGACAAGGGGTGGTCGGACGTCTCAGATCCAGCTGGCCCTACAGCTGACCGGCTCGCGCCTCCCGCGGTGGCAGCAGCAGCACGCGACCCGCAGACACGGCCGGGGTCACTGAACTCTTCCTGCTCACACTTTCCTCGTAGCCTATAATCAAATTGAATTATAGCCAGTGTATGTAAGTAATGGAATTTGCCAATAGCTGTCTTTTCAGTTTTTTTAATGGACAACCTGCGTTATTTTGTTTTTATTTCAGAAATTAAAAGAGGGTACCAAATTAAAGTCATCTCCACTTATCTTTGGTATGACGTCACGAACCTTTTCCTTTGTTCTCCAATACAATTCTAATGAGAGGGTCGCGTAACGTCAAACCAAGATATGTGGAGATGACTTTATTTATTTATATTTTTAATTTGATTAATTTTATGTGTTTCAAATTTTTTTAAAGCTATAATAGGTGATTTTTTTTTTTTTTTTTAAATATTGAAAGTTAAAAGTTGGAAGAGAGGTGTCAAACAGACAATCAAAATTTTCTAAACTCCAAAAATCTGCAAAAATTCAGAACAACATAATTTGGTATTCATTTCTGCAATAAAAAATATTTCATGCAGGATAATTTCGATAGATAGAGCCTGATGCACTTTATTACCTAAGATTTACATATTACATATTTTGTATTAAATTCCCGAACTTATACCTGATATTATTATAAATCCTTTGTTAAACCATGAAGTCACGTTGTAAATGCAATTGCGATAATTTTATCCCACCGAGTTCAAAAAAAAACTGAAGTATAATTCTTATCCGTTAATTCATAAAACCATAATATATAATTATTAAAAAAATATATATATATATATATAATACAGTGCCATTTACTGCAAACTTCTTATATTTAAATTTCATTTACAGAACAACTTTTTGCGGGTTTTTTAATTCTTACTTATGGCTGCATAAAAACAATGTAATTTTTTAAAAGGAGGAGTTAATGCAACATTTTAATGTGTGTGTATAAATGACCACCAAAGGTGAAAACAATCGCACGTAAATGACTATATTACTTTTAATATTTAATGAGAGGAATATAAATATGTACTTTTATAAAATGATTTCAATATTATATTTTTTTACGTGTTACGTTATGCAAATTATACAGCCTGTATTACTATTCTGAGTACTTATAAAGATATATTATTTTTTTTATCGACACACGCAAATGTCGGAATGAATAAAAAGGGCTGTGTTATAACTTTTAGCAGCTGCCGATAAGACTCAAACAGGGAGGTATATAGAAAGAATTGATGACGTACATTATACAATGGATATATATAAAAAAAACGAGGGAAAATATATAAATATCTTTATATTGAAATCTTTCAATCAATAAATTTGCGTATTGTTGGCAAGAGAAGTATAAAAAAAAACTATCAATTTGATTATCAATGACTTATTTGTCAATTCAAGGAATGATGTTATACATAAAAATATGTCAAAGATCCTTGAGCTATCAAGGCATTATTCAATCACAGGTATATAATCTACGGGAGGGCTCGTGAATGGCGCGACATTGCGAGCATACCGGACAGTTCCGCGTATGTGGCGCACTTTTTCTGGCTGTTCGCAAGTCCTTGCTGTGCCTGTCGCCAACCCGCGCACGATTGGAATACTAATAAGCGGTCTCGTGCCACCATTCACACTGGCACCATTCACTGATCTTTAGAGATAACTCTGCAAATATCAGAGACAAACTTACAGGAGGTCTCACCAGGAAAAGTCACAAGTCTGTTTAAAAAAAACACGAGTTTAATATAATGGAAAATTTTCACATTAAAAAAAATGTAATGCAATTTCTATTGTGTCTAACAATGTAATTTTTTTATGCAGCTAAAGTACTTGCAAGTTTCTCATAACCTTGATAATATTTCAATATTTCAATGTCAAATTATATAATATATTTTAACAATGTATTTTTATAACGAAATAGAATTTAATATTTTAACAATGTACCTTATATTGTTAAACTTCAACACAAAAAAAAAGATTAGTGTAAAAAAATAAATAATTAATACCATTACTTACAAAAAGTTGATAAATATCAATAATTCATTATTCTGTAAAGGTTTTGGTGCAGCTTGCGTACATATTTTGTGTAAGAATATATTTCCTTGTTGTTAATATAATTGTGTTCACGAGAGTAAAGATTACGTTTATAATTTATATGCTTCAAGAATCATAATAATTATTATTTTTTTCTAATTTCCTTAACTTTCCGTTAAAACTTTAATAATCGATATAAGGGTGTATTTACAAACGATTGTAGTCTAGCATTAATTACTTTAATTAGACTATAATTGCTATGTTAACTATCAGACTTACAGTAGGACTGTACAACTAGAATTTTATATTACATTTTAATACTATAAGGCTAAAATCTGTTTCAAATTCTTCAAGAATATTCTCTAAAAGTATAATTTTAATTATATGATGGACTATTTAGATGATATCCCCCGTAATTCTAGTGGTGTCCAGTATATAACTGCAGCGACTTGTCGCGTGGCCCCTCGGCGCCGATAAGATGGCGGGAGGGTAGCCTTGTGTCCACCTTCACCTGTTCACCGGACAATCGGCGATCACATCCGTCCCTCGCATGACAACGAGCCATGACCACACACAACAAGAAAGTAGCGACGTAGGTCCGTGCATGTGTGATAAATTTAATGATGACCTTGTCAAAGTAGCCGCCGTGAGATATGAGGTCAAATCGCCACTTGAAAAAATCAACAGTTTACAAGCTATGTCCGGTAAGATTACGTTAACAATGTGATATGAGTTGTCGAAATATGAAGAAAACATTCTGCTTTGAGAGTAGGATTCTATTTCACATAATATATTTTTTTTATTATTGACTATACTATATAGGATAGTAAAATTATTTCTTAAGTCTAAAAAAATACTGTAAAAACCTGAAGGTAATATCATCATAAAAATATGTTAACGTATCTTTTATAAGGTTTTAATTTCTAATATTTTATAATACAGTGAATCTACGTCCCTATCCATGACTGAGAAATAGGCAACCCCTTGTATTTGAAAGTATTGCTGGTTGCATAACCGCCCCTAACTCAACCGTTCAAAAAACTCGTATGATGCACAAGCAGAGAATTTGCGATAATTCTTACTGTAAATAATTTTAAATGATAAATCATACTTCATTAATTTATTTTTTATTAAAATATAATGCTAAGATTTATATTGGATTATTATTGTTTTCCTTGTAAGTAACATTTTAATTGGCTGCAACGCACGCTAACCAAAAACTTTCTTTTCAAAATCGTTACACCAAACACTCTCTTGTAATATTAAATTCAAGTTTGTCGTCTTCAATGAAACCTATTTCACACTGAAACTGTGACGTCTACTTGTACCTCAAAAATTTGGATTAAAAATCATGAATTTAAAAAATGTTTTAATAATGGTAATTTTAAAATTTTTAAAATTAAACTCATTTCATTTATAATATTTATAAACAAAACTTATTTTATAGCTGTGAGGTTAAAATTTTGTGTATAAAATTATACTCGAGGTCAATAGCTGCACAACATTAATTCCTTCTATAAATATATATAATCAAAAGTATTATAATATATTATTTTCTTTTTAGAAATTGTAAAATAAGATGTCTTATAATATAAATTATTTATGACTTTCTAATAATTATTCTTATATACTAAAATTTAATGTATTGTACACCTCAATACAAAGTAAAATTCAGTACTTATAAATTATATTGTAGTAATTCAGTTATATAGATCTTTTGTATATAATATATGGTATATAAGAGCACTTGGCAAACGAGTCAGTTCCTGCTGTTATATGCATGCATGCAGAGTTAGTCTCTGCCGCAATGCATCACGTCATTAATTCCACATTAGCGGGTTGCTGCTGCTCAAGTCGACGACAGTTATATAACTACGGGGGGACACACTGCACGTGTACATTTAACGTTGGTCTCGAGGACCACGAGACAAAGCACACTACTACGACGGTAATTCCTCCCCCCCCCCCCTCCTCATGTTTGCAAGGCGACAACCCCACGTGCCAAACCGGAGCGCGAATAATGGAATTACCATACCGCGAGTGATGCAAGACAAAGACATGCTATCACACACTGATGGCCTGGTGTGTCTGCATGCCTGTATAAACACGTGTGTATGTGTATGTACAGAGAAGAAATTACCATGTACTTGCAGTGTACATGAAGAAATGTCAAGTGTTAAATTAAGCTTATAGAATAATTTAATCATGATTGATAATAAAACAAACAATATTTATGTGAAGTAATTAAAATAATTTTTTTTTATAATAATAATGTTATACAAACAATGAGTTAATTGACTGTGTTATATAGTTAATGGAGGAGTAATTTTTCATATTTTATAATGTATTTTTTTTAAATTTATTATAATTATTATCTTAATGAGTTTTAAGAATGAAAAAAATAAACTTTTTGTTTTTTTAATTTTACAAAAGTAATTCCTCAACGTACTTCAAAATTTTAATTATAAAAAAAATATTATATAGAATAAATAGGTTTACACAGAGCATGTGTGTTGTATTAGTAACGATATACTTGTGCAAATATGAAGCATCACATTGAAGCTTTATACAGACTACTTTAAGCGGTCTGTTATTGCAAGCTGAAATCACTTATATGGAAGCCTAATGATTGCACATCAGTGTAGGAAGACGTCCCGCGGTTATTCCTCGCGTTTTTGCCCACCGCTCTCTGCGTGGCTTCTTTCTAACAAACAGCTGGTCTCATGGACCTCCCTCTGCATGTGAGGAAGCCTGTGAAGGCGCCTTCTTCTCACCACGCGCGGTATATCAATTGTATCTGTCACTCAAATCTCACGAGCACGTGACTAAATATTGCCTCTCACTACAAGTAAAAATATTGGTATAACTGATTGCATATATTTCAAATTTATTTCTAAGAATTGAAATTGCCAATCAAGGCCAATAGTTTTTAGGATGTCATTTTTTTTTTCACCAAACGTAATACGAACTTTCATTACATATTTTTCTTACTCTATTATTTATAAATTGTAAAGAAAAATGAAATGTAAAAAAAAAAAGAAAAAAAATGTTCTAAGAATTTGTAGCAATACATATACAACGTGTCATGGCCATATTGACATCGCAAGCTCTGAAGTAAAAATTGTCGTTAAAAATTAAACAACAATTGGTCATGGTACAATAAAGAAAATAAAAGAGACATCTGTGAATGCAGCTATATATAGTTATTATTAGTATAAAAATACAACAGGCAGTAAGCGGCATGTCGGTCAAGCAATTTGTTCGTGTAACAACAAAATAAGTCGGCCTTGTACAAAACAAGGAGCTTACGGTGACCGTACATATTATATATGAGACAGTTGGTAAGCGGATTTTCATACCAACTTGTCAATAACAAAACATAGCTATAAATTAAGACATACATGTTAATTGTATTACTTTTTTGAAATTTTTGGAAGTACTTCCGTCTCTCATGGGATCAAGACAAAGGTATAGCGTGCACCTCACGGCTCTGCGGGAGTTACCTGTTGTTACGTAACTCCAGGGGGTGCGCGCCGCTACTCTCTCTCTCTGTAATGGTTGACACAGCTGCTGTCAATGCGATCAGGGTTTACTACATTCAGGGTGTGGCGGCAAGCTGATCTGCTGGTACATGTTGAATAACGGCAGATGCATACACACCAATACTCTCAATAATATCTATACTTCCACCCACCCCCTCTTTTTTTTTTCCACCCACAATTTTTATCATTCACTCTCAAATAAGATAATATTATATATATAAGCTTTTTTTATAATTTTTTTTTTAACTGTTTGATCTGTTATCATTTTTTAGTTGAACACAATAAATGTTATTTTGTAAATTTTCAATGGAGAAAAAATTTAAAAGATAAAAAAAGTCATAAAATATTCGATGGAAAAATTATTATTGTTTAGAATAGACGACTTGCAAAACCCCATTTTTAGCAAAAAGTAAACAAAGAAAAGTGACCCCAGTTCATTGTTGTTTTTATTATGTGTATAAATTTTGCTTATACATTGGACCTTATGGGAAATTCACGATTTTCACACACAGATTTCAATATGTTACTAACCTACGATTCTAAATATGAAAATATCACCAAAATCTGCAGTTTTTGGCCATTTATAATGCTGAAATACATATCAGAAGAAGTTTTCTTTACTTAAATATGGTAAATTTCATATGATACCAAAAATCAGCCAATTGCATGGGGGAAGATACGTATAACTAGGCAAACTCTAGATTGTTGATTTTAACTGTTGCAATAATCAATAATCTGGAGCATGCTTGGCTACATATCTTCTCCTATGCAATTGGCTGATTTGTTATCATATGAAATTTACCATATTAAAGTAAAGAAAACTTCTTCTGATATGCATTTCAGCATTATAAATGGCCAAAAACTGCAGATTCCGGTGATATTTTTATATTTAGAATCGTAGGTTTGTAACATATTGAAATCTGTGTGTGAAAATCGTGAATTTCCCATAAGGTCCAATGTATAAGCAAAATTTATACACATAATAGAAACAACAATGAACTGGGGTCACTTTTCTTTGTTTACTTTTTGCTAAAAATGGGGTTTTGCAAGTAGTCTATTAACTTCATATGAATATTTTTATATTATAATTCAAATAAAAATTCAATTAATTGCAAAAAATGAACCCACTTTTGGCAATTTTGTCCGAAGTATAATATACACAAAAATATAGCAAGGTTTTCAATGTACTTTACATCAAGATCCCTAAAGGGATCTTGCTTTACATTTGAAGTGAAGTAAATAGATGAAATATTATTTTATACATATTATAGGTATGTACCTTCCTAATAATATAGCAACCAATTTTTTGACTGGATGTCGATTTTATTAAACAAGCTGCTCTAGAAAAATATTCGGCTAAATTTTGATAATTTTATAATTTAGCCTTGTTGTGCTTACGTAACTCAAAAGAAGAGAAATTATTTCTTAGAGAATTAAAATTTTCGGCTATTTTTTATATAATATATATAGGATTGAGATTGTTATAACATAATAATGTTTTAAATTATAGTTATATATAATACTAGAGTCCTTTACCCTCTAAAATAAAATATAAAATTTCAACTTGAATAACATATTTTTGTTATATAGAAAGGGTATCGAACCTTTAATATATATTTAATAGAAGCATTAAAATTACCTTTAGGATAAAAGTATTTGCATATATATGATAATAATATTAAAATGATTGCAAGTTTCTTACACGCTCCTGATTAATTACTACAATTGGTGTGAATAATGTCTAATCTAGCGCTATAATCTTAAGGATAAATATAGGTTTGGAGTCACAGAATTTGGTTCTTATGGTGTGATAATTTGGTGTATTACATGGATAATAATGTGTAATCAAAAGAAGCGTCTCAATCTTAAAACTCAACGCCGCCGACAGCTAAGTTTATAATACCACCGCGGCGTGAGTTAAATTGCAATCGAAGCATTCTACAGGTATAATAAAATATGTTACAAAGTATATAAAAATCAATATTATTAGGCCTATTTTATTATGTAATTTCAAGATATAATGTGCTTTATCCAAGAAAATTATTTTTCTAGACTGATTCAAATTGCAATTCATATTTCTACAGGTAAAGTATACTATAGTTGATGAATCAATTCTGTTTACTGTTTAAGAATATTTGATCTTGCTATTTCTTAATATTTTTAATTTCATTCTTCGAACAGCTGGTTTTATACAAAACAACATAACTCACGTCATGATAAAAATTAAATAAAATCAGGGCAAAAACAACAACTCGAAAATACAAAATTTACATATCAACATTACTATAATGTACACCATGATGCGACAATCTATAATACATCAAGGAAAATATATATAAAATCGTAATAATAGGCCTTCTAATTTTAGTAATGTAGTTCAAAGATATTACGATATTACGTATTTTCCTCTCGTGAGTTAAATGGCAAAATAAATATTGATTCTTCCAAAAAAAGAATAGCGCTATTAGGGCTATTTTACCATGGTTTTTCATGGTTAATGTGCCTTAATGTAATGCTATTATTTTTCTTTGTTATCTGTACGACATAGAATGTACCAAAGTTTAGACGTGATGCGACTAGATAAAAGAAAGAATGACAAATTCCGCATTGTTATGAGACTTTATAGTAGTCATTTGAGGGCATAAAGTATATTTATATAATAAAAATAAGTTATTTTATAGAAGTTAACATGGAAAAAAATTATTCCGTTTGTTTTATTGTTAATAAGTTATAATTTTACGGTATAAAATAAAATTCGAAGTATAGAAGTATTTATAAGGAATACACAATTTATTTATAGTAAAAACTGTGTAATTGAAACTTACTTTATTGGAAAAGGAGAAAAAAATTATATACGAAAGTATACAATAGAAGCATGATATAACAAAAATTAATGTATACTTTTTTTTTTTTTTAGAGAACGCAATGTCACATAAAATTATTTTAAGAATTAAAGAAAATATATATTTTATATACATAAGCTATTATAATACTCCTAATTATAAACATAAATAATTTTACAAAAAGTCTTGGTTTATTTAAATTATTTTATTTCTTAATATGTTAATAACATTTTAACTAAAGTTGAGATTGTGATTAATATGCTCCAAGTAAAAAATTTGGAGTATTTTTTAATGTTTCATATTATATACGACTTTTTTAATCTAAATATTGTGCTAAAATAAAAAATTGGAAATAATTATTATAACAACAAATCACTTTTTTTATAACTACATTTTACTATAATTGAGATACAAAATATTTAAGTATTTAAATGAAAGTAAAAGAAGAAAAATATTTAGAATTATATAAGAAAAAATAAAAATAATAAAATATTTTTGTTCTTATTTTTATTTTATATCTAGTTCTATAAAAATTGCTAAGACTACTCTACTTTTTTTTTTTTCATTTATAGTAATATTATTTTTAATTTAATTGCTTCATTTCAAGTTATACTCTATGTAATAAAGAAGTTCATGCAGTAGCAATATATGTATATAACAGAGAGAGAGAGAGAGAGAGAGAGAGAGAGAGAGAGAGAAATTAGATTGAAGCGTATCATTGATACGGATGTTCTCTGGACTTCCAATTAGTCCAAGTCTTGCATGAAGTTAATAGCCAGCAAACGCTTCAATTACTTTCATTTTTTTTTTTATAAATATACTCTGATGGTATAATAATAATTTCAAAGTGATGTCTTCATAAATAAGCTATAAAATTTTCATGCTTCTTTTAACCTGATATAGCTTATTATAAAATATCTAAAAAAGAAAATTTATTAATACAATAATAATTTTATAGTTTTATGTTAAAAAAATATTAAGTTTATATAATATATAATTAGTTTTTTTTTAATAGAATGTTTGATAAAATCATGTAAAAAATGTTACAATTTCATAATATTTTATAGTCAATTTAAAGATTAAATTCTATTTTATAACCATGGAAAGTGTATTTTTTTCCTGAATTATATATATTATGGAATCACGTTATCTATTTTACAATTTATATAAAGTTATGATATTATTATATAAACATCTTTAAAATTGGAGTATTAAGAAATAAAAATTTCTATATTTCTTCTTAGCAAATGCCGAAATGCCGCAGTCTGTTATTTGTGAACAGAAAAAGCTGTCTATAATAAGAAGCAATTATTGTACGTACTTTAACTTTGCCAGCTTCTACTTTTTCGTATAGCAAATACATAACACAACATTCCATCAATATATTTTAAAGAAATTTATACATGTGCTATATAACGCTATATGTTTCTTACTTAATAAACTACAGGTTAAAAAATGTCTTCCGCATAATCTTTTTTGTTGCAGTATTTTATTTTCTTCTATTGTAAGCACCATTGCACTCGCAACTCGGTATTAAATAATAAATTATCAATATTTTTTAAACTCTATCATTAGGAAATGTGATTATTGATTAATATACATTAATTGGATGGGTAATGTTCTGCCTATTATATATTATAATATCATTGTATACTATCAAAACTATAAAGCTTGTTAATATTAAACTTTTTTAGAATGGAGTATCGACCTCATTTTTTTTTTTTTTTTTACTGCAGAAATGGATAGAGGGTGCAAAGCTATGCTTCCCTGATTGTTTTCAGATTTTTTTGTGACCGGGAACTATTTTTAAAAAATTATTGAATGTCCTTTTTGTGACGTCACGAGGCGGCAAGTCCTATCTTTTTCTTAAGGAGCGGCGTCTCGTGACGTCATGAAAAGGACTTTCAATATTTGTTAAAAAAAAAAAAATAAAAAAAAAAAAAAAAAAAAAATCTCAAAAAAATCTGAAAAAAATCAGGGTAGCATAACTTTGCACCCTGTATCCATTTCTGCAATAAAAAAATTGAGGTTGATACTCTATTGAGTGTTTTCATTACTTCGTTAAAAATTACAAATCTGCATCTCTTTGTGACTGATAAGTTCATATCCAGCAAATCAGGCAGGAGTAACGTTTGCACTGTCGCGAGGTGTATATACAGTCTTATACATAAAAAACGGAACTTGTCACACCCTCTCTGCTTTTGGCTAAATTGGTCACAACAATTTCGTCTATTCACCATTCAAAATGTTGGCAGCAAAACTAAAAAAACTTTCAAATATATTAAAAAAAAATATTATAGAAGCATTTAAAACTATTAAAAATGTCTTGAATGGAGTATCGACCTCATTTTTTTTTATTTCAGAAATGGATAGTGGGTGCAAAGTTATGCTACCCTGATTTTTTTCAGATTTTTTAGAGCCAGGGAAGTATTTTTAAAAAATTATTGAAAATTCTTTTTGTGGCGTCACAAGACGCCGTTCCTTAAGAAAAAGATAGGACTTGCCGCCGTGTGGCGTCACAAAAAGGACTTTCAATAATTTTTTAAAAATACTTCCCGGGCTCTAAAAAATCTGGAAAATATCAGGGTAGCATAACTTTTCACCCTCTATCCATTTCTGCAATAAAATTAGGTCGATACTCCATTACAAGCAAAGTGTTTGAATTAAAAAAAAAATGCACCAAAAGATCTTACAAAATATCATAAGTATATATAATACATGAAAGTCAAATTAAGTATAATGATATGAAGTGTAAAATTGACTCACTTTTAACAAAAATAACGCAGAGAACACAATGTCTAAAATATTAAATGTATAACAGGCATGTATATAAACTCGAGCTAACGATGTTGTTTTCAATGACATTATTAGCTTCCTTACTTCTATAATATAAAGTGCTTAAATACCTTATAGCAGATAATACAAACAGGAGTGGCTGTAAGCGTTAAAATGCGGAGGCGTTGATTTTTTTTTCCAATACTTTAACATTGTATATTAAGCTGGGTAATAATAATAAATAAACTTTAATCAAATTTTATTATAATATTTTTTTTTATATTATCAGATAAAATGGATAAATTTTATTAGAAAATAGTTTTTTTACTGACATACTGTCAAGTTATTCAAGTAAGAATAAGGTAGAATATTACCATGTCTTATAATATGCAGATATAATCTAATATCTTTCAATGCAAAACACTTTGACGTAAGCTTAACATTTAAATAAAAAAAATATTTATTATAATAATAGACATTTGAATATTATTAGACATTTATTTGACTAGATATTTAGTTGAAATAAAATTTTGTACTTGATAGCTGTAAAGTCTAGACCATGATATTTAACAATACGTCGTCTGCTTAGCTACTGAGGCCAATCTCTTGAGAAGCTGTTATCTTCATGGATCAAACTTGGTGAATGTGTCTGATGTCTACGCGCGGCGCAGCTTCATTCTTATCGCCTTCACAAGTCTACTTTTGCTTTGTATATTTTCTGAGACAGTTTTTTTTGTCTCTTTCTTATGTGTTATATATACATATATAATGTATAGTACCGAGCTTCTATAAAAAAGCGGTGATATTTGAATATGACCTCGGGTGTCGAGGTAACTTGATATAAATGTAACACAAAATAGTATTATTGTTTCACACCTTAAATATATGTCTCTATAACTATGTGAGATAAAATTTATTATATAAATTCAAAAATATTATGTATATTTTATGAAATATTATAATATTCATACATTTCGTACTTGAACTTATATTAGAAAATTATTGTAACACGTGTACGGCAATCAAAATTTTATAATTATTATTGTATATTGTGTAAGAGACGAAGGGCAAATATACGTCTACCTATGTATATAGCAATCATCAAGGACATAAAGTGAAGAATTAACTTACAACAGTCAGTATAATATCAATTATAAATTTGTACATGATCAGATTGTTCAAACAAAATAATAAAAACGTGTGCCATTTTTTTAATAATTCCTATTTTTAAATAAAACATTAAACTTCCAATGGTCTGATGATAAACAAATTATTTAATTTAATTGGTATATATATAGCTCGCGGTTACTGCATGGCAAAAATATCTTCTATTTTGTTTTTAATAAATATATCATAAAAATCAGATAACTATGATGTGAATCCCCATTAAGTAAATTTCTTTGGATACGCTTTTTAATAATCATTTTAAAAATGGTATAATAATTTAAAATTTCACAGAAAATAATATCTAATTATTTATAATCATGCAACTTCATTTCCCTGGGGGATATAAACAAAAGAAAAATTATCATTGTAAAAAAAAGAGGAGTTGTCTTTTTAAACAAATATGTTATTCTTTTACAATATTATGTTAAAGAATTTTTATCATAGTTGATTATATTATGAAACCTTTGTAATTTGTACTCAATATATGTTTAGCAACAGTTGCCCTTT